>JBAHVQ010000274.1:115537-145649 GCA_036872915.1 Nanipora kamurai | reverse complement strand
TCATTCCTCACCTTTCTTCATAGTTGCAAATTTTTAACTTTTTCCTATTCTATGAACTAATCTAATATTTTCTATTCTACTTGTAAATATAGCACTATTGATTGTTGTTCTTGCTAGTTATAGCAGTTTATATACCAGTTATTCCCTTCGCAATAATGCTTAGCAATACCTGTAACTAGGTCATGCAAATAAAAGCTTTTAAAACAAAAACCTTTAGTTTTTGACGATTTTTCGACTATTTTCAAAGTTTTTAGATTAGTTCGAAATATGACAGTTTAGCTAAAATAAAGGGGGTTTGATGTGATTTGAATGCGTTTTGGGTAAAATTAGCGTAAAATTTTGAAGTTGAAAAATTTGATAAAAAGTAAAGGGGTTAACCTTTGGTTTTTGATACATTTTTTGACTCTTTCATCAAACTTGTCTAATTTAGTGAAAATTTCCTTTATTTAATCTGCTTTACTGCTTATTTCAATGATTTTAAGTTAGAAATGAAAGTAATTTCGGAGGTCAAAAATTGTACAAAAAAAGTGAAGGGGTTAACCTTTGGTTTTTGATACATTTTTCGAACCCATCCAAACTTGTGTAATTTTCTAAAATTTCGAACATTTACTTAAAAATAACATACTTTTCTGTCGATCTCAATCATTTTAAGGTAAGATTGAAAGTATTTTAAGTGGTCGAAAATTTTACAAAAAAGTAAAGGGGTTAAACTTTTGGTTTTTGATAGATTTTTCGACTCTTTCAAACTTGTCTAATTTAGTGAAAATTTGAAAAGTTCCTTTATTTAATCTGCTTTACTGCTCATTTCAATGATTTTAAGTTAGAACTGAAAGTAATTTCGGAGGTCAAAAATTTTGTAAAAAAGTAAAGGGGTTAACCTTTGGTTTTTGGTACATTTTTCAACTCTTTCAAACTTGCCTAATTTAGTGAAAAATTCCTTTGTTTAATCTGCTTTACTGCTCATTTCAATGATTTTAAGTTAGAACTGAAAGTAATTTCGGAGGTCAAAAATTTTACAAAAAAGTAAAGGGGTTAACCTTTGGTTTTTGATACATTTTTCGAGCCTTTCCAAACTTACCTAATTTTCGGAAAGTTCGAAAATTTACTTGAAAATAACCTACTTTTCTGCTAATCTCAATCATTTTAAGGTGAGATTGAAAGTAATTTAAGTGGTCGAAAATTTTACCAAAAATTCAAATGCTCCCTTATCTTAATTTTAGTTAGTAGAAAAAATAAAATAAAAATCGAATTAAATTACTTTTATATTATTTCAGTTTTACTTTATTTTTATTTTGATCTCTAATTTTTAAAATAAAATAAATAAAAATGAAATAACACAAAAATATTTCTTTCTTTTTCAGCTTATTTCTATTGCTATTATTTTTATTTCTATTTTATTTCTTTTTAGTGTTATTTTTGAATAAATAAAAATGAAATGGAAATAAAAATAGAAATAAAGATTAAACAAAAAAAAAACAAATTTATTTTATTTTATTTGGATTTTATTTTTATTTAATTTTTGAAATAAACTAAAATAAGACAATAAAATATTTTTTTTGTTTTAACTTTATTTCTATTTCATCTTTGTTTTATTTCAATTTTAATATTATTTTTAAAAAAAAAATTAAAACTAAAATTAAAAAATAAAAGATAAATAAAAATAAAGATAAAACAACGAAGAATTTTTTTTATTTTTTTCAATTTATTTTATAAATTGAAATAACAAGAAAATATAAAATAAAAACAAAATAAAGAAAAATAAGAAAAAGCTATAGCAAAAAAGAGAAAATCAATTAATTTTATTTCAATCTCATCTTATTTTCAAAATAAAATAAATAAAAATAAAATAAATAGAATTAATTTTTAAGCTTTATTTTTATTTCATTTTATTGTATTTTTATTTTATTTTCATTTTATCAATATTTTATTTTGATTTTACTCTTATTTTATTTCAAAAATAAAATAAATTGATATAGAAAGAAAAAAAGAAAAAAGGAAATAAAAGTTAAAGGAGAGATAAAGAAAGTAGAAAAATAAAGTGTTTTATTGTATTTGGATTTTGTTTCTAGTTTATTTATATTAATATTTATTTTCGTTTTATTCTAATTTATTTTGTTTTTAAAATGAATAAAGAAAAATAAAAATAGATTAAAAGTAAAATAAAATTGACTTCTTTTTTCTTTGTTTGACCTTTCTTTTTATTTGTATTTGATTTCTTATTTTACTTTAATTTTATTTCTATTTTTACTCTGTTCTAACTACATTTTGATTTAATTTTAATGTTATTTCTATCTTATTTTTAATTTATTGTTATTTATTTTAAAAATAAATCAATTAAAATCAATTAAAGTAAAAATAAAAATTAAATAAAAAATATCCAAACAAGATAAAAATATAATCAAAATAAAATAAAATTGATTAGTTTTTCTTCTTTCCCGTATCTTTTTATTATTTCTATTTAATTTTCTTTTTTCTTTTTCGTTTTTTTGATTTATTTTATTTTTTAAATGTAATAAAAATAAAATTAAATAAAATTTTAAAAATAATCTTATTTTCTTAATTTTATTTTAAAAATAAATTAAAAGAAAATAAAAGTTAAATTGAATGCAAATAAGAACAAAAAAAACACATTTATTTATTTTATTTTAAAACAAAATAAAATTAAAATAGAAGCAAAGTAAACCCTAAATAAAATAGATTTTTTCGTATTTTTATCTGTATTTCTATTTTGTTATATTTTATTTTCATTTTAATTTATTTGATTTCTAAAATAAAGTAAAAAAAAAAAATAAAAATCAAATTGAAATAAAAATGTAATAGAGCTAAACAAAAAGAATTACTTTATTGTTATTTCATCTTTATTCATTTTATTCCAAAAAGAAATTATTCAAAATAAATATAAAATAAATTCTAAAATAAAAATAATAAAACTCAAAATAAAATTGATTGGTTTTTCTTCTTTGTTCTATTTCTCTTTCATTTAACATTAACTTTGTGTTCATTTTATTTTCATTTTATTTTAATAAAGGTACATCATTTTAGACAATGAAAACAAAAGACAGAAGGACAATGATGTACTTGAGTGAATAAATATGAAAAAAAATTACCTTTTGCTACTTAATTAAAATCATTTTATTTCCTGTTAGTTGTTTCAGTAAACCTATCCTACCATCTCTAACCTTCACAATGCTTTAGTCTTTTTCTTGTCAGTCAGAATAAAGTGATTTCTTGATAGAGAATGAATCTTGGTCAAATGTGACGGTAATGGTTGCGAAGTCAAGCCACGTTCGCTTAAACTCTTGATGCCTTCCAGAACATTTGATCCCTTGAATCTTACACGACAATGGACAGTGGTGTTGGCAAGAGAGGGAATGTAGTCAGTACCACGAAATCTTGATTCCATCTTAATTAATCAAAATCACAACATTGCCAGTGGTCTTGCTGAACTTTCAATATAGGTATACAAACTGAAGTCTGCGTAACTATTGGTCATGTTTAAGCAGAAAGGTACCACTAATGCGAATGCCACAATCTGTCTGGCTAAGCCACTCGACATCCAGTAGCACAAGTTACCAAATAAAGGTAACTCTTTGTAGTATTTACAACATGAGTGGCGGTGTTGTATCTGATACACAGGCATTAGCTGAAGGCGAGTGGTTAAATGTCAATACATTATAATAATTAATAATAATCAATAATAATATAACTAATTATGTTAATAATTATTTATAATATTAAATTATTTATAATATTAAATTATTTATAATATTAAATTATTTATAATATTAAATTATTTATAATATTAAATTATAATATTAAATTTTAATTAATAATTAATATCATAATTAATTAATAATATTAATTATTATATTAAGTAATATTATATATAAATAAATATTATAATAAATATATTATAATTAATTATTTAATTAATCATTAAATAATAATTAATCAACAATAATAATTAATTAATAATTGATAACCAATTATTAATAATCAATACCGACGCAAATGTTGTAAAGTACTTGTGAAACGACAATTTTAAAGTTAACTCGGAGAGAAAGCTAAATTTGAGAGTAAAGACAGAACTGATATGTGAATCTGATACAGCCACTAGTGGTTGTATCACATTTACATGCACTAATTAAATATTTATTTGATTTCTTTTGAATTTTCTTCATAAATTATTAATGAGTTTCACAAGGTCGTATTGAAGGAATGTTAACATCTACATGGTATTTCGTAGAAAATTTGAAAACTATCATCGATTAGTTTCCAGTAAAATAATTAGAATATTCGCACTCCATTGCTGCGAGATTGTTAATTAAACATGTCGTCTTACTCTACTCATCTACTTATCTACATCTGTTATGTTACATGTTATGCTATGTGACTTAACTGCAGGTAAGGATGTAATATATCATACACGAGGAGGAGTGTTTGATGTAATATATGATACACGAGAAGGAGTGTTTGATGTAATATATCATACACGAGAAGGAGTGTTTCATCAGGATATCCAAACACCGAGAGGTTTGTTGAAAACCGACGCGATAGCCGTGGTTTTTTACAAACTTTGAGGTGTTTGGATATCTGATGAAATACGATTTTCGAGCATATGATATTGCATCTAAAAAGAATCAGCATTTGATTAGAAAATCGAGGTGAAAGTTGGCTTAATTTAACTAATTTCTTCCTCAGATATCCTAAGCACGTCTCAGTAGTGTGTTTCCTTTGAGTTTTTCTCATTAATTACATTACGTAAATGCACACATAGATATACAGTATATTCATAAACAAGTAAGGTCTGTACAACTATCTGTCATCAACCTTACCTTGAATTCAATCTTTTCTAATACAGGCTGAGGATTAGACCCAAACGCGCTCAAAGTTTGCCTCTGGTTCTCTTTATCTTTTGACCATTGCTCGTTGAATATCTTACTCTTGTTATTAAGGCTAGAATCATCTAGACATAAACAATACGTCGATGTGTAAATTAAATAATTACAAACTATAGAGATTCAAGTAGATCACCAACTCTTCGGAAAGATTGGAAAATGAAGATACCGAGCGCGTTTAACAGACGCAGTTGGTATATTCTTCCCATGCATGGTAAGTTATACCCCAACAGATCGCCATTTTACTGGAAATTACGTCTTTCTGTTTATTCCTTCGACTTCTAAAAACTCGGAAAGAATGCATGCTTGGATTACAGTGTTTAGATGCCAAAGAACTGGACGCGTCATGCGACGCCGTAAGGCTTGAAAATTACCTCCATATTATTTTAATGTCGTCGTTCACATTAGTCTCATCGCGCGAACGCTGCAACGTTGACGCGTTCAATTTAAACGAGATCATTAAAATAATATGGTGGTAATTTCTACGCGTCACAGCGTACGGTTCCGGCGGGCTGCAGCACTTTCATCTTTATAGGCTGTATCGTTGATGACGACCGTGAATTGCTTTTTCTTCTCTGGGATTATGATGCAATTTCACATTATTATCTCTATAAAAATGCGAAAAACGAACGAAAAATTCTGACTGAACTTCGGGTAACGTATCGTGTTGGTGAAAGTTATATCTTCTCTTTGACAGATGTGTTCGTACGTAACAACTCACGCGAGATGAAGTTGAAGGTCTAAACTGACTTGGATTAGGCCGATGTTTTTACTATTGCTTCTCGTGAAACATGGATCTTGAATGTAAAGTCGAAGTTTTTTTTAAAGACACCAAAATGATTCTGCCGTTAATGAAGAATCAGTTTACGTCCCAGGAAGCAAATTGTCTTATTTTTTTCCCTTTAAAAGCAAGAATCACTTCTGTGATCCATCTTTTGGCAAGTTGTAAAACTAAGAAAGATCAGCTGAAGGTTAATGTTTCCGCCATGATTCCAAGTATAGATAGACTTCAAAATTAACGACTGACGTGAGATATCACACATATATCCATGTGCGAAACTCGTATTCTAGCGTAGACAAAATGTAGACTGGGAGTTACCATGCCAGGCCATCCCAACGTAGCACACATTTGTAACACAAATGCTCAACCTGTCTGTCGGTCCTTGATCAGATCACAGGTTCAATCCCCGTTAGAGTTGAGAAATTTTGTCTTGGTTCAAATAGCTTTAGAACTCGTTTATGGCTAGAAGTCAGATGAGATTACAGTGACTAACCTGTGATATTCCTCTTTCTTTTTCTTGAAAGTGGATTCTCATCTATTTGATTCAGGTTAAAGTGACTAAATGAGCCCTAGAAAAAGAAGTCCGATGGGTCCGATGTTACCACAGAAGGAAACTGGAGTACCCGGAGAAACCAACTGCACAAAACTTTTCACACATAAGGCAATCCACGAATCGAACCCTAGTCAGAGAGGTGAGATACATGTACACTACCACTGAGTTACCAGCACTTTATAAGAAGAATAAGCTTGGGATGAATTACTAAACAATGATATAAAAGGAGAGTGCCGCGTACCCAGTTTGAACCCCGAATAGAAAACCAAAAGGGCTGGTTAAGGCTGGTTAAGTGCAGGAACTTAGGTCTAAAAAACTTAAATTTTTCTTAAAGTTTTTCTGGCAATTTCCTAACCTTTTCGGTTTTCTTCAAATGAACTACCCACTTCCTCTATTAGAACTTCCAACTACAGTGATTTGCACTTGCATTTGGTACCCACAGCAATGGATTCCATCTTTCTGATTTTAATACCCCTCGAGTTACTTGATCTTTGGAAACGTCTCAGGATGTACCGGATTCTGTATTTGGTGAAATCCAGTTATCTGGCGGGTATCTAGCATCACATAAAACTCGACCAGATGTTTACCGGACTGACCTGGGGTTCTTGTAAGCAGGAAATTCGGGTAAAAAAAGTGTTTTGGAGTGTGTCAATAACCATTGTTGCTAACCATTGTAGGCTACTAAGGCAGCTCAGGTGTAGAACCAATTAACCCCTTTCCCTGCCAGGGAAAGTGTTAATTGGTTTTACCCTGGACGAATTATCGTCTGCCGTTAGGTCCTTGGTTCGAAGACAAACTATATTAAAAAAAATAGCTTGCATATTTCTTTCTTTCAATTACCCGTTTCCTTTCATCTTTGGAATCAATACAAGACAACGAAATGAACTGTAATACTTCACCTTTATTTCAAAGACATCATCAAATCAAGTGGTCTGATGATGTCTTTGGAATAACGACAAAATAGAACCGTTGATCTCCTTGTCTTATATTGTTTCCAGTTTTAAGTTTCCAAGATTTCCCTTTTGGTGTTAAATTTTACCTTATATTCTTTAAAGTGTGGCCTGGTTGCAGTGTAAAGAGTTCAAGAGAGAGAAGCGTCAAAGCTATTCCGTATATAACGATCATAATCGTTTGAAATTAAAACCAAACCTACATTTGGGTTAAAGTGCATACATACCCTCGGTATTTTTGGGCACAAAAAGCTGATAAGTTTATTTACAATTTTTGACTTAGTTTATTCGTTTCGGAGATACATCACTTTATTATAAACACGCATATTTGCATGAAAAAGTTGGGCAGATAGGAGGCCTGGGATTGGAACCAACGGATTTCACACAACAAAGAAAACAACTGAGTTTTGACCACAAAACTATCAAAAACGTAACGACTCAACTGTCCGGCATTATTACCCAAAACCTCACAAGGTTACCTGACAGTACGCAGTTTCGGTAACAAAATCAGTGGCCGGCATTTGGTTTTGACTTGCCTGTTTTCCAGGCCCAATAGCATTGAGAGCATTTGCGGAAATTTCTGGCGGGGAGTCCAAAATGGGATTGTTCAAGAAAAGATATCTCGGGAACCAATGGACTCAATCAAAAACTGTAAAAAGACTTGTTAGCCAGTTTTTTGCGCTCTTTACGACGAATTGAAGATCGTGAAGGGTTTGTGTGCACTTTAATACTAAAGTTTTGATAGGTTTGCACCAGAACTAGAATGTTTACTGGATACTGGATAACAGTATTCCGGATCTGGCACATCTTACAATTTTAATAGAACCTCCCTTCAAGTATCTCAGGACAATTTATATTTTTCCCAATCATTTAATTACAGATTCAAATTGATAAAGTCTATTGACTTAATTATATTCCAGTCTAAGGTAAAACAGTTCTTCAAGGTAATTTTGGCTAAACTAATTTGCAAATACAATTACTTATCAAAAATCCTGCATCATTCTTACCTGACAACTCTTATTTAAAAGAAGATTACAGAGTGAACCAACTTTCTTTCCAGTTAGATCTATTTTGTTGACAGCACAACCAAAAAGGTTTTCAATTGCCTGACAAAATGGAAAATATCAGGGATGCACTACATAAAAAACCTACAGGATTAAGACTTCAGCATACCATACAGCATTGATCATCTTAATAATACCTGTATACTGCATTGGCATAATATTATGTCATTAATTTGTTTGTTTTTATTTCTCATAGTTCATTTGTTAATTCTTATCACAATCCTTTTAGTTTAAAAACTTGTCTAGTTGCAACTATGCTTTCAGAACACATTTCACTCTCTGTCAAATGGCCTTAGCTTGAAACATTAGATTTCTTTTTGCTATCCAAGTTTGGCAGTCCACCAACCTTTAGACTTTCTTGGCTGATCCAGTTGTATACCATGAAATGTTAATGTCTTCAGGATTTAATCCACAACAAATCAAAATATGAAGTGACCAAGTGCAGTTTTAATTTTGTCAAAAAAATATCAAAACAGGCAAACAAAGCTAGCTCCTAACTCTCCTTCTTCACCTTACTTCCTCAAGGGGAACATGAGGTCATCCGAGCTGAGTCCCTGAAGAGTCCCAACCATTGGGTTCTGTATGAGTTACTATTTGTTATATAATCATAAAATAGCCTAGCTGCCTTTCATGAGGAAGCCCTTTCTCTGTCATATCATTTTTATATGGATTATGTGGATTGATCCTACAGACCTCAAAAATAGTTGGTCACTAAATGCTTAAAATTGTTATAGTTTCCAAGCAAATTAAACCATCAGGAAACTCTTTTCTGTGTAAACCTGTAACTTCACCATGTGATTAGCTCCTGCTTTTAGCTGGTAGCTTGTTCTTGAATTAAGTAAATTTACCTTTAAAATATATGATTTGTAAGCCACCTTCATTGTGGAAAGCAGAATAAAAGAGGAGCCTGGAATATAAACCATGTAAATGGTGTTCGTGGGTGAAAACAGTAACTTGTTGTTGCCAAGGAGGATGGATACCCGCAGCCATAAAGTGTTGTTCTCAGGTAAAGTACAAACTTTCTGTTGAAAAAGAGTTAATAGAAAAACTTTATAGAGGGGCAATTTTATCATCTTACACTAATGAATTGCAGGTGGGAAAAACTCTCTTAAAAACATGTTGAAATGTCTTTATTAATTTTTTGTTTAACAGTCTCAACTGTGACCTGCCCAGCTGCAGTCCAGTAAGTCTCTGCCAACTGGCTTGTTTCTGAAAGTAACTTTTATCTCAATATTAAAAAGTAACCTTGCCCTGTCATCTGAATTCTAGTGGCTCAACAAACGAAGAGCATCTGGCTACCATTCAAAAGGTTACTGGTTCAAGTCCTGTCTGGAGTTCAGAGTTTTTCTGAGTCCTTGGCACATTATAGTTTGAACAGCAAGATAGTTCTAAACGCTTTAGTTGCAGTTACCTTTATGCAAGAAAGTTATGGCATGTACTTAACATTACTGTTACTTGTAAGTAGTTTCTTGTAAAGAAGTTAATTAGTTAATTAAGTTACTCTTAATATCCATACTTACAGTGATTAGCATTTAACTGTTATACATTGAATACTTACACAGTTAAGAAAAGTCTTTAATTCATTTTCAAACAGTTCTTCAAGATACTCAGGGTCATTCAGACCAAATTGCTTATTTGACTCTATAAAGTAGTTGAAAAAAATACAGATAAATAGAATATCATCACCACTCCACTGACATGATTGGTTTTAAAGTTTATGTATTAATTCTTTTATTTATTCATTCACCCATTCATTCATTTCCTTTCTTTTTTTAACTGGTTTATTCACAATTTCACTCATACATTCATTTCATTTATTTATATCTTCATTTTGTCTTACTTGTACAATCCATTTTGTAAACAATCCATTTCCTGCTTGTGCAACTTTGGTAATCTAGAAAAGAGTGAAGACATTTAAATTGTTCAACTAGTCAAAACTAATCCAGTAGACCAAGTAAGCAAAACAAATCCCCAAACAAACTAAGGACACAAAGTCAGCAAGGAAAAGTCCTAAATCGGCAGTACAAACAATTTACTCACATTGTAAATCGAGTCTTTCCAAGTTTTTTAGGGATAATTTACCATTCTAGGAAAGATAATATAATAAAATAAGTAAAATAAACTTCAAGCATTGTAACGCACGTGGGACAAACTATGCACTCTCGTGAATACATGTTCAAACTTCAAATGTATTTACCATTGCTTCCTCAACAAGAATTCGGCATAAATAATCTTTAGTTGAGACAGACTTCGTCAAACCATCACGTAATCCGTACTCCGTACATAAAGTGAACAGCTTCTTTTTGTTAAATCTCATGAAAAACGGTTTGAGAGACTTGAAATCCATTGAAAACTGTTCGAATATATACTTCGTTGTTCCTCGTGAAATTCAAATAGAGCGCGAATTTTTCCCAGTACTCATTCCCAGTCCCCATTACTCATCTCCCATTCCGTTACCTTCCCAACTCCCGCGATGTGCGATCGAAAGGTCTCGGGCCACATTGACCATGCCAGATCTGGTAAAAACATTGCACCCAACAAATTAACATAATTTACAACACATGCACGTCGACTTACAAATCTGGTAAGTTTCAGCGTAACAGTGAGGCCGCTTTGATAAGGGAGGATACATGCAAATTTGCGTAGTAAACCAACTCCCCTTCGGATGACAAGGTAGAACGTAGAAGTGCAGGGAGGCAAGCATCCCAAATATTTTTGCAAAAATACGTCAAAAATGCAATCAATATATTGTATGCAATCATTATCATTTAATTGGATAAGTTCATACTTTTAATTTTCGATCAGGTCTTGGTTCACGCCCTAGGATTTCTTTAACAGCAGAAGTTGTTTTCACATATTGACTACAATTCCATATATTTTCACAGCCATCCAAACATTCATAAACTTAAGTTCATACTCATCTAAATGAGGTAGCCGATTGCAATTGAGATGGCTCTGCAATTAACCGGAAGATTTAGCTAGTTCGGATGAAGGATTTCAAGACAAAAATAATCAACAAGAATTTTGCTAAGATTTCAACACACACGAACCAGTGGGCAACACAAGAATAGGTACAACAATAATTAAAATTACCTCAGCTACATCGAAGAGAGAAAAATATCGGTTTTGTGTATGAGCCAGTTCTTCAAGATTTCTCACTTTACTAAACGGATTTATGAAGACGAACACGCAACCAAGTATTTTCACGAAATAAATTTTTTACACCTTAAATACAACGGGGTTATTAAAACTAAGTCGCAGTTATTTAATCACAATATTTTCTTAATTGGACCCGGTTGTTCGGGAGTAGCAATGAATGTTGACTTAACAAAAAAGCCTTTTTTAAAGGTTTACATTAGTCTACATACATGACTGTAATAATGTACACGACTTAATTTTGGATGACAAGATCTCAAAGTCTCTAGGTATAGATATCTAAGACAATTGACCATACCGAAAAAAGTGGCCATTTCTACATTTACGTAATTCCTGGTAAATTTACATGTTCTTTTCAAGAACATTAAAATTAGGAGGAAAACTTTTATTTCCTTAATTCATAGTAACATTTCAAAGATTACTCTGTCGTTGAGAGCTAATTTAAAGTTTGCAAAACATTGTGGTAAATGCACAGCCGCCATTTTTTTTTCGGTGAAGTCAATTGATACTTCACAACATTACAAGTCTTTGGACATTTGACGTCCATATCGTGATCAGAAGGAGCTGCAATTTTCGATGCTTTAAAAAACCTGAACATGTGTGCATGCGTATGAGAAGGTTTCACTAACAACGGAGCATCCACCACGATAGTCACACCATGTACACCAAAACTCGCAGTTGCAAAAAAAACTAAATCTAAATCTATTTCGTGATATAAATAGCACTGTTACTGTACAAGCATAGCGAAGAGACAAGGTCACACAACGACGTTGCAACAGCATTCAACGTGATTGTGGCCTCAGTAACGTTCTTCCTACTGAACAATTCTGTTACTACATCAAAGACAAGAAATCGCGTTGGAATAATGATGAACAATAAACAGTAACTGGATGAAGTTTGGCATGCTAGCGGGCATTATCCAGGCTGAGGTTTGCACTGCATGTTTGTAGAAGTGACGTAACGTCCACATATTACAAACCAGTGTTTATCGATATTACGAAGAGACCGATAAAACCAATGTCTCACGACATGACTTGGCAAGTTCACGCCAGTTCGAATTAGCTGTCTACTCGTAGTTAATCGAAACTGAGATAGTATTAAACACGTGCAATAATACTGTTTGTTCATCAAACTTGGCCCAACACGATAACATTGTTACTGCGTTATTCAGCCGACAACTCAGGAACAACGTATGAGAGTTCTACTTGAGTGTAGAGTTCAGCCACGACCTTCGCCGAACATTAACGAATGGATTCCGAGCACACGCTATAGATATCACTATGTACAGCGCAAGCACCACACACCCTCACTTATTCCACATTACATTACTCGCACTATACCCTACAGTGCACTGCCGATCTGTGGTGCACTACTGATCCCTACGGTGCACTAATTATCCTCGCGGAACAGTCCTGAGCCCTATGGTGCACAAATCCTTTACGTAATAAATTAACCATCAGCGTCCTCGCCAACCCCGCGATTCGTGAGCAGTCTCTAGATAAAAAACATCGCCATTTTACGCTGAAGGGGTTTTCCTGACGTAGTCACTAAGTGACGTAATTGGATCTGCAGAATTCGTCGGCGATGATATCTTGGGACGGGTCAGACTAGGACTGGGGACAAGTTTCCCGGGTTCTTTTCCCTGGGAGCTAGAGGACGTGGGGACTTTCTTGGAGTCGTCACTAGTCTTCGAAATCTGTTGTCCACAAACGCGGTGATGATTTTCCCAGTCCTTGTGTTGACAAAAGGAGCCACAGTAACGGGCCAGATTACAGCCACTGCAAGTTTCACTTGCCTTGCGACCACAATTCCAACAGTTCTATGAAAGATAAAAGAACCCAGGTTTACGAAGTTTGTAAAAGTAATGAGGTCTAAAGCCAAAAACTGCTATCAAACATGCTTTGCCATTTACTTGATGTTTGTTTATTTATCTGTTTATTTACACACCGAAAATCCCTCAAGTACAGTAATTCAGTTGAAAAGACTTATCCCACCCCTATTTTAAATAAGATCTTGTTGACATACCTCATTTGAATCTGACTGTCGGTTGATCATGCCCAGAGTCTCCTCAATCGCTTGACGCCTAGCTTCCATCACCGCCTTGTCAATCTTGCTCTGGGTTTGTCCTACCGCCTCGTTGGCTTTCTCTTCAGCTGCCCTCACGGCTTTCTGCAGCTCCACCACCGCCTGCCTCTTCACATCACTTACCGCCTCCTCAGCACGCCGCTTCACATCGGACACTCGGTCTTCAGTTTGTTTCATAGTTTTTGACATAAGGTCGTCTAGGATGGAGGAAGATCCACACAATTATCAGTAAAATAGAGACAAAGCACGAGCTAAAGTACTTTAACCTTATCAGAATACAAGGTAGACGACCAACGAACATTCGTCGAGCTCGTTTCCTCTGAAAAACGATTTCTGAGCCCTAAACGGGAATCGAACTCGCAACCTTCTGATGATCGGTGAGATATATACCAAGCTCCCACTTGAACCGACTTTGTGTTCAGCAATTAACAGAATACGGGGTGAGAAAGCAAGTTACTAAACAAAATGTGAAGAATTAAGACGAAAAAAAACTGATTGGTAACAAGACAAAATCACATTATCCAACACAGTACAGTTATGAGAAGTTCTCTTCATTTTACCAAAAAATCGTTTTGAAATAAAATTCTAAATCGGTGTTAATGAACACTCAAAACAGCTTTGGTGTCGACAAAAAAAAATGAAATAAAAATGTAAACTAAAAGCAGACGAACAGACTTTTAGATAAAAAGTCATCCTGTCCGAGGACTTTCCCCTGGACGAGTAAAATCGTCTAGCATTGGCCAGGGTAAAATACTGAAGTCTCCATAGGTCACTGAGGACCTGTATGGACAGGTAGGAGTGAAACTGAGTGAATTTGGGGATTTGAGATTTTCTATTCATTCGATGGCTTGACATACTTCATTCTTTTGAGAGATTTTCTCTTCGTTTTATCTGATAAATTTATTTCACAATTAAGTACGAGTACGCTCAACTTTTCAGTGATTCACACTTGAAAAATCCGCCTCCCTTCTTTTTAGCAGGCAGCTCTACTTCACGGTTCAGGTTCAATATTTTTCACTTAAACGAAAGACGTTTGCTTGAAACATTCGCCATCACTTCTTTCTACTTCGTCATGTTGTTTTGTTTGTCTGTTTCATTTTCCCACTCTATTTACACAGCTCAGATTCCTAACTCCTCGCTTTGGCTATTCAGAGTCTTGACTATAACCTAAATACTGTAGTTTTCTGTTACTTACTTGCGCGTCTCTTCACCTCCTGTTCCGCCTCTTCAGCAGTTTTTCGCGCCCATGCGACCAGCTCCTCTCGGTCCTGGGCTGTGCGCTGCTGTAGAACTGTAATTGCTCGTTTGGTCTTCTCAACCATTCCAAGGATGCACTGAAGCATCTAACATACCAGACCAAAGAAAATCACATCAGATTGACAAACATGGAACTATACTAATTGCTAACAGGATCAAACGAGGGCTGATAATTAACACGATAAGTTTTCGTCAGTTTGACAGTCCTGAAACTATACCTACCGTCTCTACATGTCTCCAGTCATCAACATCGCTAGGAATCTTGGGATCACCAAACGGTTCGTGTGTACTGGGCTCGCCCTCACGTGCCACACCACCTAGAATGACATTATGGTTACCGATGGGTCAACACATTGTGGGTAAAGAGAAGAAAACTAAAAGTGAAATAGAATTAATGCTAGGGGCTTCTAGTCTCCCATGAGCTGTAGCTTACATGACTTGAACATTCCTTTCCAAAGATTAGCCAATGAACGCTTGGTTCTGAAAATGTGAGAACAACCCAAACTGTTTCGACGAACAGAAATTCGCTCTAAATTTGAGGTGACCAGCCCACGGCCAACATGAGACAACGTGGGGAAGGTTATACTCCCCTGTTTACAAATGTGATTTTGATTGGCATCCTGGTGTATGCAATAAACCCGCGACAGAACATACAGCAAGACATCTGCTTATGATTAGAGAGTTTACGAAAACTGGACGCCGATGCTAAGGACGACGCAGCCTTAAAATAAGATTTCTCTTCCAAAATAGAAGAAACGAATAATTTGCTGTCCCTCGAGTATTCTTCACGTTGTCCTGCCTACAGAAGACGCGAGGATAATCATTCCTACGTTTTAAAGGTGACGCCATAAAATGACAAACATTAATTAACTGGCAAGAACTGCTTGTAAGTGTTTCCCAGAAAGGAAAAGAACATCCTAAGTTTAGTATGTACGATTTGCTTCACAGCCGTAGAATTTAAATCAATTCGTCTACTGGCGTCGACGTTGCAGCTTTCGTAAACTGTAGTTCGACTTCGATGTTCTCACTAGTTTAACAGAAGAACTACACAGTCAACTGCAGTCACTTACTACTGCGTGCTAAAAACTTACCATGACCAAAGTTAAACTCCGTACTTGATCGCTGTCCAGATTTGTGGAAAACTGCCGGTTCACTGTTGCTACTCAAGCCTGAAAGAGACGTGGAAAGGTGAGGTGTAAGCTAAGCAGAACAAAATGTTTGAATAAAGGAGATACAACAAAAAAAGGAAACAGAAGGAAAAAAGGGGGGAAACGAATAATAAGTGAATAAAGACGAAAAGGACGACCTACTATATGAAATTAAAAGAAAAAGAAAGCGAACGATACCAAAAAATCAACAAAAAAGGGAGAACATGTGACGGATGTTCAGGAAGCTTAAAAGAAAACGGGGGAACAAGTTAAAGAAAAACAAAAAAAATGAGAAAGTAAGAATTCAAAGGAAAAAAAACAACTGAAAGAAAAAGGAGAAAAAGTAGAGGAAGTAACCAAAGAGGAGAAAAGAGCGAAGGGACGAGAGAGATGAAAGGTGAAAAAAAAAACGAGGAAAGGTAAGGCAGAGAAGTTTTGTGACGCTCATTTGAACTTACTTAAACATGGTCTTTTAGCAGGAGTAAGTTTCTCGATCGAATCCATTACCTGGAGGAACAAAAAGAACCGAAAAAGAAAATAAGTAAAGATAAACCAACGTTTACGCATCGGTTCAACATTTTGTACGAAAAGAGCTTGATGAAAATGAACTTAAATAAAATTCTACACTGATCAATGTTTTCCCCAGGAACAGAAGCCTTACCGAAGCAAAGTCACTTCCACCATTTTCTTTCGGTCTAAATAGAACAAAGATAAACTTTCAGCGAGTCCAATAGCCATGAAAAGGTGCAAGTAAAGTTGATTGAAAATAGACCTCCATTAGCCCAAAACAATTTTATAGCACGAACTACTTCAATTCGGACGTATAGCTTGTCATTTGTAATTAAAGAATTTTTAACTAAATCGCAATTGGATCATGATTCACGTGTAGTTGTTACATGAGTGACAATTTGACATTACACCAAATATGGTTTTTATATACCCGACGTCAAAGTCCGGCAATGTTTACCACGTAACCCCATGGCAACGGGCAATATTACGTTTATTTAGCCCTGGAGAAGAATATGTAAATCCGAAGTTGACTGTAAAGGCGCGTTTTCCAATCTATCGTCATTCAAAAAAAATTGTTTGAAGGTTTTCCACAAATTGTTTCTTCTATGATTTGACTCTTGGTAAATAACAGAACGCCCATTTACTGGTACCTCGGAGAAACAGTGAGCTTAGCTACTCCTCGTTGTCATATTCGGTTTCGCCTCGGTTAACATCGGCGATCCGAAGGTTCCAAAACACACTGTTCCGCCTGGAACCAGTACATAAGTGTATATCACTTTAGCTTCCAACCGGGAATAAAAGCGTGTTTTAATGTATGTGAATCGGATGGATAAATAGATTCTCATATATTTTCAAAAAACAAATTGAGTACCTTATAATTTCCTTCGAAAAATGTAGTAGTGGAAGGGATATTCATGATCCAATTGTCCACATGTCACAGATTTTCCCCCCAACTCCTGTCTTTCGTTAACCCTAATCTTTCTAACACTCCTTTCCACTATGTACAGGTACATGTTATATTCTCGTCGTCACTCAGCCCTGAGTGATCTTGAGGGTTAGATGAACAGTGTGGGTCGGCTAACGGGATTTCAAATCACGGGATTTCAAAAACGAGGAATGAGAAGTTAAATACTCCCCGAGGCGATGATGCTACGATTTCAAATGGCTGCTTTAATTTCGATTTTCCTTCAAATGGAGAGAAAATCCCTCACGAACAATAAAAAATTAACAAAGAGAGAGTTAAGCAATTTAATACACAACTTAAGCACAGTTTTTCAAGTTAATCGTTTCGGACGAGGTTAGACTTCGGAATGAACAACATTCGAATCTTTCCAGCACCTTCACGATAAAATTATTTCGCTCAAAACTTGCTATGATGGTTAACCGCGATCTAATATCGATGTTGTTGCAACGATATTACAGCATGGATATATCACGACCAAGCGTTGCCATGACATGACGTGTTCTTACGTGGTACAAAACAACCAATTAGAACTCGTAATTACATTACTAACATTACTAACACTAGTGACTTCAGATTCGGCCAAGGAACAAAACTTATCATACACGTACGCTATATTGGCACGAAACAAGTCTAACAGAAAATACGAACTTTACTCAAAATCCACTCAGCATTGACTCCTTTTTAGTGAAATTTAGCCTAAGCAGCTAATGATGTGCATCACGTGAAGAGCATAAAAAATGAGGCTATTGTGGCAGTCTCGAAACCATTGCACTAACCGGATTCAGTTGATATTAGTGGAAGACAAGTTTTACAATATCCGTCATCTAACAACGAACCGAATATTGTTTTAAGTAGTTTGAATAAGACCGGCGAGAACACTAGAACACTCAAAATCCTCTTTTGGTTTACGAAAGTAGAACTGTGCTGAGATGGTTTACAACAGATTCCAAAGCGTATGACTACCAACCATTTCTTTCGAAAGACCTTCCCAAAAATGAGAAATATTATAATATTCATAGTCGCAGAAAACACCTAAAAAATTCCAGATTACCACCGATGGTGAGCGAGTAAATACTGAATTTAGCACCACAGTACACGTCTGTCATCTCATCTCGTATCTTTACCACAGCGAAGGTGACCGTAGGATCTTTAAGAAAACTACAACTACGGTTAGGTCTCTCTAGACAACAGGACCTGGTTGTTCAAAAGCCCATTAGGTTAATCCAGGATTAGTGAAAACTTTGTACATGAAATACTTCTAACGTAAAAAAAGGATGTTTAAGGTTTTCTGCTCAGATATCATATAAATATAGAAAGAGTTTGTTCTGAAAAGTTTGAACGAAAATCACTGAGCAAAACATGCCAAACAAAAAAGCCGATTAAATTTTAACCCACGATTAGCGGTAATCGTTCTTTGGACAAACGGGCCCAGAAAGTCATGGGAAATAGAAAGAACGCTTGCGAAAATTAGTCTCCAGAGAACTCCTCACGCCGTCATGACCCTGTTTACAACGAAGAAAAAGCATTTTAATGTACCGGAGACAACACAGGGCGAGTATGGCTACAGACCGTTGGCAAAGTTTGATTTTATTTCCGCGAGAAACGTGGCTGTGAAAGCTCTTTCTTTTCCGAAAAGACACAGAGTACCGAATCCGTGCGATTATTTATCTGTGATTTAATGTTTACTTGTATATCACCAGTTCCTATAACCGTATATTCTTCAACCGTAGTCGTAGCCCGTTGTTGGAATGTTAAAGCCCCTAAGGCATGCAATCGTGGGAAAAACCTGACGTTTAGTTTGACTGCACAGTGAGAAAACTTAACTGCAATTTGCCCGCGAATTCACATATTCTACATCATACATTTGTCGCACCTTCTCAATTCTCTTCTCGATAGTTCTAAAAAAATGTCATGGAAACCTTAGAAGACGGAACACTTCAAAACGCAATCAACCTTGACTTAAAACGTATGACGAATGATGACAGTTGGTCTGATCAATATGCCAAAGGACTATACACAGTACCAAGGTTCCATAAACCAGACTTTCATAAAGCACTTGCGGACACGAAAACTACTCCGGAATTCTTGTCTTTAGTCTGTTTACAATAAGTTATGTTAAATTATGAAAAGGTAAGTGGTGTTGACGGTCTGACCTCCAAAACAACAATTCACTTCCACGAGTATCCTTCATCAGAGAGTTCTTTGAATATTTGAAAAGTAGCCAAGACTCTGTGGCACCCATGCACTTGACGCAACAGACATCCGTTTCCATGTCCTAACTAACCAACGATAACCTGACTAGCAAATATACCAATACCAACATGAGACCATTTATTGTACTTTTTCAATTCCCAATAATCGACTTCCTCATCTCATTTGTGAATCTTATACAGCATCCACTATTTTACTCAGCTAAAACTAGACAATTTTACTAATTAATAGAAGACAATCAGCCAAAAGAGGGTAAAGTCAGTTTCAATAACCAATGTCATTTCTGCCTCTATTTACAATAAAAAAAATTTTAAGTAGAGCAAATTTACCACTGAAGTCCTCTTAGCCTCATAAAATGATCAGTTTAAATATTTCACATGACACTATCACATCACTACCAATTAGACCACTGAAATAAAAGCTGATGGACATTTTTTGCTGAAAAATAAAAATCATGTTTTTTTCCTTCTGAAAAATATGGATAAAAAATAAAAATAAAAATATTTTATTTTTATAATTATTATGCAAGTGTAAAGGATAATTTAAGCAAAAAATAATCAGAATTATCAAATCATATTACTATTATTATTGTCATAATCATAATCATATCCGCATCATTATTATTGTCATCATCATTCTTCTTATTATTATTATCATTATTATTATTATCATTATTATTATTTTTAATATTATTATTATTACTAGAGGTATCAATCATTTTTTATTTAAATTACATTGAATGCTAATTAACACCATCTTAAGATGTACTGTTGCCATAGCAACTGTGAAAATCGTCATTTACTAACATGTCAGAAAATTTCAATAGTGAATTTCAAAACGCCCAAGTTTCTGGTGTGATTGATTGTGGGTTAATATAAACAGTGTTGATGTGACTTGGAACCCAGTGTCTCAAAAAGACTAACACACACAGAGTATGATATGGAGTTGGCAGAAGTTTTCAGTGATAGATAATTTCTGTCCACCTGCTAGGGCTGGGTGTTTCAAAAGGTGCCTGGGTGACTTTTTTGAGGTAGAACATCTTTTGATATTAATTTCAGAGCCCTATGGGTGAGAACATGTAATGAAGAAGCATTTGCAGGTACCAATCTTTTTCTAATCCCTTCCATTAATCCTTGTAATGCTAATCACACTCAGCTCCCAGAACATTCTGAGCTGACGTTACATGTAGTTCACAGAGCTATACATAAGGTAAGCAGCTCAGCACTACTAAGGTTAATTAATTAAGTTAAACAATTAATTAAAGTTAATTAAGTTAAATAATGATTAAATATCCATCCTTGATCTCCCTCTATTGCAAATGAAGTACAGTAGATCCACAGTATGGCTGTAAACACGTAGATAGAACTGATGGTTTCTTAATTTACTATAAGAGACACAAAGGATCACCTTACCTGACAGAATCACTTGGTTTCCTTTTCCCATTTTCATTGAACTCTCCACCATTTGTTTCGCCTTGTTCTCCAGCGGATGGCTCATGCTCTTCTAAAAGCTGAACATTCTGGCTGTTGAAGTATTGATGTGGAGTCTGTTTAGCCATTTGGGCACACTGGAGTAATTCCCTCTGAAGCAATGGCAAATTTGCCTGCAATCACAAGCAACTGGTATCAAATGATGTGATAAGCTGTTGCTAAAATACAGGAAGTCAAGAACTGTACTCTTGGTTTCAGCTTGCTCTTGACTTTCAATGACATCACATTGTTTACAAAGTTCAAATGTTAATTACGTTTCTCCTGATTTTCAAATCTACATTTCATAAGTTGGTTGGGCCAATTGTGCATTAAATCTGACAAATTATTATCAGCAAACTGGAAGCCCCCTTAGAACTTTATGTTTACTTACCACCAGTGCAACAAACTTCCCAACATATATTTGAAAATCAGCTGGCAGCTTGTAACAAACCTTTCGAATCTATGAACTATTTGATGTCACTCTAAATAATCAAACACTTCGGTGTGCCAAAAGCAAGCTGAAGCAAACAGCAATACATTATGAAAACTGTATCTAACATTTCTGAGCATTTGAAATCTTGGGGGTTTTTCCCTCCATTATAGTTTAAAAAATAAACCTACCCAAATTATCTTACATCTCTTAACTTTATTGTTGTAACACATGACTTATACTTTCAAGGGACCTGTCCACGTGAAATACATTTGGTACATGACAAGGATAATCAAAGCACTTATAAAACAACAAATTCTTACTGTGTTGTTGTTACTAACAACCAAAATTGATGGTCGGTTTTCCTTCACAAAGATCCACATGTTCATGCATTATCACTGAAATCCTTCTCTAACGAAGACCAAAAGATTGAATAAATGTATACCTTCAAAAAAGGAATGACAAATGGACGCAATGGGAAGTTTGTTGCTTCTTGCAACTGCTGATGAAATTCTTCAATAGACACTGTAGAATTCTAGGAAAAATACAAACAGAAAGATATGGTGAATAACAGAAGGGTTGTCAGATAAATCCAATCATTCAAGCATACATTATGTTAAATCCTTCCTGTCCGTATAGGTAATCAGTGCCTTGTGGAGACTTTAGTATTTTACTCTGGCTAATGCCAGACAATTTTACGGGGATCAAAGGGAAAGTCTTTGGACAGGAAAGGGTTAAAGTCAATTCATTTTAGTTGAAACACTGAAACTTCTTTTTATGTTCTTTTTTATACTATGTACCACCTCCAACTTTGATCTACATGTATCTACAGTAACAATCTTTCAAAATATTGCTAACATTTATCTGATGGGTTTAACTCTTTTCTGTTCAGAATTCTCCACCAGGGATATAAAATGCTTAGAGTTTAGCCATGGTAAAATAACAGAAGATCTGTTTCAATAGAAACATCTTAATAATGATGGGCTTCACTTTTTTCTATCCAGAGCTTTCCCCAGGATATGAAAAATTATCTGTACCTGTCTAGACAGAAAGGAGTTGAAAAAAAAAAAAACTTTCATAAAATTTTCTGAATATTTTCTTTTACTTACCACCAAATTCAACACTAAACCTCTTACTCGTTCACCAATTTCTGGGGAAATGTCTGAACCAAACTGTTGTAGTGTTGTAAGGAAGCGTTTAAGCTTGCTTAACTGCCTTGCCCCACAAGCTGGGGGCAATTGGTTCACACCATTCCCAACTGTGGGTGGAGATGAATTGCCCAACGGACTGAGATGAGATCCATTCATGTGAGGCGAAGTTGAACTGATGGACCGAGCATCAGTAGCCTGGGACATACCAATTGATGCACTTGAAGTTACTGGAGATGATGATTGCCTCTGAGCTGGCTGTGCTGTTCCATCACTTGGAGAATCTGGCATTCTTGGATCATGAGGTTCTAACCAAAAAAAAAACCAACAAAGCAAGTTGCACATGAAATATGTATACCTTAATTGAGTAACAGTACCAGCATTATTTGCTAGGAGAAAACCTTTAGTTCAATGGCAAAATATAACAGTGGTATATGGACTTGCAATGAGACCTACTGGTAATTGAGCACTCTAGCTAGTTGCATATGCATTAATGCATGGTTAAATAGCTAGTGTCCAGTACTAATACCAGTGCTATACATAGACTTAACATTTCAGGTTTACAATTAGGTTGGGCATTTTTATCCATTCTAAGTCCTGGCAGAATTTCCAGTACTGCTATAACAGGTTTCACTTTGGTAATCTACAGTATAACTAATTTCTATTTGACACCATTCAATGGTAGTTGACATTCACCTTACAATACAAAACTCACTGATGTTTTCCTTTCTGACAAAGTACAATACCTTATGCCATTGAAGTGCTGTGGAAAATTTAAAATGACCTCCATAAATAGCATGATATCCATCAGGTAACATAACCTTCCAGAAGAGCATGCTCTGGCGCCTATATTTTGTTAATGGTTAGGAAACTGGCCATTCCTTTGATGTTAGTGCAACTACAATATGTGTCTTACACAAAACAAACTATGAAAAGAATATCAAGGCTATCGAGTCAAATATGTTTTATAAGAACTTAGCAATGTATGACTTTTACATGCAAAATACAAGATCCTTCCCATTTCCACTTCTGTAGTTTGTTGTACGATACTGTATTTCTGTGACCAGAAGACCAGTCACATTTCCTGACACTAAATTGCTTATTATTGACTTATACTCATTATTTTGTTGGCATCACTTTGATGAAATAGCAGTTGGATTATGATTAAATTCCATGAAAAGCTATAGTACACTTCTTTACACAGGATATTCAAGAGGATAGTTTTTCACACTTCTGTAACAGCTACACAGAGCTACAGAAACACAGTATTAGACAACAAACTACAGAAGCAGAAGTGGGAAGGCTTTGGTATTTTGACTATAATTTGCAAAACAGATATGTATATTACACAATTTATTTATCACTAATTCAAAACATATTTTAAAATGTTGGGCCAAATTATTATTCAAAAATAGCCAATAAGCCAAACCCACCAAAACATCTCACTAGAGAAACCAATAACACTCTTGGTGTATTTCCATTTACCATTTTGACATAATAACATCTATGTACATTTCTAGACACTTCTTACAAACCTTTAACCTAAGAAAAAAATATGTGTTGTTTACATGGGGATCAAACCCAAACTGGCTTTTCTTGCGATCTCATCTCATTGTTGTCTGGGGTGTTTAACGTGCATCCAATCCATCCAATTACATCAGACTGAATAAGGATCATCCCTTTCCCAGCAGTGCCTCTCCCTTTGACAAGTAAAATCATCTGGCATTAGCCAGATTAAAATAATAAAAGTCTGGTGCTGCCAGGGGAGAGTTAAATGTCAATGGGAACACTTTTGATTTCAAACTGGTTCTCATGTCAGGTCTTAAGCCAATCGGATCCTGGAGGTCTGAAGTAAACAGAAGGCTTTTCCAAGCCAATTGCAGTTTGAATCTGGTTGGATCTGATCCCATCTGCTCTAAACAAGGACTTGAGAGCTACATCACCCCACCTACCAACAGGTAAAGTTGCCTTCTGCCACCCAAGCCTATTCATATCTTACTATCATAGATAAACTTCACTAGAAGGACATAAAAGCTGAACAGATGATATCAACATCCATTGTATTTTGACTTTGAGGTTAAACTGCAGGACTCCAAATATCCCAAGTTCACCTTCTGAAGCAACACATTTCGTGAACAAATTATGACAAATTGAACTGTCACTAATATCGTACACGTCACTTTAAAGTTCTCACAAGCACTGTTTACCAAATATTCTAGTCAAAAAAATTTCATTTTTCCCCTTAGGTTCTCTTGACGTTTCAGAAAGGGTCTGTTTTCGCGCAGATGTCACCAATGTTTGTAGATTGCCGGGAGATCATAATGGCTTTTTCTTAACCTGTTTGAGATGCTTGTCTGCAACCATTTCCAAACAATCCTAGCGATTGGTAATTTTGCTAATGATGCATTCTGACATCTCTGATAAAATCTAGAAACAGAACAACTGGGCAAGTACAACCTTTGAAACAAAAACTCACAAGGAAACTTTTTTTTTATTTCTACGTGGGTGAAAAGGCAATACAGTTGTCACCTGGCCAATACCAGATCCGTTACACAGGTCCAATTCCAAACGTAATATCTAATGACTTATGAATGCTTGGCTAAAACCAAGTTCGGTATAACAAAGAAGCAGCGAAGAAAGTAAAACAAAGCCTTTAGTGCAAAACTATTCCGACAACGCGGACCAAAGGTGAAACCAGATGCCCGGTAGAAGTTAGCCCAGCTGCAACACAGCATGGCCTACACGACAAGATAAACAACACAACCATTACTCCGTTTCTTGGAAAAACTAACCCTAAGATATTTTCAGTCACTGGACGGACTTTGGAAGCTTAGTTTGTCAAGCGTAAGATCCAAGTACATTCCTTCTTTTCGCGTCGCTGAACTCCCATACATAATTTATCACAACAAAGTGATGAAAGCCATCAAACATTGTCATCTCTCTTGACCATTAACTTCACGAAATCCCCCCACAACGCATCCGAATACACGACCTCGCAAAGAAAAGGCTTTCCCATGCTTTCATATGTTCGGTCTTTCGAACGGCCTGTGAGATAGCTTGGAAAACGGGAGCAATCACCAAAGAGCCTCTTCTCAGTTCTGTGCAGACTAACTTCCCTGCTTTATACCGTTGACGCGTTCATAGCGTAAGTTATTCGGGGAAACACTTCGAAACATCAGCAAAAATCGATTCAGACTTTACCTGCATTGACTGCTGGCATTACATTCGCTTGGTCACTCCAAAAAAACAAAGCAAACTTCTCAAACTATACCAATGAAAGTCGCACTTCGCTTCGCGTTTACAAGTTCACACACAGACAAAACACACATCACTCACACAACAAAGCTTCTTGATGACGTCACTTCTCCCCTTGATCACATGCTAAAACAAAATCCCAAATTTAATAGCGCTGTCCCTCAAGTTTCAAAACAGTTGTATAAATTTAGCATCAAGTTAAATTACTAATGACCGATTGTCTTCGGTGGCTGAAAACAACACGTGCAGAAACCAACACCAAATTGCTTATAACGAATGAATTCAAGTCCCGACAATAAGCTTTTAACACCAAAATTGATTTTACGTCCCCCCTCCAAAACAGGTCAAATAATTTTTTTCCTCGAAAAAAAGTAGTTTCAACGTCCAAAACCACCGATGCATCACCTAAGAAAATTCAACGTATTTTTAGTGAGAGCTGGCGCCACTGTTTCGTAAAACAATTCTTAAAAGAAAATTTCCAGTCATCTCATGGGGGCTACAACTCCATGTCAGGCCGTATAGTTGCGTTGTTTTTTTGTTTTTTTTAATTAAGAAGCTTATAGAATAAGAAGGATAAGAGCACAACTTGTGCTAAAACCGTAAGGTCACTTCAGTTTAGGAACAGTAGAAATGAAATAGAGTGAACTTTTTCTTTAAAAAATGTGTTTTATATTGAAGAAAGTGTTTTATATTTTCGTGGGCTAAAATTTCTTTTTGTCATGATATCTTGAGCAGCTGAAAATTGGTTGTCCACCTGCGCTTCAACGAAATAGCGAGTGCGATAATTACAAAGACACGCTCGTTCCAACAAAAGTCAGTATGAATAATTCACCATCTATCCAGTTGCTAGGATACTGCTTCTGCAACACAAAAATTTGGATGGCCAGACGGCATTTTTACCCCTTATCGGGTTTTTTTCTCTACACTGCAAACTTCATGAGATTGCGGGAATTTGCGGTTACGCTACCAAGCATAAACATTGGAGAAACCTGCATCTGCGCCATTGCTTCCACATTCAAATTCTGTTTCGCATTAATTTTTGACAGTGAAAAAAATGTGGTTTGACGGACAAGGCCAGAAAATTAAATTGCATTTCTACCAAGAGCTTTTACAAGCTCTTCCTGTTCGTGTGCATAGCAAAAAACCGTGAAATAAAAGTCGAAAAGGGCGTCTGTTCAGACAGATAGATATCTAGATAATTTGGAGTAGAAAGTTGGTTATGAAGACAACTGATGTCCATGGATGTTAAGTGTATGTTATATTATCACAAAAGTGCTACGAAATAGGCTTTTGAGGATAAATATTTAACAAGCTGCAGACCAGATGTTCGAGAGAATACTCGCCGTTTCATTGGTCTACTTCAAAATTGGCGCGAATAGTTTACAGCTGGCTGTTCCATTATCGGATCTCCACATCTGCGTGCAAACATTGGTAGCGCATAGCTGGTTTTTCATGAATAGCCACTTCGAACGAAAACTCAATATTTTAATATTTTATCTAAGCGAAAGACACATAAAATACCCGACAACGTAACAGGCCTAAATACTAGGCTCAAAAAGACGCTAGAGCGCAATATTTTACCGGTTATTTTTGCAAGTCGAAATAACTCCTTTGAATCAACGTACCTCCTCTACTCAGTTTCATTACTAAAGAAGAGTTTTAAATTGCTTTGGCTGACTTCCTGGCTGTTGACTCCCTATTTTAGGCGAGCAATTACTCGCATGAAGTTAGTGACAGCGTTCTCACACAATTTTCCGTTAATCGAGAAGTAACAGAAGGAAGACCCAGTCCTACGTAACTCTACCATACCTGGTGATTTGAGTAAAGGCATGCTCCTTTCTTGGATCGCTCAATTTCCTCACTTTGTAGAGATGATCTAGGCGAAACGCAAGCAGCCGAGAGCAGGCGCAGGAAGCTGTAGCTGCTTTCGTAGGATGTTGGACGGAGCAGAAATAACACGAATAATGTGACTGGTTGAATATGGATGGCAAACACACCTGGACATCCGGGAACTTTCCCATCTGCGGCAGCTGTTTCGGTTATATTTTTTGCTTCCGTGATTATTTTCGGTGGATCATACATGCGTGGCGATGCCTGCTTGAGCTAAATTAGGGCAGAAACACTATGCTACCCCCCATTTTGTTTTCAAGCACTCCGTTCATACCAGCTGACGTTCAATAAAGAGGAAAGAACATAAATCATGCTTGTAAAGCGTTGTCGAAACAAAAAAAAACTACTCACTTTTCATCCGATAGGTTAGATGTAAACTCTGAAATGAAGCAGGAAATACATAGTGCAACCTCCAGGCATTTCTATCAAGAAAACCTGTGGGCGCTTAATCAGCCATGTTAGGCAAATTCTTCTCTCGCAGTTCCTTCCTTTTCAGGTTTTCAATAAAATTTGTATTGCTGAAAAATTTAGAAGCTGGTCAAGGACGTAGCCTACAAGTAGATTAAGTCAGATAGACAGATAATGAATGATATCAACTGGGTTTAATTTGTGATATCTTGAGTCAATGTGTTGTTCAAAAACACGAGTTTTACCCGCATTTTAACTGATGTAACAGTCATTATAGTGTGCGGGGTTGCAGGCAATTCGACCCAGACAATATGGCGATGCGGCAAAAGCCATGCGGGAACAGTCAGCTGAAAGAAATATACATACATACATATATATATATATATATACACACATATATTATATATATATATATAATGGGTATGGCATGCATTTTCAGGGGAAAAACCCAACAAAAAAGCTACCAAAACCAAAGCAACATTGTTCCTCATGAGTCGATCAAATGAAATGATCGACTACGAGGTCGTTCGTAAAAATGGATGAAGTAAGCCATACCATCTTACTTTAGTTATCACACACTTGTAAATTAAAAGGTGCAAATTTTAATACGCCATCAATGAATTTTTGTGTTTGGTGATAACAATCTCAAAAAGAGGTCTTATTGTATTGGCCCAAAGGGTACGTGTTTACAATAGTGAATCCAGATGAGTCTCAGAGTCGAAGGGTGATGATCTCCGATCGGTAGGCTTCGTGTCTCCGCTAAGGCCTAGACTTTTCACTTGAATATATTGCTGGGTATCTCAGAATTAAAATCTTTCTTTTACTCGACTTAATTTTCATTTTGAATATCCAAACAATTAACAATTTGTTGAAGATATAAGAGCAAAGGAGATAGCAAACTAGTGCGAGTCAGCTTGTATTACACTAAGACTGGCTCGACAATAACCGAAGTTGACACTAGTTTGCCATGACCGAGCGGTAACTGACTTGAATTTCGTGGAAATGTAATTTCTAGTGTATCTGTAACTTGTAACACCTTGCATGGGAAAACTAATGGCAACCTAAGACAATGAAAAAGAATATAAACCTTTCATAAAAATCGGATTAAACTTATACTTCACGTCAATGTAAAGCAATCTAAGGAATTGCAAATCAAAACTTTCGGTGCGACGTGTATCAGTGTCTTGTAAGATTTGACCAAGTGAATATCGATGCTAAGTTCGAGACCAACCCCCGGGCGTAAAATATCGTTTACTCGGTTACCGAGACTACCGACACTAGTCTGTTTCCAGCTGTTGCTTACTATAGTAAACATGTTGTGTGTATGTACTCGTGTGCTAAAACGGATGATCAAGCAACCTTGTTTCCCATCTTTTGCCTCACCATTACCCCAACTTTTGAGGATTTACTAATCGGTTTAAAAGACAGTTTTCTTTAAAAGTAAGCAGTTTTCTTTTGTTAAAGCTTTAGATTCAAATGATAGGACTGGGCAGTATCCAGCAAACTTATTGGTTAAACCAGGCCCATATCTATCAACTGATATTCAATCTAGTTCAAACTTCGGTGTTGAAGATGTATGTGGAAAAAACTTGAAACAACTTTTTTCTCTGGTTTTAATCGTATTAATTAATCCCAAAAATTTATCGGAATTTTATCATAATCCCTCACAGACTTATCTTACACATTTACATTTATAATTTTACATACATACATATGTATATATATGTATATATATGTGTACATATGTGTATATATGTGTATATATGTGTATATATATGTATATATATGTATATATATGTATATATATGTGTATATATATATATGTATATATATGTATATATACATGTATATATATATGTATATATATATATGTATATATATATGTATATATATATGTATATATATATGTATATATATATGTATATATATATGTAT
>JBAHVQ010000274.1:103499-115437 GCA_036872915.1 Nanipora kamurai | reverse complement strand
TATATACACAGTTTGAAATTGTAATTTCCTCCTTTTTCTCCCTAAGTGAACTGGATCTACTGATGATGCACTAGAACTTAGCATTTGAAAACTACTTTATCCTAGAAACCGACAATTCGTCAGGACGAACTTGAGCAAGCATCTTTAGTTTGCAGTGCTCGAAATTAACTTTTTGGTCTGGTCTTCCACGGGACCAGCAGCCTGAAAACTTAATGGTTCCAGGAGGAAAGTCACTGGTCACTTTAAGACTACGAGACACCCAACTGCATCCTGCAATGCATTTCATGATAAATGGAACCCAGACTTTCACCATCTAGCGCCAAGCGTTTTTTTGCGTTCGTTTTCCAAACTTCCTTCCCGGGATTTCTTCGTTTAATTTGGCAATTTTAGTAATTCTAGTGAGATGAAACCATAAGTGTCATGGGAAGAGGTACGGTTACTCGTCATTAACTCTTCCAGAGGACGAGTAGAGGAAAAAGCTACTCATGTTTGATGATTTTCACTCGTTTTCGACGAGTAGACGACCGTTAATTTCAAGCGCTGGTTCGCCTAATAGTTTGTCTGGGTATAAATGCGAGTAAGTAGGTAAACTGTTCGTTCAGACGAGCTATCTGCTTAGTTCGTCTTGACTCACGAACTAATTTGAATAATTGGTCAGGACGGATTACCCGTCTTTGTGTGTAAATACGGGAGCGGACAAACGATACAATAGACACTTCTCGAACTTGCCTCACTGATCACGGACAGCGGCTTGAAATCGAGGTTTGCCATGATAGAAAACAGTGAATGCATTAAAACTTCATTGCCAACCTCGATTTGGAACAATTGTTGCAAGGGCATTGAAGTAAATTTGGGAAGTGTCAATAGACATGAAAAAAAAATGACTTCTCGTTAAGCAAGTTTGGTAAATGCTGGATAAATTATGAAGTGGGTTTCGTAATTCTTCCCGTATTCATACACACGCGACGTACTGGCAATATTTGTGCTAGAGATGCATTTTCCGTCTGAAATGAACGCGTCTAGACGAATTGTTGGCTGTAGTGTATCTTAAAAGACACACTACTGAAGACAGTTCATCTTGAGGTACAATCCATCTTGTGCCGGTCTTTATGCTAGACGAACTCAATGCCGCATAACCAAACGCACTACAGATGCTTGTCCAAGATCGCCCTGACGGATTTTGCGTCTTTAGAATAAAAACGGCAATTAACTACCAGATGGATGATTCGTCTCGATAGACTATCCGTGATCAACGTTGAGAAATTGCTCCGTAATCCAGGAGGCCACGGCATTGGTACATAAATAATTACGATAAATCTTCCACAAAAATCAGTCGTTTGAATCCAAGGAACCAGCCTCAGATGATCTGACAACAATTGCTTGTAACTCGTGACACTCTCCGGTTGTGGAAAATAGTCCGAACAGCTACCGACTCCAACTCGAGGCCTGTATCCTTCGCCTTCATGTACATCTCGATCTCGTCAATGTCACTGCCTCGAAACACAACCTTAGGAACGTTGCGACTAGCACAACTATCGCTCTCACTACAATGCATTAACGCCTCCGCATTTGGGGAAAAGTTCAAGTTTTCCTTGTCCAATGCGTTCTCGGTACCACCCTGATCCACCCACTTGCTTTCTTCGGACAACTCCATAATTCCACACTTCATACTTTGATCGACATGATCATCATCATTAGCGGTCCTATTCAATGATTCATCCTCATTTAAGTTACGTCTATGAGGTTCGTCACGATTCTCGGAATTCATGCTGCAACTTTCCTCCGTTTTCTCAGAAACAGAACCTTTTGTTACGTCCAATAAATGAAACTCGGCTGGTTCCTTTTGCCCAACACTAGATTTGAGCGTTTCATCCAGTTTCAAATTAACTTCAACCAGTTTATCATTAAGCGCAGCGCAAAAAAAGCCCATGTTCCCACATTTTCCTTGTACGTTAGATTTGTTGCCATTGTTTGCACTAGTCTCTTCCAAACGCGATTGCGGGTTTTCGCTCATCATTTTCTTCCTTGCCACACCACTTGGATTTCCAGTCCCACCTTCACCGTCATCGCAGTCACCTTCGTCGTCGCTTCGTCTCTTCGGACTGCGCCGACATCGTTCCGTGCTTAATCGCCTCATTTTCTTATCGAGATCTCCATCGTCTTCGGAGCTACTACTTACGCTCGACGATCTTCGTCCTCCCGAAGATGATGCCGGCGAAGGCCGACGACCTTTTTGCTCAGCTTTTATAACATTTAACGGACGTCGAGACGGCCTTCGCATCCGAGGCGAGGCCCGAGGACTGTCATCTAGATCCGATTCACGTTCTTCGGAAATTTGATTCAAAAATGCAGGTGTGCTTTTCACTTTAGAGACACGTTTTTTATGAAACGCTTTGCGTTGTTTCTTTGTCATAGACACCGAGACAGTCCCAACCATTTCTTCTATGTTGTGTTCTTTATCAGCTTCACTCTTAAAGTCATCATAAATGGACTCCGTCGAATGATAGGTCAATCGATGGGTCACGAGGTTACTCTCAACATTATCGAGCTCTGGTTCATCTTGTTCAGTGGTATCCTCACTCGGAAGTTCTTCCACCGACGTACCTGAGCAAGACGATTCTGTGATATCGTTTTTGGTACCGTCCGGAGCGGCGTGATCTGCGCCCGGTGACAGTCCGTTCGCCCTGAAACAAAGGTACACCTAATTTTATTCTCTCTTTTTTCAGAATCTTTTTTCAATCCAATGGACTTCCACGTCTTAGGCATTGGTTAGACTACAATCATCGACAAATTCAGTTGGATCAGTTCAAAAAGTTTCCTAGTAATCACATGAATGATGAACATGGTGAATAAACCCCCCCCCTCCCTCTCTTAATGTTGTTCCAATGTAGTTGAACGTGACAAGCGACTCGGAAGAGAGGTTGCGAACATCCGCCTCCCGCAGCATAGCGTTGATAAGCGCCGAGATAGTGACTTGTACATTCATTTTGTGGCAACAAGTTTCTCAGTGATCGTTGGTGCCTTGTTCGGGTTCACGAAAGCTTGGTACCAATCAGTCTTTTTGCTTGGTACCAAATCAACGGCAGTCCTACTGCCCGGTGCCAACCTTGAGGCTAGGTGCTCACGGAGGTGAATGGCCTCCGCTGAAATAGGGGTGAAAAACAAAACAAAAATCAAAAAAAAAAAAAGGGACATCTTGAAAAACCCGACGTATGGGTTAAAAACAAGAAGACGGGTTGGATTTTTCAAGATGTCTTTTTTTCTTCTGATTTTGCTTTGTGTCGTACTTCTTAAAGTTGTCGGCTGGTTCTAAATAGGGGCAAACTATAACACTGACCCAATCCAAAACTTTTAGATGCGGGGCAACCTAAACCTTGAGTTGGCAACTAAATCTTGAAAATAGTTGCCCGACTGGGTATTTGGCTTAAACATTACCTTGTAACTAAGTCTTGCAGTTGACCAGTGAATGTTCGTCAAGCTCACTATCTCAGAAAAACGATTAATCAATTTATTTAATTAATTAATTTATCGAGATAACGAGCTTGACGAACGTTCACTGGTCGTCTGATATTTACCAAGCTCCCACATGAATCAACTTTGTGTGCAGCATTAAGTACGTTTTGCAGTGTCATCTCACTTTTCGGTCATTGTTTCAGATCTATAGGCTGTCAACTCTAGTCACGTTTTTACCTCTCGTCAGGTCTAACCTGTTTGGATCGTGAGTCTTGTTTTCGTTGCCTTGCGTTTGGCCGGAAGAAGATAAACTCCTGCGCCAGCGCAAACGCCTCAAGACTTGCTCGGCCAATAGATAATATGTGGCTGAAACATGATTGTAGGAACCAGCGTCGAGACATCTAGAAAAATTTCCGACAGAGTGGTGAAGTCTTTGAAAATAGAAAACAGACACCTAAAGATAGACAGTCGATAATATGACATAAAAGTAGAGTGCTGCGTTGTCAGTTTTGAACGACTTATAGAAAATCAAAAGGGTTTGGAACTTTTCCGGCATTTTCCAAACTGAGGTTTCGAGTGAAGACCCTTCGAAATGTCAGTTTTTCTACTTCTAGATTCCGGCAGTTTCCCAACCCATTTGGTTTTCTACAATAATATGAAACAGGCTTATGTGGTTTAAAATGTCGTGTATTACCCGACACGAATGGGTACCGCGAGACAGGCTTAAATAAATTCCACGGACACTCTATCGACTTACGCCATCCAAATACTGTAAACAATAATGAAATTATCCTAATGTGTAGCAGTACCGTAAATCACGGCATATAAGTCGATTTTCTAGGGCCCAAGATAGACGTTAAAAACTGTTTTGTAACTGTTTTGATGACGCGTATGCCAACAGTGAAAACTTAATACACTGGGGAGGAAGAAATGGTGGCCTAGCAATTATTTTGAACCTTGAATTTTGCATGCTAAGTAACAAACGTTCCGGAATCTTAGGCAAGCGTATAACAAAAGATCAAATATATGTATTAGTTTCCATTCAGACCTCAACAGTTTTGGTTCCTGTCCCCGGAGAAACAGTTATTACTGTTGTATCACTGTTGTCAACACTCCGTCGGTAAATTTGTCAGTACAACAACTACTTGGATGAAAAGGGGAAACAAACTCTCTGAAACTTATGGAAATATGGTTATTAGAAATTAAATATGCAAAATGTTATTAAATTAAATACGAAATTAAATATGCAAAATGACATGTATTTCTGACAACAACCATATAATCATGGCACAGTGGTTGCTTGGATGTAACACTACATTACTTAACAACTTTCTTATGTAGGGAACATACCTAGTTATTCAAGAGGACCCCCCATTTGTGCTTTACTTCTTTGCTCCACACACAAAACTTACTTCTTGATAGTCTCCTTATCTGCAATGTCCCCTAACAGCATTTTCTGGACAACTTCATTGTGTTGATCAACACCAAGACTAACTTGGTTGGCCAATGGAGCAGTGGTTAGCTTCAGCGGTCCGTGATCTTGCAGTACCCAAGGATCACTCATAATGGACTCCAGCGATGCTCTCTTTGAAGCATCTCGGACAATCAACCTGGATATTAAACTTTTGGAACACAAAAAGAAATGAAGGGATTACAATATATTACAGTAAACATCCTGGAGGGACTACTGTGTATTTCAAAACTATTTCAGAACAGTGGCAGTATGAGTAAATTCCAATGTATGTGTAACACCTGTAGAGTGGGGCATTCATAACCCACTTTGACTGAATCATATTTTTCTACTTATCCTGCTGTACCAAAAAAAATTCCCAGAACTGTAAACCACCTTTTTCTATTTTTCCCAAATGTTGGTATTTCTTATAAATTTTGGTGCTTGTGACACCCACAGAATTCAGGTATGCCCCTGCGCATGTAACCAGGTTAGCCCTCCTTCAACTTCCTGCAAATCTTAAGATTTAGTGCCTGCCCCTGAAGGATCAGATGGTCATGTTCCCAAGGCAGTTAAGGGCAGGGAAACTGCTGGAAATTAGGAGTAGAAAAACTGATGTTTAGAGTGAAACAGGAATTTATTTTTTTTTAATTTTGTTACTCTGGCTAATTTGCAGACAATCTTATTAGAAAAGGGAGGCATCTAGATAGGAAAGAATTGACGGTTTACCCTATTCCATGTACAATCTCGTGAATCTACCAGGGCCCATTTTAATGAGCTGCACTCCTGATGTCATTTATGTGAGCAGTCGCCATCAATACATTTGTTATCCTGGTTAAATAAATATTTGTCCTGACTTCCAATGCTTCTTCTGCTTATTAAGTAGCAGGGATAAAAAATGGATTCCAAATGGTTTAAATAAGTGATGAAGTTCAGAGAGAGGTGTATGAGAATGTTGCTTCTTTGTATCCAAGAGCAAACATATGTAAAGAACAGTAGGGTCATGATTGGATAGATTGGGTAGGGGGAGGGTAAGATAATTCTAAGTGTAGCCAGGGGTTAATCTTCCAGTTCTCAAAAACAATATCTTTCTGGGTGAAATCCTTTCTATCCAACGTGTAAACAATCTCAAACAATTTTTACATTCATGTTCAACTACAACTTATCTAAAGGATGTAGATAATCAAAAGGGTTGGGAAACTGCAGGAACTCAACAATAGAAAAACTGACGTTTCGAGCAAAGGTCCTTCATTGGAGTGAAACATCTCTCATGTTCTTAAGTTCTGGAGGTTTCTCAACCCTTGTGATTATCTAAAAGCTGTTCAAAACTGCCAATGCAGGACTTTACATTTATATCTAAAGGATAAATATGTGTCCCTAGGGCTTGGCTAAAGACAGCATTTACATTTACATTTAAGGGTGACAGTACCTTTTGCAAGCAGGGGACACATGATCAGGGATATGAAATTTGCAATCCAGAATCATTGTCAATGTTTCACTTTCATTTGCTTCATAAAACGGTGCCTTTCCGGCAACCATCATGTACAGAATAATTCCAAGACTCCACACATCTGAACCAGAAAAAGACAATAGTTAATGCAGTTAATCGTCATAAAAAGCACAATAGTTAATGCCAAGCAAACTTGAAGTGAACAAAATCAGTAATAACATTCCCAGTATCATTCTATAAAATATTTATAATAGCTCTGGATCAGCTTCATGATTTCTTTAATATTATGACTTTTTTCTTTACTTTAGTATAAGAAAATAAGAAAATAAGATGAAAATCAGATGGTGCAGAGCAAAGTCATCTTCGCTAGATTTCTACTTAAGATAGATAAAATCTACCAAGCAATCAAAATCTTACAATGGTGTTAATACTTTGACAAAAACCCATGAATTTAAAATCCCATACTTAAATACTTTGAAGTCCTGTATAATTTAAGAACTAAGAAAGGCTCTAACAAACTTTTATTAACTCCTTTCTGGCCACATAGGTCCTCAGTGACCTCTGCAGACTTTAGTATTTTACTCTGGCTAATGCCAGACAATTTTATTTATCAAGGGGAAAGTCCTCAGCCAGATCACATAAAGGTCATGTGATGTGATTTTTTGCCTGGGTATATGTTATTTAGCCCCAGAAGAACACAATCTCTGCTTACAAATAACTTGCAAATGTAGTAAATAAATTCACTTTGAATACTCTTTACAATGAATCAATACTTCTAGAGAAAAAATTGTATGCGATAATTATAAAATTGTTTGTCTCTAATTGAGGCATACAATTATCTATCAAGGCACATGATGTTATCCCTTAAGGAGGCCCCCTAGGGTAATTTTTAATTGGAGAGCGTCGAATTTAATTTAGTTGGTAGAGCGTCGGACTAGTAAACCAAACATAATGGGTTCGAATCCCTGCCGGGCCAAGTAGAGTTTTCTCTACTTGTCCGGTGTGGTTCGTCACTCGGAATAACACCTAACATCATTAAACTAGAGAAACGCCTACGAATGGAGACTGTACTAATTGCATCCTGTAAAGACATAAATTGTAGGAAGCCACCTTAAGCCAGGGATCTCAAACTCAAAATACCAGTGCTTGAGCGGCACCATGGGTAATGTCTGCCTGTTTGGGCAGATCACAAAAAGACGTGCATTATTACTGTGCATAAAGGTAAAATCTGATCAGCTGCTGCAAAACCTAGAACAATGATTCAGCCAGTCAGAGAGGAAAACAAAGATTCACTGTTTTGTGCAAACAAATTAATTAGTAAAATTTCCGGAATATGTTTGCAAGGTAGACTGTGCTAAATTTTGAGATTATGTTGAGGGCTTAATGAAAAGCCTTCACAATGCTACTGTATGCATGGCCTGGGGGCAGGGACTTTGAGACTCATCCCTTAATGATTTACTATACTAGCAATAATTCTCTAGGAAATGTTAAAATGTGTCCTGAAAATACTTTCAATTAAATCACATACATCAAGATGAGCAGTCAAGTGCAACAATGGTACAATGTAGATGAGTCAAGACCCATCCACACGACATGACTGAGGCACATGACTGTTTTTCCCAGGCTAATGCAATCATCCCTCCAGAGTACACATCCTGTCAGCTAACCACCTGTGACTGCAAATCACATACCATACTAATGACACACCACATGGAACGCCAGTATGTGCAATTACAGTATAAGGAACTTGACTTGTTATCTCTGGGCTCAAATGGAATACGTTGACAACAAGATTCAACAAGAAGTTAGAACAATTCAACTATATGCCCACTATTGTTTCTCTGCTTTTTATAAACCAAGGAAATGTCCATAAACGCCAGTCAAAAACTTATAAAAATGTATATAAGGACTAGATGTTGTAAAAGGAAATTCTAATTGTGGGTTTACCAACATCAAAGAAATGATGGGGGAGTACAATTGAATTGATCTGAATGTTTAGAACAAGGGTAGGGCTGCCTCCAATTCCAGCAACCCGCAGTGTACAATAATACAGTAACATGTACTGTATAATGAAATTATATCTTTATGTCACCTTCGAGCCAATCTTACTTCATGGAGATTTTTCACATTAATTTTAAAACCCAAGCATAATTTAGGAATTTTTTATTTAACAGATAAGTGAAGTTTTTTCTGGTCACCAACTTGGTACACAAGCTTACGCTGTCAGAAGATCAGCTAGTTTAATCTAATTTCTTAACTCCAGATGCCAGGTTATTCTTAGAGGATTTGTACAACTCTTGCATGTATAGTGGATAACCTTAGTTCACTCAACATGAATCTGTCTCGCTGCAGGGCTACTACACTTTAATTTCGCCAAAATACCTCGGTAAGCTCGTGGCTTAACTGCTGTTTGGAGTAAGCCAAGGATTGTGGTTAGAGTAATACTTTTTACAAAATGGGCTCGGATTGTGGTTTGAATTTGGACTTTTGATCAGGTTTGGAATTGCGGTTCGATTTTGAAATATGATGGCTACAAGAAGGGGCTTGATCCAAGCGAGTCAACCTCTAGGTGAAGCTTTCTATCATCCATGAGGCATTGGTCGTTTATTATTTACGAAATAAAGCCTTGCAGAGGTTTCATTTTCAAGCATATTGTAAAACTTGAGTCAATTGGGGAATCGATGTTTCCGTTTCCACAATGTCAGAAGGTATCGGAAATTGACACGAAGGTTCTTTTTTTGTTGTTGCTGTTCTGGACAACAACCGGGAAAACTCGGGTATTTTAAGCCGAAGCCGAAGGGATTTAAATGAACAAAATCATCGAACCAGAAAGAAAAACCAAAAACTCTCCGTACATACAAGTCAATATCGGTCAGACCAGCTTGGAAAAGCGATTACAAAAGAGTTTATTTGGTTATTATAAGTCAAAAGAAACAAGGCCTAATACTCCATCAAATTCGAAACTTCGAGATCTCCGACGAAAGGGTTTCGATCGGCAAACAGTCCAATGTTGCGTGCAAACAACGCAAATCAGACCGGAATAAACAAGAACTACACTTTAGCACTCGATACAAAAGTATATTTCCTAGTACTACGGCTAGAGTAAATTTAAAGGAGAGTCCCCGAGCCAAAGTAAACATTGCGATTTCTCAAACTCACTTGTAATACCTACCTACAGCCGGCGCATCGTAGGAGTCTCCAAGCAGAATTTCTGGGGCAGAATATGCTAAGGATCCGCAAGCAGTCTCCAGTTTCTTCCCAGGCATAAATTTATTCGAGAAGCCAAAGTCTGTGAGCTTTGCCACGTCGAATTTCTTGAAGAATATAACATTCTCAGGTTTCAAGTCTCGGTGGACGACGTAGAGTTTGTGGCAGTAGTCGATAGCTTGTAAAATCTGTCTGAAATAACGCCTTGCTTTCTCCTCGGAAAGGCCTCGCTCGTGCTTCATAATGTAATCGTACATATCTCCTCCATCGCCAAACTCCTGGACGAGGTAGAGTTTTGTATTCGTGTCTATAACCTCGTACAACCGTACAATATTTGGATGCTGGACCAGTTTCATACAACGAACCTCTTGGTACAAGTGGTGCCTTGCCGTATCATCAAGCTTTAACTTATCGATAACTTTAACCGCTACTCTCTCGCCCGTGAAGACGTGCCTGGCTAATTTGACCTCTGCGAAGTGTCCAGAACCTAATCTTTCTTCTAAGTCATACATCCCGGCGATTTTGCTGTCATTTCGCCGAGTTTGACGACTAAACCGCGCCATGTTTACTTTCCCTTCATGTCCGAGCGGAGATTCTAACCTCCTGGGGATGAATTTCGTTGCTTCACAATCTTCCACCAATCAAATAGTCACAAGACAAACGTCGGATTCTATAAGAGGAAATTTTCCAGAAGATCTTTTGTGCTTTTCTTTTTCTTAGCATGAACTCGAAAATCTTCCCTTAACTGACAGAGACAAACAGCACGAGATTTCCACCTAGAAGACCAAGCTTGTGGTCTACTGGGCAGCTCTACGGTAAATGAAACAAAACGCCAAAATAAATAAGAGAAGTCTGTCATAGCCCCTTATCTCTAAAACTGAAACATTGAAACAAAGGATTTTTACAACTGCTACAATTTTGGTCGTTTCAACTCGTGGAAACAGCAACGAAAAACAGAAATAACTATCCATGTGAACACACCGCTTGATAAATTAATCTTCAAAATTAAATCGTCAACTGACCCCAGTAGCTGCGTAACGTAAATAATTTAAGAAAATTTGAGGAGATCCGCAGTGAAGTTGATTTGGACATCAGCTTTTCGTCATCTTGAGAAAAGTGGCAGTGCGTCACACTGCGCAATGAGGAAGTCCTGAGCGAACGGGATTAAAGCTAAGTTCAAAATGAATTCACGTGCTGTTTTCCACAAGTTTTCTGATGTCCTATTAATCATGTAGTAAACCAAATAATTAAACTTATTTTTACCGTAAATGAAAAACTTTGTGGCCACTGTCGACTTATCGGTACCCAACTTGTGAAACTTTCGTCAAGGAAATCGAATTCTTTCAATTCTTAGCGAGGTGCGGTTGATGACATCTCGACGATCGGCGCTCTGTTGATTTATCTCGGCTATCCGGATCTTATTTTAATTTTAAAACAAATATTTGTTCCACCAATCAGACAACCCCAAGATCTTTTGCAAATAATTTCATTTTCTCGCCTGCAGTACGGCAAACCACAAATATTTCGGCATGGTTGTTCGAGTGGATGACACAGCACTTAACGAGAGAAATAGACCCACTTGTTTGATGAGAGTCGGAGATTATTGAATGACTTAAGTTATGCTTACTTTCGTCCAAATTTAGAACGGGAAGAACTCAAAAAGTTCTTAATCCCAATCAGAGTCAGTATTTAACTTTTCCAAAAATAAGTCCACCCGTCAGTGAAGAACTAACAGCCTTCGATGGCATTTTTCAGCATGGTTTCACACTTATGTAAGGCCAGTTTTTCTTCTTTGCCCGTAGAAGTTTTGGTTAAGTCGCAAAATTGCGACTATGCAGAATTTTCATGCTTACTGTTGCACATGATCGATTGTGATTGTTTGACAGTTTGAAACTTTCAGTCTAGATTACCACAACACATGCTTCCAATTTCCAGCTTTTTAATGCGACGACGTTTCAAAGGAAAGCTAATTTTCGAAGTAGAACTTTTCCTATTTGGAACTTCTTACCAGTCGCATCCTATCACAAAAGTTGCGGAACTATATTTTTTTTCTCTCTTCTGACTAAATCTTTGGATCTAGTAGCACTAATTATGACTGGTTTCCTTTCTTAATTTGAAGCCCTGCCGTGCGGTTGATCATAAAATGTAGTCCATAATTCAATTATTTGAACAAGGCGGTTAGATGTTCTCCCAGTTTGGCCTCACTTTTTTTCCTAATTCAACATTCAGCGTTTCAGATACCTCCTTCGCTGCGTCTACTCGAGAGAATAATTTTAGATTGTTTCTACTGTGGTAAACCTTTATTTCAGAACCATCCTCAGGGTAATATGAAACGATAAATTCACATTTAACCTACACTGCTGAAGTCAACTGAAAAA
>JBAHVQ010000274.1:52451-71633 GCA_036872915.1 Nanipora kamurai | reverse complement strand
TTGTACGTCATGTTGAAACAATTGCCAATTTTTCTTTCATTCTAAAAACGTACGTTTAGTTTTGTGTCAGATGACAAGCTCCACTTTGGCAGAAACACTTTTCAAAATGCCAGGGATAAACAGATTGAGTTGTTTTCAAATCTGTTTTCTGGCCAAGTCTTTTATCACCCGATATTCCTGTACAGAAACCTTCGACAACAAACCCGTCACTTTACAGACGTGTGACAGACCTTTGAAGAACTAAAGTGATACAGTAACTGAAAATAAAACATTTGATTTACAGAACTTGGGTATACTAGCCACTGATTAAGATAAAAGCATTGTTCAGGCTGTTAATACCTGCGCAATATTATTCCAGCTGTTGTCACGTTCTATTTACAAAATGATTGGGGAATGTGCACACAGTTACACTTTGCAACCAAAGTATGTACAAGTTGGGATAATTGTTTAGGAGATAATTATGATAGCGAGGCAAAATGTCCTTGTTTAATCCCGGCTATCTTAAATAGCTTGAAGTGTACAGTTAAAAATATACGTAAACCAAGATGAATTGTCGATGATTTATGGACAAGTGTACCATGACACTTTTGTGATTCCAAGTTGTACCACCAAACGTGCCACTTAAGGTAGAGGATCAAGACAGGAGCAACACATCTGAACTTTGCCGTAATGTCACATATTTTAGCCCTGTTGGTCCAACAACGGGTCAACTAGTTCACGTAATATATCTCACTCAGCAGTTTCGATCTACTTTTCCACCAAGATAATGGACCACAGCTTTGGGATCACTAATGTCCTCTTGCAGTAACATGTCAACTGCGGCTTTCCACTGTTGGAAACTTATACAAGAGCTCTACAATAATTGCATAATAAAAGGTTGATACAGATCTACGTCAGCTGCCAACTATACGAGAGTTTTCCCCCAAGGCCATATTCAAAGACGTCCTTGTATTTCAGACCTCTGGCCTATGCATAATGTTGCCTGACGCAACTTCGTAAAATGGATACAGCACGTCTTCTGACATGGATTTACTATGACGAATCATCTACTGCCGTTTGCAAGCCACCATTAGGCGTGCCACTTTTTTCACGTTTGTTCACGTTCTCAAACCTCATGTTTGCCAAAAAATCGGTCACGTTTTTGACTGGGTTTTAGCAGGTCCCACCACGTTTAGTCCAAAGCGTGGGAACATGATTCAAAGGTCAACGTTTCTTCGCAAAACATCAACTTTTGAAACGTAAACAAACGTGAAGAAAATCGCACGCCTAACGGTGGCTTGCAAATGGCAGTGATGCTCATTGCGCGTGCAAATTCTTTTTTTCTGCAACGTTTTGTTATATATCACTTTCCGTTCGTGTTTTTTTTTCAATAAAATTCAAAAGAATGATGCCGGGGCTATGCGTGTATACTTATGCATTGCGGGATTTATTCAATTGGTCGACTGTCGAAAGAAATGAAAACAAAAATTTCTAATTATTTTCAACTCCAAAGTTACGAAATTTCGGTCTACCATTCTTCATAAGTTTCAAAAGAACTTGCGATTCACAACGAACATCAATCACTTATCTCAATCTCATACCCAGGGTCTTTTCTTCGCTCTTCTACCTCGCTGTGGGAAAAGACCCTTGGTATATTACAGTCACGTGACTACCAAAATCTGGTTGTGACAAATTTTGTTTGATGCAGGGTCGGGAGAGTTTGTAACGTTATGGTTCAATTTCGCCGATCACCTTCCCTACCCTAAACAATATGTCAACCAGATTTTGGTAGTCACGTGATTTTAATACACCAGGATCTTTTCACAGCGGGTAGAGGAGCGAAGAAAAGAGCCTGGGTACGAGGTTGCACTTATCTACGATTGGTGCTTGTTTACTCTTCCAGTATTCTTATCTAAGAGTTTTTGAAATTTCCAATATTTGCGAAAGTTTTCTCCGAACGTCAGCACAAAATAAGATCAGGCTTTATTATTTAGTTCGCGTGTTGAGCTTTTGACGTCTTTTCCTGCGTTTCAAGTCGCACGCTTTTGGCTCATGTTTTGGTAATGGCGGCCGCAAAATCTTATTTAGAATGCGGATCGTAAAAACGGAAACTTACCAAGCTCGTAGCTCACTGAAATTTTAAAAAATCGTTAAGAATTTCATGCTGTTCACGACATCAAAACCGAAAGGCACGCGGAGAATATTTTTTTCGTCTTATTACTCATAGAAAAAATCAGCATACCTGTTCTAGCGCTGAGCAGTCTTTCCCTCTGCTTAAGTAATGTGTTTTCCAGAACTTTAACAGACTTCTACAGTTCAAAGAAGAGAACAATAAGACTTTAGATTATGATGTTTTCTAACTATCTGTTGTCGTCTGAGGGAAAGAAGATGGATCAACTAATGGAAAGCCGAATGGAGGGAGTACAAACGAATTAGGAAGACAAAACTGAACTTCGAGCGACTGCTCATTTTCTCTTCCCATCTCATGAGGAAAGTATGACGAAAGTTCCGAATTTGAGTTGATTTCTTTACAAGGTTGCAAATTTCCTAGAAAAATTAAATTTGCAAAGTTGCTTTTCTGATTCCCCGTAAGTTCCTAACTTTCCGCTCTGATTTCCTAGCTGTAAGTTCTAAAAATAATAAAAAAAACATGTCGATGTCTGAAGGTTTTGAAGTTCTTGAGTATGATGATTTACTAACAGCACATCTCCTATATACCGGTAAAATCGTCTGGCGTCAGCCAAAGCAAAACCCGAAGGTATCGCCGCTGTCCAGAAAGAGTGTAGAGACAAACTGATAATTTCATCGGGACGTTTTGATCGAGCCGCTTACCATTTTTATACCAGATCTGGCAACGTCGGGGCCCGGGGGCATTTGCGTATGACTGAGCCAAGAAGGTAGAAAATTAAAGATTTTTAACTGTAACTATAATTGGACTTCTCCCAGGTCGAGTTGGACTTTTCCAGCCAATACCAAACGTACCAATGGAATAAATGTATCTGAGCAATATTTTAGTCTTGTCTTTGTATAAGTTGAGCAAGAAACTGGGTCTAAGTTAAAAATGTGCGAAATATTACATGTTATTAAGCCAGTTCTTGCCAAGGCATTTGCTCCATTATCTTTCATTTTTTTGCTCAGCCTCGCACAAATAGCCCTGGGCACTAGGCTGTACATTCCCGCCATCCGTCATGAGGTCGGGAGAACACGCCCCCTACTAGACACAACCATCTCAGCCACTCACCTTAAATTGTCTAGTATTAAACCTGGCTTCTTCAGTTTAGCTTCATCTGTTCTGAATGCCTTGAGGTATACGGGTAAATATCCTTTATTCAACGCGAACATTAAAAACACCAGTGAAGTATTCAAACAGCTAACATTTTCCTAATGACAAAAGTGAATTAAACCATATTATTAGCATGAAAAAAGTATTTACGTATACATATACAAATACATATCCAAATACATATAACTAAAAATTCTTTACTAAATAATCTACATTTCGGGGCACTGCCCCTTTATCAAGATTCGAAAAATACAAGCGTTAGATGTTCCAGGATACACACTGTTTGCATCTAAACTAATTATAAATTCAATATATACATATATGTATATTAAATATATATATATATATACATATATATAGATATAGATATAGATATAGATATAGATATAGATATAGATATAGATATAGATATAGATATATATATATATATATATAAAAAGTTATGTATATACTGTATACATTTCTTCAACAGCCAGCCAACATCTAGCTTTAAAAAACAATATAAATTTTATCAAAAATAAAAAAACTTTATTTTAGATTAAATTTAATTTAGATTACTTATATATATATATGTGTGTATACATATACATATACACATACATATACATATACATTGTATTCTTATTCCTCTTTTCGATATTATACATTCATCTACATGTGTGCGTGAGTATATTTTTGAATACTCACTTTCGCGTAATATAGTTCATTAGGAAGTCCTTTGCATAAAAACAAAGCATTTCCAGTTCATCAGAGCACAGCAAATGGTCCAACGAGTTGGGAATCCTTTGTCTTCATGCAAAAGAACCCCCGAAACGAAGTGCTTCATGGGAGATAAGAAAATGGTTACCACTATTTAGTTTATTCCAGAAGTAATACCTGTGTAAGTGTTTCCACAGTCACAGACATAACAAGTTTGTGTAAGAGATATACACGCTGTTTCCAATTCGATATCAAAGAAGCAAGTCTTGACGCTAAATAAGAAGAACAGAAGTGAGTAAAAAAGAGTAGTCACTTCGTTGGACGTTTTTTATTAACTGTAAAATATATCTGAATAATTGCTGTAGACGTCATGAAGAATATAAATGATCTTGACAGAATGCACTTTTTTTTTGGTCTGTTTAGATTTTTACATTTCTTTTCTACCCTCTTCCCAGCTCCGTATTATTAAGTACTGGTATTCTATCCCAGAAAATGTTTAAATCCCTAAAAACTTAGTAAATAACTGCAATGGGAAGAATAATTCACCAAGAAGAACAAAAAAATAAGGAACACTTCTCAGGTATATTTACTTACGGCTAGATAATTCCCCGGTTGAAGCAAAGTGTTCACAAGACAGAACAAGACAACGCATGAACATATTTGAATCAATCACGTTCGTAGTCATCACTGACACAAACCTTTCAAACTGAAAACAAAAAAGCCACTATCAATCACAATTCAGTCTGAAATCACATGTTAAGAATTCAGTAACGCAATATCTAAAAGGAATAACTAAGCAGATCCGCCTATGTCTTAATTTAGTTAACGCGAAATTATTTTACTCCATTTGGGAAGTCGCCCTGCTAGTCAAATAGTTAAAATGCCATGCAACAAAAAGAGAAAAAAAACAAAGAAAACTCATAAAGTAAGTTGTCGTATTTTCAAAAGAAAACATTTTAGGAATCTTGACAAGTACACGGTTGGGAAAAAAGTCAAAGAGAAGAGTAAATTTGCAAAGGCAAGCTTCGACTCATCCTTAGCAAGAAGTAACGTAAATTTGTACAAGGGAGGTACATTTGTTCAATTCTCACTTCAACATCTGTGATAGAATCGTTAAACTCCTTAAAGCCAGTTGAGTTGAATTTCATTAATTCCCCAAGCAAGTCGAAGCTGCTTTGAAGAACCTCTTTCGTCTTCATTTCTTCAGAACAGATGTGTTTCACGAGTAATCTTAACAAACCACGATTGATCAAGAAGATTTGGTCGGCGTAGGAGGCTCTGCCACGAAGGAATCCTTCTATAGCTCGAGAAAGCCAAAATCTACGAGTAAACGAGAAGACGGTTATAAAGTATAAAAAAAATAAAATTTAGGGTAAGAAATAAATTATAATAAATAAATTACTTTAGTATTCCATATTAGCTTTATATTTTAGTTGGGTGATTTATCGAGATTTTATTTTGAGGGTGCAGCGGAAAACTCACAATTGCAAAGAAAGGCACAAACAGATGAAATTACAACATCACGAACAAACGAGTATGCGAGTAAACGTCCAAACGCACGGACGAACGAACGAACGAACGAACGAACGAGGTAGCAAACAAGATAAGCAACGAACGAACAGCCACGAAAACAGATATTTAAAACTGGTGTAATGTTCGTGACAAAGATTTCGCAGCTTCTCGACAGATTTAGACCAATTGATGTATGTTGACTTTCTTTGGTATCCACTGTCCCTGCCCTAATTTTTAATTTTTTTTTTTCTACCACGTTTCAGCTCCCTGTATGCAGACTACTCAGTAAATAATGCGAATAAGCCAATGTGCCATGAAGTAGATGGTTTGAACCTAGGCGAATCGTTACACTTTTGTGGAAGTTGATCGTCCAGGTTAGTGGAATCTTGAGAAAGAATAGCGGCGGTCATCTTCAGAGCCAAGTGAAAAGTAAATGTCAGGTTCGCCTATATTTGTATCAATAACCTTACATTTACTGTTCACTTGACTCTGAAGATGACCGCCGCTAAGGCCGTCGAAACGTCAGTCACTTCCAACTACACTAACCTGGACGATCAACTTCCACACACATGTACCAATGTGTCATGTGGGTATGTTCCTTAAGCATTCCGTCATCCTTACCTTAAAGATGAATCATTAGAAACAGACTTCAAGACATCTAAGGTTTTCGTCAACAATCCTTTTCCACCCTCACAACACAATCTGGTATCACAATTGCTGATAGCCTCTGGAATGGGATGATTATTTTGTTCTGCAACAACAAGAGCAACGAATCTTAAGGGTGTTCCTATGGAAGCTACCGAGGTCTCTTAGTAGGCTAGCCTCGGCTGGATTTACCTCGCTTTTACATAGGAATTTTCCAACCATTTGTAGAGGGTTGGCCCTTGAACGTTTCAGATGTGCACGCCTACATTGATTTCTTTTTCCCATTTTACCCCTTCAGTTTGTTTACCGTTGCATATTTCCAGCCCTTTTTGGCTAGGATTTCGGGTGGTCAACAGCGAGACCTCGCCCGAAAGGGCTGGCCCTTCTCTCGTAACCAAAGACAAATTTTGCAAACGATTTCACTGAGTAGCGAGGTCTCGGCAAGAAGGGCCAGCCTTACTAACAGGGCTGGTTCGCTTCCATATCAACGTCACCTCAAGGTAAGATAACTAGCAAATATGGCAGAACTATAAGAAGTCCCCCCTATTTTCTCGGGCCTTCCGAACGCATTTCTTCCAAAAGAAAAAGTTCACGGAGCCATCGATGGGAATCGACTCCTTCATGCATTTGCCTCGTTGTACCTTACAGGAGTTTCTGGTTAAAATTGTCTGAACTTTGTACATGAAATAAACTTAGAATTGACTGCTAAACAATGAAAATTATACTAACCATAAATTGTTTTTAATTCGTTTAATTCTCCAGGAGTCATCAGGAGATACTTTTTGCTAAAATTAAATTAAAAAAAACTAAAAATCAGTGTGTTATTAAGAATTTCAAAAATGTTTCTTTAAAATGCGAATGAAGCCGCGGATACACGGTCCACGTTCCTGGTGAATTATGGGTAATTCCAGTTCTCACAGGGGAATCGGACAAAATCAGAATTTCAAATTACGCATCAAAGCTGTCCTCTTGCCCCCTGACGTAGCCTACTGCAAGCAATGTCACGCGAAATCCTGAATGGTATACACTAGGAAAGTAATTCATATTCGCAAAATTTGGTAAAGAGCAACCAATCAAACTTAAGGTTTGTGAAGTCCTAACCATAAAAGTATCTTTCCCTTAATTTCTCTTTAATGCTCACCCTAAATCTTAGTAATCTTTCTAAATCTTAGTAATTTCTGTAACACTGCGTGAAATGACCGAAGGTTCTTAGTAAGTTTCCATCTCCGCTGGATTTAATTGCTTTAATTCTAGTTCAATATTTCAATATCGATGTTCTCAACAATCCTGAGTTTTACTTGCAGCTTTTCTGGTGAATGCTTTTTGAACACCCGTTTAGAACACAGTTTAAGCAACTGTCACTCAAAAATTGGAGTGACGCGAAAAAAGGTAGTAATATTACTTACTCATGGTGATCACAAAAGCTGTGCATTAAACGAAGAAATTGGATTTTCAGAGCAGTCTCCTAAAAAGAAAAAAGTAGTTGAGTATCCTATCCCGAAGAAGAACAACAGCTTTCCATGTCCAAGTAGAGTTTGGCCGGTGAGAAAACAAACAAAAAGGCTCTAAGAATGCATGAAAGGAATGAATAAATAAAGGAAAGAACGAAGTAATTAAAGAAGGAAGAAACAAAGCAACGAAGAAGGAGGGAGAAACAAAAGAGGGAGAAAAGGAGGGAGGAGAAAGATGGGAGAAAAGAGGACAGGTGAGACAAAAAGGGGAATTGAAGGAAGGACGGAATAAAGGAAGCGATTCTAAAATGAGTTGGAAACAAAAATTTTTGAACGTAAAGTATTCTTTGGCAAATTTATACCTGTGGGCAATGACAATCTTCATTGTAAGGATGTTCACTGGAAAAGAAAATTACAACTTTTTCTAATAGCAAGTCTAAAGTTTAGGTATGAAGAGGAAGCACTGCAGATCTACAGCCACGTGTGGCTGATACATTCATGAACGCATTTTTTTAAGGTTCTGAATGCCTAATTTCGTTTTATTTTAGTTGTAATTTCCGTTTCCAATAACCTAATAAAGAAGAACGAATACGTTATTTCTTGAAAACAAGGGCAAAAAAATTAACAATGAATCTTCGAATTTTGACTTTGCAGTTTGATACTATTGAAGAATTAAGAAATTTTTGCTGATCCAACTGCGGAACGACATGTACTCAGAAAAAACAACAAACTCTGGGCTCCAGACGGGATCCGAATCCGCAACCTGGCTAGCATTCAGAAGGTTGCGGGTTCGAGTCCCGCCTGGAGGTCAGAAGATTTTCTGAGTACGTGGCGTACAACAGTTTGATCAGCAAAAATTTCCTACGACTTTAAAGATTAACATTTCTAAACATCTTTGAAGGCTTTTATTGCCTCCCGGGAATCTAACCACCCTGTCCTTTTCTAAGTCAAACCGGTCGCTACTGCGATTCCGAATTGGTTTGCTAATAACCATGTATATGATTAATCATTGAAGCAATCCTGATTGCTTTCCGTATTTTCACTTATAAATGTAATGTATATATACAATTATCTTTTCTTCATTTCCATCTTTCGCTTGTTGAAGGCCTCAGTCTGGTGGCTGGCAGCTCAATAATAAATATTCTGGTCAGAGAAGGTTTCAATTTCGTGACATTATCATGCCTTTTCCTGACCGTGCTTCCTCTATGTATCTACGAATCCTGATATTGTTACCTGTCTTCGTTCCAGTTTAGTTCATCGAATAATATGCATAGTTTGGGGATCAGACGAAAAGCAGCGAGACGTTCTTGAACCTAAATGAGAATGTGTTTTACAGTTGTGTTGGAGCACGAATATTGACTAGGAAACTGAAAACATACTTACAAAACAGCAAACGAACAGAAATAACGAAAAAATCAATCAATGAAGGAATGAACGAACTAGCAAACGGGCGGGCGATCGAATGAATAGACGATCTATCGACGAACGATCTATCGATGGTTCACTTAAATATTGAGCAGAAAGCCTGCTCATCGATGGTTCGATCGGCAGTTACATACATGTTAGATAGAGGGGAAATTTAGTTAATGGTGGTGGGACGGATGCAAAGATGGTCCGGGGGGATAGGCGGCGGTAAGGACGGCCGAATAGACCGTTGGTTGGTCTGTGGGCAAGACGGATGGACCGATGGACGATCCAAGGGAGGGACGAACGGACGAAGATATGGACGAGGCTACGGACAGAGGTATGCGCAGATTTTTTTCATAAAAATTATTCACTGGACAAAAAGGGAATAGTACCGATAGCTAATGGCAGGCTGGCTGATCAGATCAACGGAATTTTCACAATTCGTTAGAACTACAATACCTCAGACTTGTGCTTTCCAGTAAGCAAAACACACAGCACGAAAAGTGCTTCCACCTTTTGCATAACTTCTTGAACAAGCCTCAGAGATAACGATAAATACGGGGATTGTAAAATTGAGGGACCATCGTCTACAATTTGAAGACAAAAATGAAATAATGAAAAGAAGGATAGAGAGTTTTTAAGCTTACACTGATCTTAACTTCACGTCAGTTTGTAATTCAAAGCACGGATAGCCCTGTTTCACTTGATAGGGCTTTTCCTCTGCATAACCCAAATTAATCCTGACTTCAAACAACCCACACCAGTACAGTTTAGCTAAACATGTTTGTAAATTAAAATAAACAGTCGTAGCTTAAAAACTATTTCTTCATATCCTATTTGTCTAACGAATGTTGTAACAAGTTAGTGGTGTACTGAGACCCAACATCTTTTGAAGAACAACACCAGGTTTACGGATCACAAACTGTAATTCGTAAAATCCCTGACCCTGTCTTTATTCCTGTCTTAATCTTTTCTTGAAAAGTGTTTGATAATTAGCTATGTAAACTAACGAAACGTGTCCCTTTGACTACAGGTTAATTTCAACAGATATGTGTTATTAACAGATGCCAACCTTCCAGCCCTCCATTAAAGAAAATCTGTTGAAGTCGTCCAAATGTTGATCCTAAAATTAATGGTGAAGACTTATCTGGAAAAAAATATAGATATATATTAAAATATGGCTGACATGTATTGGTTGATCTTCCCATAAAAACTGAATAAACTTATTACAGTAAGCTAACTACCATTTTAAGTGTTAAAACAAATTTTAAAAAGTTCCAGCCAACTAGTAACAATTCGTTGCACATACCTAAAGGTTCACTTGCTAAGCTGCTAACCCTTTGTAGAAATTCTGGGATAGAGATAAGAATTCCTAAATGAAATATCAACACAAATATGTCAAAGACAGGAGATTGCCAAATAACTAATCATCTGAATCGATCACTCATACAATGTGTAAGGGTGAGGGAACTGCTGAATTTCTGTATTTACTAGTATTTTAGAGTTTTATATTCTATGTTTTGGTAGTTCCCTAATCCTTTTAGTTTTTAGGTATTGTTCAATACTACTTGTATTCAGCACTCTACTTTCACACTCAGACAATTGTGAGATAAAAAAGCAGTAAAAACGGTAAATATACTAGTTGATATTTGGCACTTTACTAACATTCCTGGTGACATTCAACTCTATGACTGTCCTACTATTTGAGTTTTTCCTTCCATGTGTTTAACAAAAAATGGCTAATGTATCTACTGGTATTCTCTTATATACACTAATGAAATTTAATTTTTTAACTTAAATAATTTGCTATTTGGTTGGTACTTGAATTTGAGAAATCTGCAATTTACTTACACATTATGGTCTGGAGGCAAACCAAAAACAAAGGTATCGTATAAATTCCCTGGACAGCCCTAGTGTCAAACACTAGTTTACCCTAACAAAACCACTTATTATACTATCTTGACAAAACCACTTATTACACTATCAGTCAACACACATCTGGCAACCCTGTTACCTTTCTCTCTGCTCTGTGACTTGACAGAATACCATAAATCTTACCCTGATTATTGTCAGCAGTATTAGCTCTCTCTTGCAACCTTTTATTGGTGTCTTGATTAAACACTAGGATGTTTTATGATTGAAATGTTTAGTCTCTTTAAATGTTGCAAAAATGGCAAACAAATGACTGGGGGAAAAACTGAGGAATATCTAAGCAAATTAGGAACATACACGTATTTCGTTCTTCTCCAGAGTCTGCATCAGCCAAGACAAAGTACAGAACACGACAGAAGTTTGCAATCTGATGGTCAGTCATTTGGGATATGAGCTCTGGCAAGTTCTTCACTCCCCTTAGTGAAATTACATCTCCTCGTGACCGGAGCACATCTTCAAGGACATGTGATGCAGATCTAAAATGTAACATGAAATTAGGACTAAGGCAAAAGAATTTCTTTCATTTTCATCAATACTGTATATCGGACCAGTTTAAGACAACTGTATGACACACAACAAGAAACAAGGTCTTTTACTTGGAGAAATTCCCCTCAAATCACTGTTCAGCCAAATACAGGATGAGTGTACTTACACAAATGTCTCTTGCTTCAAGAGTGAAAATAAATGATTAACAAATTGGTCATTTAATCCTAAATTCCTTGCCACATTGTTAGCCTGATAAAGAAAGTAAATAAATTAATAAGAATTCTTAACAAATAACTTGGATACATCACTGAATATCCATCTTTGAATGTTAGAAACACTCTGCTTTTCCTTGCTTATACATTTGTCAGTTTTTCACTAATGACACAACCAGACACTTTATCAATGTATTTATATGCTTCAAAGAAAGGACTTACAGAGCAGTTAATGTTGTGTAACAAATCCAAAGCAGTGGAATTTAGATTTTGAACTATTTCCACTATAAAAAAGTAGAATAAAAAGTTATAGTTCACACAGTTATGGGTTGGAGTAGATATTACATAAAACAAAAAATTATACCAATGACCTTTTTTTATTTTATTTAGAGAGCACTACCACACCACTTAGATCACTCATTCTTGAATATCTAGTGCTCACTTAATGTCTAGGAGCATTTAATCAAACTTTAAACTTTGTTCATGAAGATAGGTGTAAAATGTGCAAGTACTTTCTATTGCAGGAATATAAAGCATTATGATACTAAAATTACCGTATTTTCTGGTCAATCACCTGCACAGCATATAACTCGCAGAGTCTCAAAAAGGCAAGTTTTGGAAACAAAAATCAGCACATTACCCACACCGTCATATAACCCGCGAGAAAATTACGTAATGTGGAGTTGTCTTAATTCTGTTCAGCTCTTATAATCTGGGCCAAATGTCACAAATTAAAACTTAGAGATATAAAATGCAGAAACTTCAGTACAAAGAAGTGAGAAAACATATCCCTAGCAAGCCAAAAATGTAAATGTCACGCATTTCATTTTTTTTGTTTTTAATTTTACTAACAAGGAAAAGACTTAAACATGAAAACAGCCTGCTAATAAAACACAATTTGTGTGCTCACGTGAAACTTTAATGCTTCTTAGGAGCATTTCACAAGTTTGAATTAGCTCTATCAGGTTTCATGCAAGGACAAGTAATATTTTTACCAGAGAGTTTATTCTTGGACGCAAGCAATTGTAAAATAGCAAAAAGTCAAAGAACGCAAAACAACTATAAGGCTAAGGTTCTGTAAAAAATATATTGTGATAGACATACTCCAAAATATCACACATTATTAAAATCCTTCAAAATCATCTTCACTATCGCTACTGAAAAGCGCTAGCAAATCTGTGTGCAAAGACTGTCTGCTTAAGTAGTTACTGACGTTGCCTTCATCACTAGAGTTGTCGCTGTTAACATCAGCCAGTGTCGCGCTGCTAAATTTGCCATTTTTATTGCTTGCATCATCAGTTCAGTGCCTCCTAGGTCTTCAGAATTTAACAGATTACCCACGCCACCTTATAACCTGGCAGTAATGATGTTCCATAGTAAAATTACCAGATAGCCTGTGAGTAATTGCCCAGAAAATATGGTACCTGATACCTCCTACATAGCTGAGTGTGTAGCACAATTGTCTTACAACACTTCAGAACAGGCCTTTGGCTGATTATACTGATTAGTACTATGCAATTGTTGTTGATTGGCACTTTTCTTAAATCAAACAACATAATGTAATGCCATGATGGGAAGCTTTACTGAGGGCTTGGGTTTAACTTGAAGAAAACCTTTACTGACTACAGTATTTCATGTTTTAACAAAGATTAACTGGTGAATAACTAAATTAACCATGCTTTCTTTTGTAGCTACATACTTACAGGCAGGTTGAGGGTTGACATTTTCAAATCCATATTCTTGCTCATAACACAAAACTCTGACAATTAACTATAATTATAAAACAATAATGGCAGATGTTATCTTGGTTCTATGAAGCTGATTAGGTCAAGCAGATGATATGTTGAGATTAAATAAATCTTTAAAAAAATGAATTATAATTAGGAAATAGTATTAGGAGGAACTTGGAAATAGTATTAGGAATTTGGAAACAGTAAATGAATTGTAATTTGGAAAAATAATAGGAAATAGGAAACAGCATTAGGAAATAGTTAACTTGATCTTGTGATATCATGTCTAGACAATTTTATCACAGCTGTTTTGGTAAAGTATGATTAGAACTGACTGTAACCATTGTGCAATTTGCTCATCATTTTGGTCAGGCAAAAGTAAACAACAAATCATTATAGCTAATTCATGTGCATGGTCATTTGTTCCTCTCAAACAAAAAAATTGGGAAATTATAAATCCATCCACATGTTGTCTCTTATGATCCTTAAATTGAGTTATCTTTCTTCCCCTTACTTGAATTCTAATTAAAAGCAATCAAGATTATCTTTAGCTTGCCTTCATCATTTTACAGGTGGTCAACAATCTATAGAATCAGGTTCAGTAAGAGATGCTATGACTATTTTGTGCATATGTTGTCACATAATATCTCCTTTTATAATCTACAAGTACATGTTTCTACACAAATATATTCATACATATATACATATATATATACATATAATATACATGTGAATAATTAAACAATCTGTAAATTGCCTGATGATCGCTGGAGCAAGTGAAACTCAGAGTGGCGACAGTTAAACATTTGTCTCTATTTGTGTTATTTTCACTCTACCTGTGAGGGTATAGAGCGCTCTACTTATTCAAGTCACTTGTGTAACTTTTCGATTACATTTTGTTGGATATACATATATATATATATATATATACATATATTTGATGATAAATATTAAAGCCCATATATACATATAGATATATATATATACATACATATATATGCATGTACTAAAGTTTTACTTCTGAGCATGTACGAACCATACCAGGTAAGTAAAGAAAAACTGTACTTGACCACAGCTGGGAATCAAACCCATGACCTTCGTCTATCAAGAACAATATATATATATATATATATATATATATATATATATGTGTGTGTGTGTGTGTGTGTGTGTAATTTTTGGGTCAAAATTTTCTGGATCCAGTATACATATAGACAACTAAGATGAGAATGTTTACGATGTATCAAAAGTCCTTTAAAAACTCATTAATAGTTCATGAGGAAAACACAAAGGACAATCATAACCATGTTGTATCTTTATATATGATAAAAATATGCTTGTTTTTCTTGTCGAATTTTCTCAGCTTACAAAACATTAATTTTCAAACTTTCTTCATAAATTGGCATGTTGAGGGGTTCGTTTTTGAAGCCATTCAAAAAACTCGTAGTGCATGCTTTATTGGATCCAAAACACTTGGCTGTCACCTCGTGTTTTATATCCGATAAAACACTCCTACTCATTTTTTAAATATTACTTAATATTATGAGATATTAAATAAAGTGAAGTAAAGTTGCCAGAACATCACATCCATGTGAAACTTGAAGTGGCAAATTTGAAATCCCTATTAGGTCAATGGGACCTTGATGAAAGGAAGTAGATACTCCCCAAGTCAAGATGCAGCAGGGATATGACTATCATCATCAATTTGTGGTTTACATGTAGCTGCTTGCAGGCTTTCAACATCAGCTCCAACATTTCAGATTACGTTGGGATTAATGTTTCATGTTCGTATCCTTAACACTACTAATAAAAGGATTAGATGTAGACTTGAACCATATCAAATTTCTGCTCAAATCTTAAACTTTAGGTTGAAAAGTTTGCCATGCAAAAGTGATCAAAATTCACCCCTTCACATCACAAAAAAGTCCACTGCAATGGACTTTCCCTATTGTAAAAGAAGTTGCTGCGTCAGTTATAATTATAACTCTAAAACATAAGTTTTCATGATCGAAATGGTTTAGTTGTTAACTGCAATATCTTACGTTATTAACTATGAGCTCAACCCACACAGCAGCCATTCCACGGACGTGAATTTAGTAGCATATTGTGATGTCCTGTAACTAGAACTTTCGAAAGTGATTCTATCATGCTTTACGGGTGGCGAAGTGCAACTTATCAAAGGCCTTCGAGACATCTGCAAATTGCGTCGTCGAAGAAATCATCCAAAGAATTTCAACATCACAGAAACGCAACTATTTTGCGGTAACCGCAAACTACCAGGTTGCTAACCTGAGATCTCTGTGTTGTCAAAATATCAAAAGAAGAATGCAATAAATATAAATGAAGGGAAAAATTTTTCCGGAGCAGGAAAAAACGAGGATTTCCTATTATCTCAGAAGAATTTTCAAGTTCTTTATACCTTATATTAATATATTAAGCCAAGGAAGAAAGTCGGGCTGGAAGTGAAAGCGAATTAGTTGAAAGACCTCGCTTGTCACGCCGGCGGTCATTCGATAGTAGGTACTTCATATCTCTACGGAAAATGATTTTACAACCTATAAGCTGTACCTCCGGGCCGTAAAAGTCATTAATAGTCCTGCTCAAGTTTGCTAAATGTAGTCCATCATCTGCGTTAGGAGAAGTTTCGTCATACAAAACCCGTAGTTCCTAAAAACGAGACAAGTTTCGCCAGTTAATATAATTTATAAAGTTAAAATTGTAATATAAAGCTGTTGTGCTTTTACTCGTGATAATTCGACGTAGGATCAAAAATTCTGCACTAAGTTTATAACTTACCTTCAGTTGTTCAATGCAACCCTCTGCGTCGAAACTACTGACCGATAAACATTTGTCCAGCTTTGCAAGGATTTTTGGTACGCCATTAAACTGCAAGCGTTTGTCGATATCCTCGACGAAACCAGACGATAACTGAAAACAAAATAAGAGACTACATGAACAGGGTACCTAGACATCGACAAAACCCATCATTACACCATAAACTAATTTTTTTTTCCATAATCGATCAAATTCGAGTGCATAAAAAAGACGCGACTCGTGATATTTGTGATATAAAAGAATGAGGTGACCAACCTGAAATACATTCAAAGGCTCTCCAGTATGTTGCGATTGTGTAATTTTGTGGAGGATATTTCTCGATTTAAGACGGCTTGCCATTTCTATTATCGTTTACGCTTCACGAACATATGTTGCCCTTTTAGCTGCACTCCTCCGATCGTTTATTATCGAGCAAAGCATACCACAGATTGTAATTTGTATACGTTCTGCGAACAGGTTCGATTAATAGAGGACTTCCGCTTCAATAATCTGACCAATGGGATTTCCTTTTGCAATCGAATATCCGCGTTGAAATGTCACTTGCAGCCAATCATGGCCATTCAAGGTTAACGTTGTCAAAGATCTTCTTCCGGCGCAATGTATGGTACATGAGGACTTCAAGTAATCTAAAGACTTATCTACTTTTTGATATGCCCGAATTTCCATGCTGTCACGTATTCGAATTTCTGCCCATCGAGGAGCAGATTATCCTTAACCTGTCGTTCGCATTTGCAGCATATTTGCAAAACCACAAAAGACAAGCGAGATGCAAGGGTAAAAGTTCATATTTCGCTTGGGCAACAAGTACCGTTATTTATGAAAAGTATAAATTTGCGCGCATCGTGAGAGCCGACTTTGATTCAAACTTCTCCACACAGCCCTAATGTCGTCAAATAAATCGTTTGAATGCCACATAAATGAGCAGTGGGTCTGGTTTGTGGTTCCCACGGCGTTTGCCCCCAAATCACGTGTCATCGTTTTAACAAAGAAACAATAAACCATTTTCCTTGACCGCAAAGTATCGCGATTATTCTAGTATTTTTCGTGGTTAGCCGCAGGGACCAAGCTGTTGGGCCGACTGCACGCAAGACCGTTACATGAAGCGCTTCAACATTTAATTACGGCAACGGAGAGAAGGACAAAAAGGAGGAAAATATCCAGAACTTTGGGAAAACAAAGTCGCGTGTCCAATATACAAAACCTGTAAAGAAAATTTGTATATTCAGAAATTGTGAGTTTGCATTAAATACATCCCGACAATAACTGAAACGTGTTGCATGCATAGTTTTCATAGCAACACATCGCTAAAAGATGTATCCATCGAGTTAGATTCCCAGACTTTCTCCATTAGTTTTTCAAATGCCAGCAAAGGCTCGAGAAAGCTTAGTTCAACTCTTTCTCGACAAGAACCGTCGGAAGGTTGGTGTAGGTGGTAATGCCCCACGGTTACAAGCTGTCTGATCTCGGATGTGTTTGTCAAAACTCAGAGTTTTGAAATCTTTATGACTCAAAAATATGTGCTTTCCAAATTTTTAGGCATAATTATGAATTTCGTAGGATAACGTTTATTTTAGTGAAGTTGGCAATTATTCCATTATTCTGAATTCGGCGCTATGAGATAAGTCGACATCAAACTTAATTTATTTAGGTCGACCTGAATTTGCAGCTTAGTTCGTCTCATGAAAAGTTCGACGACTGACCCATGCCTTATCCAGCGAATAAATCCCACCGAAAGAACAAGCGCTATCCAACCATTGAGCAACCAAACCTAAATTTTATTTGCTCCATAGAACTATTTAGTGGGTACCTCTGTATTCGAAGAAATCGCTGTTTACTGGTCAAGACTTTTCCGCTGGATAAAGCTATCAAAGCTTAGAACAAGTAACCGACCGCAGCGCCATTCGGCTTAGACTTGCTGTACCGTGCTGACACACATGGTTCCGGAACGCAAGTTTGGTGCCCTTTGACGTACTGCTGGGGAATTATGAACTCGAGCAGCACCCAGTCTTGTGAGGCCTTGGCGTAAAAAATGCCAAGATGGGTTAACTGAACACAGATCAGCTCTGCGTCACCGTTACCATTAAAATAAAAGTTGAACGTTTACCCGGTAGTAAACTCTCCACCTCCCAACGTCTCGATTATTCTCTTCATTTACGGTTTATATTAACTACGGCAGAAATTTGGCTCATCCGTTTTGCGTTCTAGCTCGCGGCTTCCACCCCCTTTGGTTGTATAATCAACCCAATTACACAATCAATCACGGTTGCAGTTCTTGCGTTTAAAAAGAGACTAGCCAGATCGTGAATTAACACCAGCTATGTGTTGCTTCACGTACGACTTTTTACACCCAGAGACAGTCATTCAAGACCCGCGTACACGATAAAGCGAGATACATGATTGGGAAGTAAGTTTAAATTACTGTATCTCCAGCGGTGAAATCGAGAGGATGTCCCGTGGATTTTGAGATGGCGTCTTACATCTTCGTGGTCCGCCGTCGTGCTTCCGTACCAGGTCAAAAAAGTGGTTTTCCGGTTTTTATTTTTACCCTCTCGAACCCTCTCCTCCGCAGGTTTCTGTGGGGAACCGCTGGGACTCATGTAATGCTTGCGGGCAGAAATCGAGTTAAAATTTTTCTCCCAGTTTCTTTATTCCCGCCCGCAGACAATTACATGAGTCACGCGGTCCCCCAGCGGCTGTGATTTTGCTTATCCGTTTTTCGTTGCAGCTCGTTGTATCTACAAGTTGTGACGTCAATTCTGCTTCAGTAATTAACCTAATTACACAAGAAAAGAAGATGACCACTGCATACCTAAGCCAGGTCCACTAAGAGAGAAAAATTAGAGTATATCAGTAAACTCAATCAACAGAGCGCAGAGAATGTAGATGTTTGCAAGCTTGGATAAGTACGATGAAAAGCTTGTTCTTCAAGCTTTGTTATTACTCAGAAAGTAATAGTTGTCTAGTGGTAAGACAACGAGAGACGTTTCACTCCGACGAAGGGCCTTCGCTCG
>JBAHVQ010000274.1:0-52351 GCA_036872915.1 Nanipora kamurai | reverse complement strand
ACTGAAGATGGCATAGGTATGCTGAAACATGTTTGCTTTTAAAATAAAAAGAGTTGTCGTTTATTTAAAATGTCTATAAACTGTAAAGAACTAAATATTTTAAAGATTTTGACAATGGAACGCCGTCTTGGGAAATTTTGCTGGTTAAACTGTGGAACGCCACGGTAAAAAATTCAGTTGGACGTTAATTTGCACTTTGAGATTGTAGTTTGATACTGTTAAAGTCTTCGGAAATTTTCCTGATCAAATTGAGACCATGGCGTTCCACAGTTTGATAAGCAAAATTTCCAAAGACTTTAATAGTATCAAACTGCTATCTCAAAATACAATAGCAAAAGTTGAAATAGTCCACTGTAGTCCTATACTTTTGGGATGTTGGACCGAATAGAGTCAAACTTGATAAACAATGGCAATCATTTAATTGAATGATTCACCCCCTATACAAATCCAACTCTTTAGTCAGAATTAAATGCTTAAAAACAGTTTTGTTCATCTTAATTTGGTAATAATAAATTTCGTCTGCGTTCTAGACACTTTCGTTGTACGTGACATTACATTCAGTTAGGAGACCAGCCACAAAATTTCAGCCAAAAACCTCGTCATTCGTTAATACCATCAGATGTTTGTCCCGATGGTGGCCGTATTAATGAAGCCTACATGGTAAATGCCAAACAAGCTCTATTCAGAGATTTCCCTTTCTTTTCCTTTCAGCAAGGGAAAGAATATTTACCAAATTAGCTGTGGCTGAACTACAAACTTAAATAGTTTTTATCAGTGAAAACATCGAAGATTAATTCCTCGATATTGCAGTTTTACTTCTTAAAATTTTGTTCAAAGTTCTGTGGAAATGGCGAAGATAAAGAACCATTGAATATAACAGGAGAGTTTTGTTTAATATACCTCGTTCGTTTATAACCCTGTATTTCACATTTTAGGTTGTTCAGTAATGTTTTTTTTATTATACATCTTCGAAGAAACACTGAGGCAGCAAGTTTTAGAAATGCCCCCATCACTGTCTTTATCCGAGTTTCACATTTCCTTTCGCGGCAATATTCCATCCGGTACAGTTTCACCAACGTCGAGTGGTTATAAAATAAGTATTCTTTGTACATTTTTCAAATAATTGTAAAATAAATCGTCTTTGGTCACATTTTTCTTCCCGTTAAGTGTTAATTGTCGATGTATTCTCATGCCTACAACACAGGAAAAACAAAAAGGGTTTAATTGGTACCCAAAAATCTCAGTCTTCGTAAGAATGTCGACAAGACTAAGTGTCTACGAGGGTTAACCCTACATTTCTTGTCTCCAAGTGTCTCTCATAAATGTTTGGACTGATTAATCAAGAATGGAGTTCAAACAGGGACAACTAAAAGCACCACATACTACAATATTCTGATGACACAATTGCCAGACCTGGTTTGACGTAATTCTAGCTTGAAAAGCTTTCAGTTGAACGTAGCTTATAAAACAATTCGATCATTATTAGCATATCGTGACTTCCGCTTAGGCAGTACGTATGACGAACCTACAGCCTAGCTCGCCATTTGAGTCGTAGTGGCTCAATGGTTAGAGCGTCTCACTGGTCATCAGAAGGTTGCGGGTTCGATTCCCGTCTAGGGCTCGGAAATCGTTTTTCTGAGCAAACGAGCTTGACGAACGTCCTCTAGTCGTTCCAAAACTACTGTTCTCCAACGGTTTGTAAGGTACGTTCAAAGCCTTTCTAGCCAGAGTAAATGCCAAATCACACCTGGTTCTTCACCTGGTTGAGTTGGGAATCCATTCGTTTACCTATTATCGTCAAATCTGTACAAACCACGGAATTCAGTTAAAAAGCTTGGGTGGGTAAAGAAGGATTTGAAATTGCACCCTCAGGTAACAAATCTTAGGTGTCACGGTCTCTGGGACCACTTCTTTTTCGCAAGGCAACCCTACTTTCTCTGGCTACTTTCTACCTTTTAGTTCACAAATTATTTACAACACTAACTGTTGACCTAAACTATATTTGTCTAAATTGCTACCCCAACTATTTATCACTACTTGTCCACTTCTTACACTTCATAGACACATGAAGTAGGGGTCAAGGGCCCCCCCCCATAATAATAAATAATAATAATAAATGTGGGGGATTGGCTTCTCAGTACTTCCATTTATAATACCTGTCTCAAGACTTACAAACATCCTTTAATAGTACATTACAATATATTACGTTGGCAAAGAAATTAACTGTGGGAATTGAAGTAATATTGGTAACTAGTGAATAAGGGTATGAACTTTTCCACAGTACCCCCCTGAAGATCAAAGTTTGCCTTTGGGTGACCAACCTGTGGTCAGCTGAGTGCTCCTATAATTTGTAGCTTCCTATGCCATTGAATTTGTATGAATCCTACCTTTGCTTTGTTTTGCACAGGCAAGTATAATTTAAACTCTGCAGGTAGCTCATCTTCTGAATATAATCTATCTGAGAAGTATACTCGACGAATACGACAGTTAGCATGAATCTAAACACAAGATAGATGACAAAGATAAGGATATAATATTCTAAAACGCATCAACAATTTATGAGGAGAATTCAAAAGAAATTAAGGTTTAATCAATTTCTGTACACCTTGATAAAGAACCGATTAAATAAACATCAGTATCTGTATTACATTTACAGACACTAGTGTTAGTATCTATAAGTTTTGCATATGAAATGTTGTAATATGGGACATTTTAGAAGTCATTTACAAAATTCATGTCCATTCTGTATCGGGACACAGAACAGGCACTCATTTTGTAAATATGTAAATAGTACTTATAAACTACTAATACAATTTCTGAAGTATCAAGATCTGTTTCTTAGATTCTGTTCATTAACGCATTCTTGCACCTGGACTTGAATAAGTGTTTTCATTTATAGCTTTCTATTCATATATCATATATAAGTATAGAAAGGTTTTATCCTAGGAAGTCTTAACTAAAGTTATCAAACAGAACCTGTCCACCAAACGAGCCGATTGCATCTTAACCCAGGATTAGCAGTAATCATTCTAAAGTAAATGGTTTGAACCTGGAAGAATCATGACATGTTTGTGAAAGTTGATCGCCCAGGTTAGTGTAGTCTTGAGAAAGACTGTTGGTGGAAGTGACTGACGTTTTGACAGCCTTAGTGGTGAACATCTTCAGAGTCAAAAGATGAAAGCCACTAAGGCTGTTGAAATGTCAGTCACTTCTACCAACAGTCTTTCTCAAGACTACACTAACCTAAGTATAAAAAGGTTTTATCCTAGAAAGTCTTAACTAAAGTTATCAAACAAAACCTGTCCAACAAACGAGCTGATTGCATTTTAACCCAGAATTAGCAGTAATCATTCTTTGAACAGCCAGGCCCAGTGCTTAAAGGTTGGCATGCTGTCACTTCTTGGGAGTACATGCATATTGTATTCATTTTCCATTTTAATTTATTGCATTTTTTATGAATACAATCTGTTAACAACTAGGCTGTTGCGATATTGAAAAAAATACCAATATCGGTTATCGAAAAAAAAATACCTATAATATCGATATTTCGATATTTTTCTACGATAGAAAGTAACAATAATGTTAAGTCAAATTTTCCCCGGACATCACGATATCATGATAATGTTTAACAAAACGAAAAGCACTTTCATTGAAGTGTGAAACTTCAATGTGCGAAAAAATTTCTAAAGACTGCGGACGAGTCACTATCATCAACAGCCCATGAAATGTGCGCTTTGGGAATTGAAATGCATTAGGTATTCTGGATCAGGCACTAATTGACCATAGGAGCCGTAATTAGCTGCAAAACATTTTCAAAACAAAGCCTAAAGGCGAAGCAAAAAACGGGGAGGTCAAAGCAAAGTATCGTAACGGAAGAGGATCCCCAGACTCCCATAGCAGAAGTTTCTTGAAACAAAACAATGGTCTCTAAAAATAAATCAAGAAAGACTACAATGCAAACGTAAATCACTTCGTCAATTTCATTTCACACTTCCCTCTGCAAATTCGCCAAAATATCATGCTTTTCTTTAGCGGCATTTTTTGCCATTTTGTCCACGCTTTGCCAGACAGTCCGATAAGTATTTCACAGTACGTGGTCAACAAGCAAGCAACAAAACTGTGATAATCGATTTTTGCGCGTCTAATAGCGATAATATCGGATAGATTTCGATATTTTCGATATATCGGTATATCGATTTTTAAAATACCGAATAACCGATATTTGAAAAAAACCAATAATTACCGATATATCGCAACAGCCTATTAACAACCAAAACTCATGTTTAGTCTTTCAATATTGACTTGACCCCAGATATTACTAGGAGCTGAATATAAACAATCAAAAAATTAGACCTCATAAAAGGATTTAAACTTTTACCTGTACTCTTAAAGTTTCAATATAGTTAGTACCATATGCTCTTCGAGTAAAGTCTGAAAGATTGAACTAGACCAGATACAAAAAAAAAGAAACGTTAAAAAAACCTTTAAACACATGTCAGTTCTGAAAATGAAATTTTGCTTAAGTCTACGTGAATAAATGATTTGAATTGCAACGTCAAGGTAACCTTGGTCTGCGGCTGACATCAATTTTAGAAGTAACAGGAGGTCTTTATGCCATAAAATAAACATTTCCTTATAAATAGTGGAGCTTTTGATGGTTTTCACTCATGTTTTCCTGAGCAAAGGACATAGACTTTGAACAACATGAATAATCTCTTCTCCTTCAAATCAATAAATCATGTTTTTTAAATTCTACAAAATTCATACTGTCTACCATTTCTGAGCCATCAAACAACATCAATATTTGCATAATCATTATCATTCTCTCACTAAAGCAATACTTGAGTGTCTGTAATCAAAATAATGTTCATTTTAGATAAGTAGTTCTTATCTAATTGTCTGTTTCCCTCTTAAGGAAGCTCCCTAAGGTAATTTTAAACAGGAGACTGGTGACTAAATATGGCTGAGCATGCATGCCTAGATAGGAACCTTGTTGAACCATTCTTCTATCATAACAGCACCATCTGTACCACCATCTTTAATACCCACAGTATTAAAGGGTTAGACGGAGGGCTATATCACAAAACATTGTTGACAAAAGAAACAAAAAAATGTTTTTCTAAGCTAGTCCCAGTCTCCGCTCTCCTCCCTGAAAACTGTCCCCCATGTTGATCGAAAGTTTGGGAATATGGTTTTCAAATGATCATGGTCTTTCACTCGTTTGTCGAATATCCATCCATCATTCTGACTTAGTCGTTGAATAAAACGGAAAAGTTGCGAACACAAAGCCATAGAATGTAAATTCGGACAAAAAAAGCGCGGGAACAGGGCAGATTAAATGTTCAAATCTTACTAAACCACTTTGAATAAAACAGTCGTTGAAGAGTGACAGGAGAACAAGAAATACCTGTATTTGATTCCAGCCATCGTCCAGCCTCATTGGCATTGTACATATGAAAGGTTTCACCCGCGTCGTCGATTGATAATTCGACGCACGGAATCGTCTGCGAACGTTTTTGTCGTCGAGGACCTAGAAGAAAGTGTCAACAAAGGTGGAGCTAAGCAACACAACTGCTTCAAGAATTATTAAGCGGGCAAAAAGACATTTTATCGGCAGATTGAACTCATGTTCTCGTTTTCCCTGAGGGAAGCTAAAACTACAACCTACCTGAACCTCGAATGTGAAGTATTTTTTCAAGTTTTTTATAATCATAACCAAAAAAGGTAGTTTGATGGCGAGGGTCTTGTTGCTCTCGGCCGGACAAGTTATAAACGTTGTACTGCAAGATAAAAACGTTAAAACGGAAAAAAACGCAACTTAGTTTAGCAGCAGATAAGGGGTTAAACTAAGAAGGTAAAAGCACTCACTCTGACAATGGTCACAGTTTGTAAGCTAAAACTCACCTCACGTTGGTTCCAACGATTTCTAATACTAGTGACTGTATATCGTTGTCTGTTATTCTCTTGATATGTCCATTACGAACCTAAAACGACATTGGTTATACTTTGGCAACGAACCGTAGAATTCGCAAAATTAGAGTCAACACAGGTCAGTGCTGAAACCATGACACTGAGGCAAAATAGGCGCTTCATTGCTCAGTAAATTCTAACCTGTTTTTCCCAAATTTGCAACGGTTTACTGCCAATACTGTATAGAATGGATAGGAAGCCTGACTGGAACGTATTTTTAAACATTTTTAGGTGGTAGTTAAGCAGGAATAAGGAACTAGCTACTGTTTATCCACTGCTCAACTCCGTCTCCTTGTAAGCTGTTGTGATGAATGAACTGTGTAGTCGCTAGGTCACGCTGTTTGCACAGGAGAAGGAATACCCGTTGCTAGGTAATTTACTTGAGCCTGCGTTGAATAGAGCACAGCAAGCTCTACTTAAAATGCGTAGATTTTGGGAGCGACGAAGAAAAATTTTCAGGAAGGAAAGATCATAGGGAGATGATTTCTCAAAATGGTGATCAAATTGTTTCCTCGAAAAAGAGGAGCTGCGTTTTCACAAAAGAATAGCCTGCTTCCAAAGTTTCTGACATGTTCCAGGAATAGAAATGGAAATAAATAAATGAATAGAAATAAATAAATTAATAAATCAATAAAAATAATAACAAATAAATAGAAATTGAATGTTTGATGACAGAAAGTTAAAAGGTTGGTAGATTCCCGAATCTATGTAGAACACGTTTCACTCTGTGAAGAAGAGTCTTTGTTCGAAATGTCAAAATTTTTCTATAAATGTTCGACAGTCTTCCAATCTTTTAACTTTCTGCATGTTTTATATGCTGCCCACATGGCATCCTACAATTTTACATCGTTGTTTGATGACAGTCGTCTTAAATATCAGGATAATATGCAAATTTATTTAACATTCTCAGAACATAATCCAAGCAGCCAAAAACACCCAACGCGACACTGGTTTCTCCTCAAGCCAAATGAAATTAGTTACGAAGAAATTTTCATTTTCCCCCTGAAAATCTAGGCAAGTTTGAAATAAATTGTATTCAGACATTTCTTGAAAGTTTAAGCAAATGTTTGATAGTATGTTTTCATGCTTAATTTTCTTACATCGTAGTAACTTTAAATGTCATAAACATCCAAAAAGAGCTAAAAATTCTCAGAAATCGACCCAAAGAGTCTAAAATATCTCAATGACATAAAAGTACAGATGTACGTGGGCAGTTGGCCCTTCGTCGGAGTGAACCTTGTGTACAGAAAAACTAACGTTTCGCTCCGACGAAAGGCCTTTGTTCGAAACCTCAGTTTTTCCACACCTACGTTCCAGCAGTTTCACACACCATTTTGTTTTCTAAATCATCTCAGCTTCTCAATAAGTGAATCTAACTATCAAGAATCACACGTCCTTGACAATGTACCCCCAAAATCCACCATGCGTTGAAACACGACTGCATTTATTTATTAACATATTAAAACATATACACAATTATTTTAGGGATCGAATTGTACTAACCCGATCCCTATACTTTTCTTTACATCAAATAAAAACCTGCCAGTTTGGCGTTATTCTGTACAAATATATCATGTTACTAATTTCTGCATCGTTTAGGTTTTTTGGGGCTCTCGTTGCTCGTTGTACCACGACTCGTTTGAACTGTGGGTTTGGATCTGTTTCCAGGTTTTTCGATGTGTATTTAAAGCCATCTAAAGAATAATTTTTTAAAACAACAATTATTAATAAATATTACGATCAACGTTGCAAGCTTTAATAGAAGGTGTCTATCGAAGGTAGATTTGTCGAGTAAAGAGAAGAGTAGCTTCACTGCGCCGTCTCTTGGTTATTTCAGACACTGTTTTCGTCAGTAAATCAACGTTATGAGCCAATATCTTCATACGTCATGTGGCATCTTGGTGTGTGTAGATCTGAAAGGCGGATGTTCCTCAAACTGCCTACCTGCCTGCCTAATCCCATCCTCATTATAGAGGGTCGGGGGCCATGGATGCATTCACAAGCGCTCTCCACTGACTCCTTTCTCTTGCGACGGCTGCACACTCCCCCAGGGTTCTCCCCGTCCAGTCCTTGACGTATAAGGTGGTAAGCTCCCTGGAAGGTCCAAGGCCGTCGTCCATATCTCTATCTGTCTGATGATGCACTACTAATTCAAAAAACTTTTCTGAGTTCCTGATGGGAATCAAACCCGTAACTTTCTGAGCGCGACAGTGACCTTCGCTCTACCACGTCAGTCTCCAACTCAATAGTTAGAGCATCTCACCTGCGATCAGAAGGTTACGGGCTCAATTCCCGTCAGGGAATCAGAAAACTTTTCAGAGTTCATAATGTTGAGGAGAATGCGCGGTTATGTTATCTATACTTCAGCATACAAGATGACATACTAGTTTAGCTCACCTCAGCAATTTCGACTTTTCTTTCCCACATTCTCACGGTCTTGTTTAGTTCGTATAGGCTAGCGCGCTCCTTTACGTAGTCCAACACCTGAAAGTAATTTAAACCAATAATTGGCAAGCAAGCTATACGTTTTTAAGCGGAGTTGGAGAGTTAGTGTAGTTGGTTTTTACCACGTAGCTTCAACCATTACAATATTTCGAGATTCCTTTCTATTTTATCATCTCTTCATTCCAATAAATAGCAATACACAATTTCTTTCAATTTTTTTTCAAAACACATTAATAATTCATAAGGACAACAAAAAGGAAAATCATAACCGCGTCGCATCTTTATATGTCATAAAGACACGGTCGTTTTTCTTGTCGAATTTTCTTTTCCTTTCAAATCTTTTTCGTCAATTAGTGTACAAAGAGCTCGTAGTACGTGTTCAAATTTTGTTAAATGAATAACATATACCCCTGGAACTCGGTAATCGCTCAGCTGCTGTCTTCCCTTTTGATTCAACTCCAAAGCCTTTGCTCTTTCCTAGAATAAAAAAAATATATAGTGGATTGTCATTGACTGTGCCTGCTGTTTTCAGTTATTGGTGTTGAAGTATTTTTTTTCGACTTCAGCAATGTTTCTAGACTCACCTTTTCTACCATCTTTGTTTCAGCGTCAATTTTAAATAAAAGTTCATTTCTTTGAGTAATCTCCTGTTTAAGTTGAGTTGACTCCATTGTAAGAGTATGAAGCTTTTTCTAAAAATGGCGCAATCATGAACTTGGTTGAAACACACTCTTAGGAATCACAGTAGCCTGCAAGCAGGCTCTCCTGGGGAAAGAAGAGCCTGCACGGATCCTATTGCAGTTTTTGTAGTAGCGTTCTAAATTGGAACGCAGATTTCCTACTGGCTAAGCATACGGACCTTCCTCGCTCTATTGGCTGATTGAATATGCACATTTTTGTCTATATTGACTTATTGTGATTATTCCAAGAAGCACTCGGAACAGGCTTGCGGAATTACCTATTTTCCCCAAATAATTCTTGAGTAATTCCATTTGAAACAGAAAAGTTTTGAAATTGACATTGTGAGAACGGTAAGACGCAATTGGTTCATAGCACATTTATGTGACAATGATTGATTTATTCCAACATATTGATTGAAAGGGTGTTACGTTTCCATGTTCCCACAAGGGGCACATTAAAATTGCAATATGATCTGTGCAGGCTCTCCTTTCTCCCCGGAGAGCCTGCTTGCAGGCTGGAATCACAGCAGTGCCAATGACATCTGTTACATTTGACATCAAATGCAAAAGTGACCCAAAAGTTACCAACCTTGTAGGTGTTCAAGACTTGTAGCACGTTCCCGGCCATGAGTTTCAGTCTTAACAAATCCTTATTTCTATCATCAATTTTCTCAAGGTATTGCTGATTCTCAATCTTGAGTTGATTGAAATCAACCTCATGCAAAACTTCACCCATTTCTTCTTTCTAAAAGACAGAATACACGGACATCTTCATTGTCAACAACTATCCTGATCATCATCCTCATGATCATCATCAAAATAAAAATCATCACCGCCACCATCATTAAAGTCAGTTGCAAAAGTTTAAAAAAATTGCAAATCGAGATGTAAAGCTGAGTAAAATCATTCCCATTCCATTATTTAAAATTTATGGAGTACCCAAATGAATTAATTTTATGGTTCTTACTTGTTTTAATTGCATGTGAAGTTTTTTCTTCTGCACCCTAAATGTTGAGTTCTTTAATCTCAGCTTTTCAATAAGGGTGTCCTATGCAAGATGAAAAATAATTTAATATATAAATAATTCATAATAATAATTATATAGTTATTATGAATTATTGGGACAGTTTGTGAGCAGCTTTAATGATACAATTTGCACAAATAAGAACATACCCGTCCTCTAATTTTGTCTTCAAAATACCGCACAACTTTTTCAGCGATGATTTTATTGGTTCTCTGAAACATGCAAGAGCAATAGCTGAGGTCCATAAAACTAATTCCTGCAAAGTGAGTTGCCAGTGGTAATCTTCAAATAAAATCTTTACATTATTTACATAGTACTGTTATTATTTACTCTCTACAGTCATTATATGCTCTGAAACAGTAGTAGCTCTAGGATTTCCTGACAGGAAAGCCATTAGTCCTCAATAGGAAGCCAGACAAGTTTGATACACAGTGCCATAGTGATGCATGGAACACAGGGTGGTTTTGGGAAAAGGTCCCCCCTAATAGCTGGAGCTGTCTTGGGCTCCCAGTACAAGATTAAATGGCAAAGCACCAAGAAGCTCTGGAAATTTGAGCTAAAAAGGGACCAAAATAATGCTTTCCTGATTTCTGATTACTCCCTAGGCTTCTACTTTTCTATTTTTCCCCAACAACCAATCCCTGATAGGGGCCAGCCTCCCTGATGAGGAATCTGCACCAGCTTGCCCCCCTGTGCCATTCTGCATTGAAAGGTTAATTTCCAAGTGCCTGACAGGACTCCAGCTTGTAACCTTCAATTCAGGAGGGATAAGCTGTGATGGAAACCAGCTATATGTAAATAGTTGATGAGGTTAGTGTGTTTAAATAAAGTTTTAATGAATGAATGAAAAAAGCTCCTAGCAACTATCACCATTGACCAAAAGGTTATGGCTTTACTTTCAGTCAGGGTGACCAAAAACTTTTCTGAATAAACTGCTGGAGGGCATGTGCATATGTACTACTTTTTGACCCAACTTGAGATCAGTACTGGTGAAATATGAGACCAATGTTTTTGAGTACCAGTGGAGACAAGCACAGTAAGTTGTGGTCTGTAAAGGTGAAGTCTGATATTTTGCTAGTTGGACTCTAGTGAGGTGAATAAGTTCAGGTACTCGTAATTTATATGGCTTTACTGAAATATGATCTAAAATTATGCTAACATGGTAGGATTGTTTACTTTTTACTAATGTAATTTACTTTTGTTCTGAACAATTAATAAGATATTAGGCAAGCATAATTAATATTTATGTATATACTGCAGCATAAAATTGTGCAATTCTTATAGTTGCAAATTATGCATTTCACCAGTTTGACTTCATGTTTTGCTAAAAACTTTATTCTTTACCTGAAGTAGATAATTTTTGAACAAATTAAATTGCAGGATCTTTGCACTAGGACTGCTCACAGCTACAGCTGTGTATTAAGTATTACTGTAATACCAAGCTACTACTGTTCTACTACAATATACCCTGCACAGTTTTAATGATTTACATACTGCATTAACAGATCCTTGAACAATATCTCTGTTGAATTCATAAAATGCCTTCTTTGTTTCTGCAAGTTGAATATCAGCTTCCTCCATTATTGCCTTGAAAGAATATTGAATTAATGATCAGATTTATACATAAAATTTGTTTTATGATAATGATGTTGAATAAATGTTGTCTGAACTGCAATAACCATTCAAATATTTATTAAAAACAGCTAAGATGTCTTTTTCATGTTGCAGAGAAAGACATGCTGCAGATATTATTTTCCTTTTATATGAAAATTTCATCACGAATTATTAATAAACCTTAAATGGTTTAAAATATGGTGGTCTTGAACCACCAGTTCATAACTAACATATTTGTGTTTATTAGGTTCGTCATGTAAAAGTGAAATATTTAATGTTATAATTCTGCAACTGGTTTGGGAAAGTTAAAAAGGCTAGCGACATCACAACAGCTACATGTCATTCTACAACCATAACCACTTTGTCTCATACTTTGTAGTTATCCAGAATGCGCTCAGACTCATCCTTCAACTTTTCAATGTCTTCTTTAAGTTCTTCCAGCTCTCTTTGTGCAATGTCACACTTTTGCTCGGCACTTAGTTTCAGGTTCCTTGAATACAGAGAAAAAAAAAAAACACTGAAAAACTATACATGTATTATAAACTTTTTTCTCAGTAATGAATTGCCATTCAACTGTTATGCATTACAGAATTTTCTTTCTCATATACCTCTTAAATGCTACCATGCAAAACATGTAACCTGATTAACACTGAACGTACTTATCAAGCGACTGTCCTCTTGACCGTGAACGCTTCCTAAATGTTCTTGATGAAGGTTGTTCCTGAACTGTCTGGACAAAGAGAGTCCCTGGTGATAACAAAGTAATTCATAATGAAAAACCCCTGAATATCATTGTTAAAATATCATACTCAGCATGCTCAACTAGCTTCTTACTGACTCAATCAAGACTAAGGGCTGGTTCCAAAGTCCCTGTAAGGGTGCAGCCAATCAGATAATAACAAACAATAGATTGATATATAACTAGGCTGACCAGCTTTGAGCTTTATACACATCATTTAACACTACCAACACAGCATTCTACTTTCATACCAGTAAAAAGTTGTATCAATTACCATTGTTTTTAATGTAGTTATTCATTTATTTAATTATATACCCATTTCTTCAATTATTAATAAATTAATTTATATACTTATTACTCTTTTTATTTATTTATTTTTTTGCACATGCAATTTCACAATAGATCATACAATACCTGTGGCTGTGCTACTGAGGTCTTTTGGATCGACCCGCTTCAAATATTTCTCAAACATACTCGTTTCATTTTTAAGGACATTATTGGCTTGTCTTGGAAGAAAATGAAACGGTTAAGAAGTTAAAATGTGACAAATCAAACGAACTTGAAAGGGAAACATGGAAATCGCATTGACATTTAGTACTAGTAGCCTACATTTGAAGTCTAGTTTCTAGCCTTAGTGGTAGCCTAAGAAGTAGTCTAGATTCTAAAGTCAATATATGCCAAAAAATATCTAGGAGGTCTATTAGTGCCACCTACATCGTTTCTTCTATAAGATTATATAATTCTTCATCAGTAAGATCTTCGATAGGATCCTCATTTTGGTCAATAGAACTGCTGACATCAACATCAGAGGTCGCCATTTTACTTTTTTATTTTTAATGTAGCCGTTTTTGTAACCATATCAACGAAAATTTCGGACCCAGCCTTCCCCAATTTGCTTGCGCCATATGTTGGAGCGCAAAGTCTGTAGAGCTACGGTGAAAGAATAACTTTTCGCAAATAAATTTTTAGATTGGAATCCTCGTGGAAGCGGAGGCATCCAGTGATTTACAATGAAACTCGTCCAGTAAGTAGTTGTAACATTACTTTTTTAAGCAGCCTGAGTATTTTTTTTTGCTAAGTGTAAAAGAGAATATCCGAAACTTTGTATGTTGGAGAAAGACTTTTTCGATTAACAGTGTAAATTGGTCGGTTCGCACAGGTTTTTGATGAAGTTGAGCCACGAGACAGTCACTATTGAGCTCAAAAATGGTACTGTTATACACGGAACGATCACAGGTAAAATTCATTTTACAATGTTTTGCACATCAAATGCATGGTATCATTCCACTATTCTCTTGCCAGAACGTTGTTTACCTGTAAACTGTGGTTCATAATTTTGAATTTTGAGTTGCAGTTTGATACTATTAAAGTCTTAGGAAATTTTTGCTGATCAAACTGTGGAACGCCATAGACTGAGTTACATTTTAGCAAGTGAAACCTAAAATAGCATATTTTACGCCTGGAACTCTCTCGTTGTACCCACCTGGAAGTTGTAGACTTAATTTACTGGCTGTAATGGGTTGACCGCCCAAACTTGTTCCAGCTAGTCAAGCCAAAGCAGTAAACACATAGATGATCAACTCCCTTTACAGTATTTCCCACAGGGAGCTTCACAGTGATGGTGTACTACACCTGCCCTTAAGAATGCTCATACACTGCAATACCCAAAATTAGTCATTATAATCTCCTGTTAGGCAGCCAAGTTCTGCTCATAGCTTGTCAACAGTTGGTGATTGTTTAGAGTTCCCATTAATGCACAATGATTCATATTATACAAAGAATACTGTAATTCACGGACTATAAGCCGCACCATTATATAAACCGCAGTAACGTTTTTTTCGACAATTTTCGCGAAAAATTCATAGATAAGCCACACCAGATTATAAGCTGCACCGGATTATAAGCCGCACAGTCATCACTGAAGCCGTCTCTTCCGCAAGCGTCTGTGTTTTGAGACGAATTTGAACGGTGTTGATTCCTCGACAAGCAGCTCGTTCTTCGAGAATCCAAGTCTCTACGGCAGTTTCCAATTCTGGCCAACGACCCTTATTTCCTCGCTTTGCTCGCATAGATTTTTTTGAAACACGAAGCACTTCTTCCTGTTTTCGCCATTCACGAACTTGTTTTTACTTGTGGAAAATACTTGTGGAAAAAAATACATTTTAAAAATACCTACTTTAGTGATAACTCACAGTCTAAAAACTTAGAACTGTCTTCACAGAGGTCCACCCAATGCTTAGCAAATCACAATTAGACTTGTTTTATGCGATCCGCTTGACAAGCTCATACCGCCTTACATTTTATAAAGTGACATTAAACTTTTTCAAATACCAGGAAAATTTTGCATTTATTCATATATAAGCCGCACCAGACTATAAGCCGCACAGCCAAGTATTTTGGTAAAAAGTTGCGGCTTATAGTCTGCGAATTATGGTACTAAAAGAATGTGCAGTTTTTTCTAAATTGTGTCCCAGAGATGCAGGATGATGAGACTGGGGATAGCCTGGAGGGTGGATCCAGTATATAATAATAGACAAAGAAACCACAAAAAGCAAACAGAATCCCCCAACTTGGGGATTCCAAGAATCCCCAGTTTTCAAAACTGTGTTGCATTGCTTTGATTATGATCAGAGAACTATTAAATTCTCAAAGGGTAATCAATGACTTAATATTCCCCAAATGTTAGTGCCCACTTTCCTTCTCAACTTAGGGGTAAACATCTGTTAACCATATGGTTAGTATGAGCATTATACATACTGCATTTTAATTTCCGAGGTGTTGATATGAGCATGAACACTCATCTGAAGACAGTGAAAATGACCATAAAGAACAAGGATCCTGTGCAGTTGGAAAGCCTCAGCATTCGTGGTAATAACATCAGATACTTCATCCTTCCTGAAAGTTTACCTCTTGATACATTGCTAGTCGAAGAACCTCCAAGATCAAAAGGAAAGAAAAGGGAAGCAAGTAAGAGACAAATTAAAATTGGGATTTGTTATCCAGTGAAGTAACAAAACTGGGTTTAGTCTTTCCAGCTTTCATGTGGTCAAAGTTTGATTGGTATTATGAATATTTTGCCACATAAGAGTCAATAACTGCCCACTTAAGTCTGAAGATGACTGCTAAGGCCGTAGAAAAGTCCATCACTTGCACCAACAGCCTTTCTCAAGACTACACTAACCTGGACAATCAACTTTCTCAAACATCTAACTATTCTGTTAGGTTCAAATGATTTGCTTTAGTCAGAGAGTAGTTTTCTCACAAAAATATACTGCAGGTGGTATTTTTCCCTTAAATGCTTCACTTATTAGACTTGAGCATGTATTTAAAGAAAATCCAAAGTAAAAGAACCAATTAAAAGCAAATATAATCAGATGACTGGGGGATAGAATTAGAAGCATAACTCCTTAATGCCCAGGGCATGTCCTTTTGACAAGTAAAATTGTCTGGCTAACACCAGATGATTTTACTTGTCAAGAAGAGGAGTTAAACATCCTCAAGCTATTGTTATATAACAACCCTGTTTCACCAGTGGCATCCTAAATTTATTGTTACTTTTTAGTGGCTCTTGGTCGTGGAAGAGGCCGAGGGCGTGGACGTGGAAGAGGTGGACCACGAGGACGAGGAAGGGGTAGAAGATAGTTTCAGGATGACCGAGTGCATTTTGAACTTTGGTGGTGGCTAAGAGATGCAACATCTAACATCATTACCGCACTGGAATTACATTATACTGTAGTTCACAAGGAATGAACCAGCTAAACCTGATGTCCCCTTTGAGACAAAAAAAGCAGGATAACTTTAGTAGCTCCTTAGAACTCTTTATTTAAATACATTATTTTCCTTTCTATTTCATGTCCCTGTGCTTCTAAATTGTACATGCTTGCCTGAACTGTATTGCAAAGTGTACCTCTAGAGTTTTGGAAAGTATAACTTCATTTTTCTTTTCTTTTCTTCTTTTCTAAAAAAAGTAGGTAATTTTGAAGTTTTATGTAAGCAATGCATGTGTAAATAAAGAATGTTATCTTCTCATGTGTCTCTGCCCTTGTCTGCATCTTGACCAAAAGATTGCTGTTAATCTGATAAAGTGAACCAGAAAGTGTAAATTTGGCTCCTTTATTAACAGGTCAATGATTTAGCCTCCAATAGTGCAAATTAATACAATATTTTCCATAATTATTTTAAAATCCATTGCAGGTAGCAGTGCTCCAAATTTACCCACATAACTGACGGTACAGCCTGCACAAAGTGGAATAAATTCACTGCAAAGGAATGTTCACTTTCAAGCCCAAGGAATCATTCCAGACTTTGAAATTGGCAATTATTTTGCTTCTTTCCACCAGTCGGCAAGGGTATACTATCTGGCTGATGTGTTGGTTTACCATGCTAAACAACCGGTCAACCAAGAATGATGACTTGTCAGTATTAGTAAGGTCATTTGCAGTTCCATTTAGACTTCTTTGCCAAATGTGGATTGTACTGAGAGTAATAGCTAAAATTCAAATCAGAAAGGAAAAAAGAAATAAAGCAATTTTCTGTAAACAGACCAAATTAGCTTGTTTGAATAAAAATTTTAGTAAATTTGGACAATGGAAGTTTGAAAGTGTCTTTAGAAATATGTAAGCACTTTCTGCACTTTTTTGACTTTATCAGGTCACATAGTAAAATGAAATTTAAACAATTTCAGCTTCTAAAGCACTCACAAATTCCTTTATGAGATTATTCTTGTTAAAATAATTATGTACAGTTTCAAGTATGGAAACGTGGAAATTCCTAAAAACAATTTGCTATACCTTTCCCTGTATGGGTCTTCTTCTTCTGCACCACAACCTTGTCCTCTTTTTCTTTCCCTGATGAGTTTGTCTTCTCGAAATCTTTCCTCCTTTTCTCGCCTCAACCTTTCCACTCGCAATTCCTCGATTGTTTTCTTGCCTTTTGTAGGCACCTCCTGGAGAATTACATTTTGAATCAGATTTTCAACTTTCTCCAAAAGAATCAAACATTTTACTGGCAAAATGTCTTACCTTACCTTGTGTCTCTTTTTGTTCTTTTTAATTTTTTCTTTCTTTTTCATTTTAGACTCCTTTGTTTTCACCAAAAACGAATTCATCTTAAACAAAGGGTCCAATCTATTCTTTCTATCTGCATCCTTGGTGCTGAAATTAAACATTTACTGAACAGTAAGGTATTGGAAAATCATGGTTCACAAATTAAATGAGACAAGCAAAGAAAACTCTACTAGACTATTGTTGCAAATAAACTTGGAAATAAATTATTGTATGAAAAAATTTATTAAATTTACTATTTTTTGCTTGCATCTTCTGTATCCTTTACCAGTGTCTTTTCTTATTTTTTAAGTAATGAGCCTTTCACACGAAAGCCTGATGATACAAAATCTACCTTACATCATTGCAAAAGAATGTAAACATGGGAGCAAACTCAATCTGCAGAGTGTAGAGTGTAGGTGTTTTGCAAGCTTGGATATACACAATGGGAGACGCGGGTTTGATTCCCATTAGTGAGTTCACAACTTTTCTGAGTTTTCACAAAGCTTGAAGAACGAGCCTTTTGTTGTTTAGAATGTAAACATGGTGACAAACTAGAGAACCCAGTCATGGCAGGTAACGGAAATCACATCAAACCTGTCAAAATGCCCATTAGGACAGTATGATGTGACAATTTTATAGTCTTATTACCAGTACTGGAATTTACTGCCTATATGGACTTTTGCTTTTTTTATTGGGTCCCGGAGACTCATTGGTTCCCGAGAGCCAATGAGAAAGAAGAAAATATCAATGTGCACAGAACATTCCACTGGTGGAAATCAGGCTTAATATAACCCCCAGTATCAGGACTTAAATGTTTGCTAAAACCCACTCCATACCTTTCTGTTACTGACATCTTTTGATCATCTTTATATTCTTTCTTAAGATACCAAGGAGTTTGACCTAAAGTTTAAACAAACAGCACTGTGTATCACTGTTGCTTTCATATAGATAGAACTGACACCAGGTCTTTTTTTATCAAGATGTAGGAAATGAGTCTGTAACCAACCACAACTTGAAAAGAAAGTTGTAAATAATTATGACAATTTCACTTATAAAGTAGCCTTTAAATAATACTGGAAGTTTGAGCTTCTGAAACTACAAAAACAAGTTCAGACCTACCATATCTAAATTACATTTACTGGTACTAAGGCGTTAACACTTACATAAGTATCCTTAGATCATTTTGCCATAAACAGGCATGCATAATATAGCAGTTAAACAATTTTTGTATTAAATGTGAGAATACAAAAATAAGTCGTAGCCTGGCATGATTTATTATAACATTTACTTTCCTGAGTTCTAACCTTCAACTGCACTTTCACCAAGATACCTAAGAACCCCAATGGCTTTTTCTCTTTTTTCCTGTTCTACTTTCTTTTCTGCTTCATATTCAGTGTTCGTGGCTTTTGCTACCTAGAACACAAATTTTAAGGTTAAACCTCTAGCTACCATTACCGGTATATAGAGAATGTCTGTGGAACCGAAAACCATAACCAGCCGACCATTTTAAAAAGTAAAGTATAAAACAATCTGAAAATCCTGAAACTTGAGGTACAAGTTAAAACAAAACAAGATATAGTCTGCCACATCTGTCTTCGTCTTGTTCTAACTTGTACCTCAAGTTTCAAGATGCTAATTTTCAGATTATGTTCTATGGAACCATTTTATGGACTACCTGTACATAATCATTGAAGGTGGTTACCATGTGAACACCATGTTCAGGTGGGATTGGACTTCAAGGCACATTGTTTTAGTGAGATTGCATCAGGGGATACAATGTTCAGATCAGATTGAATTACACTATAAGGAGTTATAAAGGACAATGTCCAAATTGGCTCAAATGAAGAATTTAGGGCTTGGGATTGTATTGGATTCAGATAAATTATTTTTATGAACCTTCAACTTATAAGAGGCCAATAGGACATTACACACACTACAAATAACTACAGATAAATAATATTATTACATAATTCTAATCACATTTACTTACTACTGAGCCAGATTCTACATCTTCAAACAGATTTATATTCCTTGTTTGAGATTCATTGTAAGGGGTAATTGAAGTTGTTGCACTCTCAACTGAACAGGACTGCAAGCCAGAGACTGACCTGTGACTATGCACTCTGTCACGTAAGAGCTTTGTTCTTGCTTCTTGTTCCTGGAAAATGTTAAAACAAGGGACTAATATGGCAGCAATAAGTGGGTTAGTATTTTATAGGTAAATTATGTCAAGTGTTCCCACTTAGAGTTCTTAAACTGGTAGGAATTTTGACTGAATTCATTGCAACTTCCAAGGGAAATTTGCCAACTTCCTTTACAATTTTCCTAAACTTGACGTTCAGACTGCTTTACTTTCTATTTTAAAGAAAGGGAACAAAAAGATCAAAAGGGTATAAATTTCCACAGAGAAGTTTCCAACATTTTTTGTGGTGAGAGTCCGGTCAGAGAAAAGAAAAATATTAAAATAAAAAAGCTTTTTTGTTGTTTATCTATTTATGTACCGGTAAATGTACAATAAAGTCTGTAGCTAAAGTTTCTCATCATTTCCTTCTGTGAAGCCCCTGTCTGCTAACATTCCTATCCTCCACTTATGAATTATTAGTAAGTTAGTACCGCTAATGCAGCTCTTTTTGCAAGCTTTTCCTCTTCCAATCTTGCATTTTCCTCATCTCGATGGACTTTGGCGATGTTATCTTTATTCCTAACATGCCAACTATTAATAAATCACATGTAAAAGGATTAACATAGTTAACAGTCAACAATTATTTAGTTAAAAGGGCATCTACAGTTTGTATGTTGCTCAAAATCCCTTCATTGACATTACATTTCATAATGATCCATACTAAAGGCTTTGATCACATATCTTGCTCCACAAACTGTGGAAAGCCAAAAAGTCAGAAAAACTCTGAACCCAGATGAGACTTGAACCTGTAACTTTTAAAGGTTACAGACAGTTAAAGTCCTGCTCAGAGTTTTTCTGAGTTCATAGCTTATCACAAATTGTACAGTAAAATACATCAAAGCCTATGTACTAGTAAAATGGTGTCGGACATAAATTCGTGAAAACAAATTAACAAATAATGATTTGCAGTATTTCATCAATGTCATAAAATAATTGCTAAAGAAAAGTCATCTTAGAATAATGTTTTGTTACAGTAGTTGTCAAATTGAAGCAATGCCTATTTTAATTGAACTGTACCTCTTTTTTGGTAAAATGTTCATAGCTAAATCTGTTTATCTAGCCATCCACTCTGTCACAACAAAGAAATGTATAATTAATTAATGCAGATAGAAGGAATAAAATACATGACTATATGTACCCTTATCCTGTCATCACATTCAGCTGAATCTTCTGTGCTCCCTGTCATTTTAGGTAATCATTATGAATATATTCATACAGACGTATGTCTGTCCATCAAACGAGAAAAGACGTCGACTGAATTTTGTATGAATATGAACTGGTTTGAGCAAACTGTGGAAGCCACAACTATGGCAATGAATCCATGTTTTTCTCTTCAAAACAAAGTAAACTCTTATGGATAATACACAAAGTTTAGTAATCGTTATGATTCCTCACCTTTTGCCGTTCACGAAATCCAAGTCTCATCGAGCCGTATGGATGGAACAAGGATTTTTACGCCCTTTAAATCACAAAAAGCTAAGCAAAACTCCAACTTACTACAAGATCGCTGCACGAACTTACAACTTTCGCTCAGTACTCGGACTAATCCGGAAACACTTCGGGGACATCGCAAATGGTACCCATGACAGGAAAATTGCTATGGCACAAATATCAACAGCTATTTCTGACTTTGTTTTGAGTTTATCGTCGTTTTATGGGGCAGGTGTTGTATTTGAACGCAATAAACACGCTTCACTTGGCTTACTACTGGTCGGCGTGGCTGCTGGGGTTGGAACAGTAAGATTTCTAGACATCACGCCAGTTGATCGGCGAAATGGTGTTATTTCCCTTCATTCTAAACTTTCTTGGTTGGCCACTATCCTAGGTGAAAGACTTTATTTTATAACTTTTTTTTTATATATCTTAGTGATTAACTTTTAGGTATAGATGAAATAAGTTTTAAAATGGGAAACGGGAAGCACAGGTGAAGATTTCAATTAGAAAAAGAGAGTGGGCCTCCTAGAAACAGGTGTGTTTTCCTTTGGGGTGAAATGTTCCGCAAATTAAGGGCCATTCTTTCACTTGAAGTGAATATCATTGCAAAAGCATTACTTAAGTAAAAATTGCCATCAAATTTCTGATTACTAGACACTCCACAGTGTATATAAAAAATGCAACCACATCAAATTAAAAAATTAATTAGTATTCATTACTAGTTGTAGTAATTTGAAAGCTGTTGAAGGTGCAGGGAATTGAAGTCTGAAAATCAAATTTTTTATACACCAGGGGTAAAAATAAAAACAAAAAAAATCATTCAGCAGCTTCAAATTTCTGAGGATTGCTTTTCAAATACAATACAAAGAAGATAATGCAGAAACTCCTCTTTATCTAAAAGCTCAAAAATTCTGGCAGTTGACCTTCTTCAACCAACCAGTGCCAAACTAGATTTAATCTGAAGTGGCGTGGCACAATTCTGGGCATGAAAAACCAAGTTTACAGTCTACAATAGTCAAAAATATATTAACTCCTCTAACATCTTGGAACTGACTCCTTCCCTAGCTTGAATTAAGTGCATGTTAATGATATTTTAACTATATGTTAATTATTCTTCCATTGACAGGAATGCCTTTGATTGCAGCTGCTTTTTGTATCAAATACAGAAAAGCCAATAGTTCCCAGCTTCATATAATTAGTGCTGTGGCAGGAATCATATTCTCCATAATGTTTCCAAAAATACAGGACGTATGTACCTGGTTTCCTTCAAGCCTTGCAATATTTAGTATTCTGGTCCACTGCTATCAGGCAGACAATATGCTTGGTGTTATTGGAGCTGTTATATATGCAATATCAGGTACATTAATTGGGACATCAGGTAACATGGTGGGCATTCCTCGTGTAGACATCTTTCACTATTGTTTGCTTGTTGGAAATATCACATTTTTTAATGCTTTGTAATGTAAAATAAAATCACTGAACACTAATTGCTCTTGACATGTTCTCTAACAAAAATAAGTGGATTTACCAGAAGTCCTAGTCTCAAAATCCCAAAGTCCCATTTTTCTACCAATGTCTCCATTATATCATTCTCACGAAAATCAATTGGCTAGCATATAACTACGATAAAATGCTGAAGTATTAGGCTTAAAATAGAAAATATATAATTATTACCATGACAACACACACCACTGGGAAAAACTCCAACCTATAGTAATACCTAATCAATTAAGGGAAAAGGTCAGGCACTTTGGGCATCAAATTTAACCTAGGCCACCAAGGCCACGTCCAAAGGGTGAACCAAAAATGGTCAGTGGTTATAAGGCAACCAAAGATCATTTTTGGTCATGGGTTGCCTGCAATTCATATATTAGCAATTTTGTTTTCAATAGCTAGTAAACATTCCTCACTTTATATAATGAAAAGTTAGCTAATAAATAAAAAAAAATTAAAAAAATAAAAAGCAGTTATATAGTTGAATATGGTTAAATGTTCCATAAGTGTTGGTATAATGTTGTATTAATTTGGTTGCAACAATATGTCATATTTTACAATAAAGTTTTGGATTTTTGCTAAAGTAATGTTCAAAACTTGTTTATAGTACAGTACTGTATATGCATGCCGCTGAGTGGAAAAAAATGGCCTTGCATGGGTGGAAGGACCTACTTAGGCCATTACTGGCTTTGAATACAAACAATTAAGCTTGACCCCAGCACTTCAGTATTTTACTGTGGCTAACACCATATAATCACCCACCACAGTGATATGTCCTAGGCATTGAAAGGTTAAGTGACTTCTTTATTTTTACTAGGTGAACTGGTCAGCTATGATTATACTGTTCTATTTAGAGATCCAGTCAGGATCACCCCTCTTGCATTCGGTGGTGCTACAGTATTGTAACTAAACAAGATTTTCCTTGGAAGGAAATTTAATTAAAATGATGCCCAGGTGATAAAATTTTGAATCTGCTGAATCCTTTTGCTTTATTAAATAAACAAGCATGTATTTTTAAGTCAGCTTAAGAATACATGTTTATTTATTAAACATGTTAAGTTTATTCAATAATGTTAAAAATTAATATCTCATACTGTCAAGAAAGAAGCTAATAAAATTCATAAGGCAATAGTATTGCAAACATTTTATATATTAGTATTTCTGGTGATCCACTTGCAAACATATTTACCTAAAATACCAAAAACCCTGTGTTTTAATCCTGTTATGAATTCTTGTTGCTTAGTCAAGTTTTGCATAGGAACATAATTAGCCGCAAGGATATGGCTCTTGCTGCAAGCAATTTGTTAATATCAGTGTCTGGTGAAACTGGCAAGTCTTGTTCAAAGGATTCCTGGCTTTCTTGGTTGAAGTCATGCTGAAATATTACAGGATATGTGTCAAGGTCTCCATAAGGACTTCTGATAAAAATGTACTTTATAAATATGTTGGAGTCTGTAGTTTGCACCAATTGAAATGTAAATCCTCTTCTCAGGCTTTTCTCATTGCCAACAACTTGAGCTCTGACAATCCAACTGTGACCAAAAGCAGAAAAGCGGTTTGTGTCATAGAAGAGTTCTGGAATAAAGTCATCTGTCCTCCTTGGTCTCAGTTGCAAATCTAGATCAAGTTAAAAAAAAAAGGAGGTAACAGTTTATGTAGTGAAATGCAAACAAAAAAGACGTTTTGAAAAACCCCATCTATAAGTCAAAAACGACACAAAAATAGGAACGGTAAATTAATAAGTGCATTGCAAAGTCATTTTACAGTCATTGCAAAGGCATAGTACGGTAAGTACATAATTAAGATTTTTGTTCTCACTTGACCTACAGGTGACATTGTAATAAAATTGAAAATTTTCAATCTCAATTCAGGCCTTGTTTTTAACCAACCAGTATTGATTGGGTTTTTCAAGATGTGTTTTTCATTCAGATTTTTTTTTGGTATTATACCTTTTAAAGTTGTGGGTTGCACTGGATTTCAGTTTAAATCATGGTTAAAAGGGAGTCATACTTATTGTTGAAAGGATGTGGGCTATACACAGGAATGGTACAGGGGGATCAAGATGGCGTTTAGCCTCCAGACAAAATATTTAAACCCCATTGTGACCCCCAGGTCATCATGAAAGTGTATTGTCCACCAGCTGCTCTTGTCCAAAAAAAGTCACCTATGCAAAGTGCTGCAATTTCTTATCCAATATTTATACATGGCACTTGCATTGAAAGAAAGAGAGGGTCATTTTTTACTTGTGTTATTTTGTTCAAACCAAGGAAGATTATTGGGTGGGGGGTGGCACATGTGACATCAATGATCATGGTGACCATGAAAAAATGTCACTAATGTTGCTATGGGTGGCAATAATCAGCCCAATACAGCTTTGTCTTTTGATTACCATGGGATTGGTTGAAAATGTTCAAGTGAATATTCCGTGACTGTAGACTAATGCCCATAAGGAGTTTGAGAGCTTATTACCACAGACAGAGGCTTACATGTGTAAGCAAAACAGTAAATTCGTGATTCCTAATAAATTGTGGATACTGTACTGTACTTCTGTATAGTTAAATCATATTTTGTGTTTATTTGCTAAATTTGTTTAACAAGGAAATAATAAAAAATGAGACCTTAAGTAAGTATATTGGTACTTATGAAAAAATTCCAGGAATTTTTAGGAATCCAAAATTCCTATAGGAATTCCTATTGGAAATTGGCCCAAATCCCTATAGGATCCTACGAGAATGCCAACAGGATAGGAAATTTCCTATTGGAATTCCTATTCCACGTCCTGGATTTAACAGTGTTCTAATAATTTTGAATTTCTACCACAAATCAGGCATATATTATGTGGTGGGGACTAAGTTGCATCATCAAAAATTGCTTTTCTTTCCCAGACCAGAAAGTCTGGCATTGCCGTAGGCATGAGTTTTTCAGTGACAATATTGCACATACCTTGTATCACAGTTCTCTCATAGGAAAACAGGGAGAGAATTGACTTATATAAGTTGAGTTTCTTGTCCTCCTCCTTGGACATCTTTTCCAAATTTTTTACGATTTCTTGACCAGTTTTCTTGGCCTGAGCACAGTGTTCTTCATGATCAGCTTTCTTTCGAAACATTCCTCGCCAGTGGCAACCTATCATCCCGTACTTGCATGAAACCAGCCTTTCAATTGACCATAAAAAGTGACTATGATGTTTACAATTGATAATCATTAAGGTATATGTAACAGGTAAATTTTCATTAGTATTATCTTTATTTATACTAATTTTTCCTTTTGAGACTAGAAATACAGTTTAAAATTAACTGTTTTCCTTGTCAAACCAAAGCAAGTTTAAAGTAAGGTACAGCAAAACCAACATAAATTTAATAAAATATACCTGTAAAAAGTTACCTGCTCTGACATTGATTCTTTTCATGTTTTTGAACACAACATCGGGAAATCTCACATTTACAAAACTTGCAAGAGGTTGGAAGCTCTGAAATAGCTTTCTCAACAGCTAGGTTACGAGTGCATGAAGACTCGGCTATTTCAATACGGCAATTTGGACAGGTGGGCATTTCATTTTTCAGTCTTCCATCCGCAAGAAGATGGTTAAAACAAACCACACACATAAGGTGACCATTTGGACACTAAATGAACAGAAAGAAAGAAGGGTTTAAAGTATTTTATCCTGTTAGCAATAAAAACGTACCAAAAAGTTTGGTTGCCAACAAGAATATCCAAACAATTTTTTATTCATGACACTGAATTACTTTTAAGCTGAGAAACATGCTTCTGCATGACTTCAGTATTAATCTTCAGTAGTATCTTTTTTACAAGTAAAATCGTCTAGCATTAGTCTGAGTAGAATACTAGGATGTGCTCTTGCCTTTCAATGAGCTAATTGATTTATCAAAAAAAGCCATTTTGCTGAGCACATTTTAGTAACTATTTAGTATTAAACAAGACAAACAGTTGGTGTGCACCGTCCCTTGAACAAAATTGTCAATCAGTGGTCTAACTTAAAATGAGAAAATCACCTTTGGCAGGAATGTGTTGACCACCCATAACTAGCAATTTGAGGACAATTGAGAAATTGGAAGAAAAAAGAGGAATTTATGACACTCAAAGCACTATAAGGTGGGTTCCCACTTGCCTAGAGCAAACCCTGCTAAAGATTTGTCCCTGACTCCATATCTCTTAAAAAATAAAATTAAACTTTTAAGCACCCATGGCTGCAGATTTTTCATTTCTCTCCTTAGTTTATAGTTGTACTGGGCCAACCAACTGCTTTTAAATTTTGTAAGTATATGAAGCCATGCAATAAAGGTAGTATCCACCTCTCAGTTATGATGTCAATCAAAATGTTTTCCTATTGCCACATTCTTTCAAGAACTATACTGTGCAAAATATCCCACATCATCAGACACAAATAGAGTTTACCCCAAAAACTTTCTGTGGTAATATTTAATCCAGACATAATATCTAGTTTTTCCAAAATGTTATGAATATCTACCTGTACAGTCTGTCTCCTGCATATGCACTAGAGAAAAACACACTTTTTATTTCTAATGTGGTTTTTGCAATTTTGACAATTTGGTAGACTTACTCAAATAAATTTTTTTTAATTAATTGTGACTGCCATTTCAGCTAGTCTCCCTTGCAGTAGAGTTTCATGTTATCAGGCCTGGAGGTATTGTTGGCAAACCAGGTGGGCATATGTCAGCATACTGTGACAAGGGAATGCTGAATTGTGGTGAGCACAGTATTACAGTGAAAAAAATACGAAATTGTGTAACGAATAGACACTGTCATGTGAACTGGACTTGAGTGTGTCATTTTAAAATATTTTTCCCAGAGGAGGGTTCTTTGACCTGTAATACCTGTGGGTTGGAGGGGTGCCAATGCTGACCTTCTTCCTGGGTAACAGAAAAGCCCAAATTGCCAATGGTTAAAGTCGCTAGGATCGTACTGGACGAATCTAAGGTCATCTGCTGGCGATACGCCCCATTCCTTTCTTAAATTGCTTCACAGGCCATTAAGTTCATGGACTCTAGCTTGTCTTAAAGTATTTTTAAAGTCACTGGCAACTACTATGAAAATGTTTCAACGAGAAATGTTACGGTAATTTCATATAATATATATATAATAATTTCATAATAGTATAGATACAGATTAATAGCCAAATAGGTATGTAAATTCATTGAACAGGACTCCACAGCTAATAAAAAAACCGTTCTTAATGGGAAAGGTCAAAGTTACATGTAATCACGTTATTGCTTTTAGCATCCACTTAAAACAAGACATTCCAAACATTTTCAATACCAATACACAACCGATTACAGAGTCAATTTTACCGAGAAAATAATGAAAATTTCTGTTAGTGACGTGACAGTACTAAACTACAAAGTTATCTCACAACAAAAATGTTAGTGAAATACACAGAGTCAGCTATTTTGCAAAAATCATCGGAGAAAAATGAAATATCGATACAGGGCGGCACGTATGCCACCCTACAGGAAAGAGGTAATTTTTCCCCACCTGATATATCGCGCTCATGGGTAAATCTAGGCATACAGTACAACAGAGAACCGTAGATAATCGTTCGTCCAGTCTTTTCAAACACGGCACGGCGTTTTCGTCCCCCTCCTTCCGATCTTCGCCAATGTAACTCAGCTTCATACAGAGTTTCTTTGTTGGTGGCTCGTTCATGTTTTCAGCTGTTGTCGGTACGTCATCTCCCCCGAGGACAGTTGTTGCGAGTCCTTCTTGGTTTGGCTCCATCGGGGTCAGAAAGTCAATGCAAACATTGCAAATTTATTGTATCGGGAGTTGCCGAGTTTTGTTTGTTGTGGTGCAAAGTCACATTTCGTATGACGTTTGTTTACGTCCATGAACCAATCAAAATTTTCGCAGCAATCCAAAGTCATGTGACGTAATGTCAAAGGATAAATAATATTGACGCAAATTTATCTGGAGCTCCACTTACACAAAGTAGAGCTCTAAATAATTTTTCAAATGAGATTTCAATGTTTATATGAGATTAGCTTGAAAAATCACACTGGATCGGTCTGACTCATTCCGTGGGTGCTGAATAGACACGAGTATACGGTACGAAGTTTTTCTTCATGCAAACGCGAATTTCTCATCATGTTGGCTAATGCTACGGTGAAGAGCGTGAAAAGTAGTTTGTCAATAAATGTCTAAAAATTCGAGAAAATATTTGATTAACTTCTTAGCAACTCTGACATGTACAAAAAAAAGGAGAACAAGTGTGCTACTTTTACCAGAATGGCGTTCTGAATAAAGACAAGCAAAGTGACAGTGGCAGCACTTGTATCAAGCCCAGAAAAAATAGAGGTCTATCCGTTATTGATATTTTTCTTATGCCCTGTTCGCGGCTTATTTAGCTTATATTAGCCGCGGCTTCTTTCTCTCGCATAAACGGTCCTAGTGTGTTCAGACGTACAGCAACCAAGGACCAACGCATTAATCTCAGCAAACTGAAGGAGAAAATGGCTGAAAGTTGTTATAATCACCTAGCCAAAATGATTGAACCGATAAGGCGCTTTCAATTAATTCCGTTAATTTTTTTTTAAAATAAGAATTAAAACTATACATTTGCCCATGTACAAGAAAGAAGTTAATCATGAAATAAAAAACGTGTCGCGCGCGATTAACGAGTTATAACCGGACGAGGAAAGTTAAAAACACGCGAGAGACGTGTGTAAAACACGAGGCGGTGGTTTACCTTCTTTTCGAGTTGCTAAAGTTGTACTCAGAAATTCCTAAAATCACGAAAAAATGAGATAACGAAGAAACTAACAAGAGAGTTAAACTCTACGATCAGCAAAAAAAAACGGAGTGCTGCGTAGCCAGTTTTTTTTTTATTAAACAGAAACGGTTATTGAAAAGGTTGTTGACTGCCCAAAAACACATTAACATGTAAGTGACGTTTTGAACGAAGGTCTTTCGATAAAGGGGTCTTCGCTCGAAACGTCAATTACTTGTTAATGTGCTTTTTTTTTTAGTCAGCAACCCTTTAACCGTTTCTGTTGGAGAGTTAAATTCTGTATATCAAACAGAAGAGGTATTTTTGCTGAAAAATTAACTAAGAATACTACAGTCCTAAGGTTTTTATTAACAACAGCTAAACGTGAATGTTGTTGATATGTGGTCTATTGCGCTACACCTTTAATGTCATCTTTGTAACTTCCAGGTTTATTCCGTTCCCAACTGAGCTACTGTTACCTCCTTTAAAATTTGGACGACACTCAAGGCCCTCAAAGAACAGGTAATTGTCGTAAGGAGGAACGGATTTCATTGAATCACGAATCTAGAAATGAATAATCAGGCGTATTACACACAATGAGAATTTTGCTTTCTGAAGATATCCAGAGCATTGGAATATCAGTCAATCAGTTACTCTTACTCAAACTACTTGCAGAGTGAAATGTTCGCATCCCTTTTACCTGTTCCACTTTTTTAAAAACGCGAATGAAGTTTTCTCCAATGAATTTTCTAAGATCTTCGTCTGAATAACCTCTTCGGATTAGCTCTTCGATAAGACTTGGATATTTGCTCACATCTTCTAAGCCTTTTGGAACCCTGCGCGGGAATCAAAGGAACCGCAGTAAGCAGTGAAGAAGAAAGATAGACTGACGGTTGGTGGAAAGAAAGCAGGGTAGAAAGAAAAAAGAAAAGGATGGGTGGACGTAAGGGAGGAGGAAAGGAGAAATAGAAAACAAATGACCATCCTACACGTCAACTCCATCGTAGTCTGCCCCAATGCCAACATGGTCAATCCCAGCAATTTTCTTGATGTGATCTACGTGATCTTCAAGTAAACAAATGAAAATAAGATTAAAAAATTAGCGAAAACTTTGCGGGAAAGAATTTTAGGATATAGGGCCGAAGAACATTGGTATTTGTTCAATTGGAGGAATCATTTTTCGTGTAACGGACGTTACAGATAAACAGCCAACTGAAATGAACTGAAATTTACCAACAGAAGACACTTTATTTAGGATGCGACGAGTCATCTCTGGAATAAATGACCCTGGTCCCTTGCCTCTTGTCTCACAACGTGATCAGGTTTTTGTAGTTTAGGCGAAGGAATAGCGTTAGAATTTATATTAGTTACAATTTATCATTGTTTATAAACTAACTCGCATCTTACGCACGCCCTGATCGAACGAATCACATTTTCTCTCGGAGAACAGAGAAAAGATTGATGTCATTTTCGTTTCTTATCATCAGAGTACAGAGACATGGTCGATGTCAAGGGAATATGAATAAACATTGGTTATTCCAATAAACATATAGAATATATATTTCTTGTCTCTTTACTGCGATAACATTTGACACTCTATGCATAACGTATCGGTAAATCAAGGAACTAATACAGACTGGAAAGTTGACTGTCCAAAAAGTGTAGTAAAAAATAGCCGACATGGAGCCCTTTTCGTCGTTTGCCTCAGTCCCTCACGCGGTCACATTAATTAGAACCAGTCCCTAACACTAACAATAACTCTAACCTTAACCCATACCGAAACCTAGGAGTAACCACCTGAACACCAACACTTATTATGATTTCCAGAGGATAAGGTCTCAATCTAAGACAGATTTCCAGGGAGTTTCGACGATCAAAATTTTCGCCCGGAGTCGAAAACTAAAACAACCATGTTCTCCAGTAACCTCCCGGAAAACCCCGTGTCAATTGTTCTCAGAGGACTAAAAACTAACGATAAAACCCACGTGGGGGCCGAGGAAAAACGACCAAAAGGCCTCCATGCCGGCCATTTTTGGCTTCACTTTTTCATTAGCTCATTGACTGGAGTCAGCCTTCCAGTCTATAATCATATAGAGTTCAGTGGTTTAACTTTGTTAATTAACGAGTCATAGTTAACGAGTTTTCATGAGGCTTGTTCTTGGGTTTGATAACGCGGGAAATCAAATTTGAATAGAAGCGATATAAACAGTACTGAGTAGCGATTCCTACCTGCAACTTGACTTAGGGTCGCGTGAGAGTGATTACACGAAATAAACGTGTTATAAAAATTGACCATCACCACCCCTCCATTTGATTTCTATGACAAATAAATAAATTATGAAATTTTTAATGTCTAAAAGAACAAACGAATTAATGAAGAAGATAGATGAAGCAGTATAGCTTACCATTTGTCGTAAAACATCGTCTGGTACATTTCGCGTGTTGTTGCACAACGCAAACGCCGAGGAATGGCTGAATATCACTGAGGAAGATAATATTAAAGAGACTAAGTCTTACCAAAGGGGACTTATGCAGAATTCTTTCAAGTGGGGCTCCATCTGCATGAAAGAAGGGAGGGTGATACTGATAAAGGGCGTAGTCCCAGCTCAACTTAAAAGCTTTACTTCTACGAAAAGTGGTGATACATATTCGACTCCAAAATTACTGCTGTAGGATATCGCTTTTACTTAGACTTGTAGTTTTGAAGATCACATGAGAAGTTGTTTAGAAATTAAGTTTTCAGCTAAACTTTTGTTGCAACTCTCTCTCAAAGATAGCACAGTGCCTGAAATGTAAAAATACTTTTTTTAAGTATTTTCAGCTGGGTTTTAACAAGGAAAACAATACTTTAAATGTGTCTCAAATTTTTTGCTCATCTGCCTATCCGCGCGTTTATCTGTCTGTTATGTCTGTCTGTTGCTCTGTTCGTCCATTTGCCTCCTTTTGCTTGTATATCAGTGATGATGGCAGAAACTAATAGCTACTGAAAGATAAACACTTACTATGATTGATATACTTACCCGGTGCTTCAGCTACCGTCAGAACATCTCTCATGGTTTTGTGAGAAACGTGGGAAAGGTCGACCAACATTCCCAACCGATTCAGCTCTTTTACAACAATCTAGACGTACATGTTGAGAAGTTAATGATTCCTCTTCACTCCATACCCTGTGCTACTACAATGTCGAACTTAACTCAAGCTACGTTTAAACTGGACATTCATCAATTCATTTCTAATTATTAAAATTGATTAAATATCAATATTGATGTGAATGTCGGACCTCCTATTCCCGGTAAGCCACATCCGGGGAAACGCTGTAGGTACGGGCGAAACTGAAGAAAAGTCGTGGGACATACTCATCGATAGTGTTTGTGGACTAATACAGATAATTATGTGTATCTCTAAAATGTACATATACCTTGCACACAAATACATACACACATATATAAACCAAGAATGAGAACCAAGAAGGTTGTAGTGTTAGCTTGAGAATAAAAAGCGCTCAATACCATACCAGTAGAGCGAATAAAGAAGTGAAAATAGACAAAATTTACTGTCGCTGGCCTTAATTTCACGCGCTCAGGCGATCATCAGGCAAATCTCTCCCTCTCTCTCTCTCTCTCTCTCTCTCTCTCTCTCTCTCTATATATATATATATATATATTTAGTATTTATTGATAACATAAGATTTTTAAAACGCGCGCTGCTACTGTCTGACGGTCATGAATCTGAAGCCACTGAACTCTATATAGACTGGAAGGCTGACTCCAGTCAATGAGCTAATAAAAAAGTTAAGCCAAAAATGGCCGACATGCAGCCCTATTGATCGTTTCCCCCAGGCCCCCACGCGGGTTTGATCGTTAGCGTTCGATCCTCTGAAAACAATTGACATGGGGGTTTCTGGGGGTTACTGAACAACATGAGGGTTTAGTTTTTGAACCGCAGAAGAAAAATTCGGTTGTCAACCCTCTGGAAAACCATGTTTTAGATTGAAACCTTACCCCTTGGAAGTCATAATAAGGATTTGGCGTCCAGGATTAGAGTTATTGTTTTTGTTAGGGACTGGTTCTAATTAATGTGACCGCGTGAGGGACTGAGGGAAACAACCAGAAAAGCTCCATGTTGGACATTTTTTACTCTCCCAACCCTCTACTCATGTTTCCATAATTCGATGGAAAAAATATGGAAAGTATTTCCTAAATGAACACATGCGTGTGAATGTATAGGTACATTTTAGTGTACGTGTCTGGGTGAACGTGTGATGAATGGGTAAGGATCTGTATATATTAAGTGTATATGTATATCCATATATACACATGTGTATATGTTTGTATTGCCATACCTTCCCAAAATCACTTAGGCCATTATTTGCGATGTACTTTGGAGTGCAGGAATCAGCCCTATGTTGATGAAAGGCAAACGGGTATACGAACTTCCATAAGTCAACGCTCTTGCTATTGCAATACACTAAAATTGTTGTATAATTGATGAACAAAAACCAAAAAGAATTGATATTTAATCAATATTTGTATGTCGATTTAGAGAGTCGATCTAATTTTACATAAACTTTTCATCCAATATAGAATATTCGCATCCGTTGGCGTATTGCCTTGGGCAGAGTTTGTGGGGTTCGTCACAATTTAGCCAAGCCACTGCACAGCAGTTTTCAAGTCGAATTTCCATTTTAGCACTTTTGGTCAACGTAAACACGCTGTTAAAATGGGACGGCAGTTTCCAAGAGCATGATATGAACTAAACCTTCTGCGGCACCCATTTAGAGCTTAATTTCTGCTGATGCGTTTATAATCGTGCTTTCAATTGTTATTTCATTATTGATCGCCTGCTCTTAATAACAGCCTTATTCATTTATGCAGAAACGTTTACCAATTGACCAAACAAACAATCGGTTGTTCTTCATGGTCCATCTCGTCTTCCTCACCTTCTTGTTCTTCTTTTCCGCTGATCGTCCTACCTCTTCTTTGTTCTTTCATTCTGATTACAATTGCTCTCCGAATGTATTTGAATGAATTCTATATTTGTGATACCCCACGTATATTATTAAAATTTCAGTTTTAACAGTATACAAGGTGTCTTAAGGTTTGATTTTTGAATTCTCAGAATTTTTGATAAAAATAAACATTCCCATGTATCTTTATTCTCTGTTAGAACATACGACTCATATTTCTGGCAAGCAAGAATATTTATGAATTTTTCTCAGGAATATTTTTGCTTTGAGGGAAAGATTTACTTCGCAGACTCCACGTTTTGCAAGTGGCAGAATTAGGAAATGCTGTAGAAACATCTGCCAACAGGAAGGTACTTGACTAATCCTTCAACTTCAATCACATTCGTTGAGTACAACAATGCTAAAGAGATATTAATAATATGATGTAAATTCCATTGATTTACCTCAACTTTTTTATATGATTTCTGTATTCTCAAAATTGTTAGTGAAAATGAACATTCAAAGGTGTCTTTATCATCCAGTAAAACACGACACCTTAAATTTTTGGTGAGCAAGAATATGTGAGAATTATTTCAGAAATATATTTTTCTTCTCAGGAAGAGGATTTGTTTACCCGAATACCGGTTTTGCACCAACCTCGTACCCAGGGATTTTCCTCTAAGCGAGAGAAAATATTTTCGCTCGGTTAGCGGAAAATCCCTGGGTACGAGGTTGGTTTGGCACTTGGGAGCTTTGGAATTAATACTGTGGAAACAAGCGTCCACGAAAACGGGCTCCCACTTAACGAAAATTTCCCATGACTTCATACGTGTGGTTCCATGTGAAAAAAAGCTCACATGAGGTGTTTCACAATTTGAAATTTCCAAGTATGATTTAATTTTATTGTAAACCACACCAAAGGTCGAAAAAAAAAAGTTGCAACGATGCAAAGTTATTGCAAAGATTTTGTTTGCCACGTTTGCACCTGATGTAGAACTGCAATTGTCGTATTTGCGAAACACTTGCACCTACTGCAAAGTTGCAGAAACCATGATTGCATCAAGTTTGCTTCGTAGCAAAACCTGGGCAAATTTGTCTATCAAATTAGCAGCATCATAGTGATGGAAATTACTGAGAAATCGCCGCCATGGCGAACTAAATGCAAATCGCATTGCTCAAACGTCCGTCAAAACGTCGGTTTCCACACTTACCAAGGAGTATGACACGAATGCGTGAGAGTCAAATACCGAGCACCAAGTCGATACATCATCCTTAATGCACCCAAACTACTGTCTATGATGTGCCCTCCTTCCACAGCAATCATAGAACCGATCTTCTTGTTCTTCTTTGCCTCAAGTATCCCGTCGGCTGTGGTCACCAATACCATGTCTTTCGAAAATTTCTTTATAATGCGATGGATCAAGGCTATTTGATCAAGGCCAAGTCTTACTGCGTCTTTCAACTGAGTTTTACAATATGTCCATGAGACCCAGATCTGCAGGGAAATTTATCAAAAAATAAGCGAACGAGAGGTAGCAATAGACAACTATCCATAATTCAATTTGCGCTGTCCTGGAAACTCTTACAAGCTATCTCCATTTAAGGTAATGTTGCGCGCTGCGATTTTTCATGCAACTTGTGTCGCGAAAAAAAATTGTTCACTTTGCACGAAGGAGTGTTACATGCTAGATAAGTCATGCAACTTGTGAAAATTTGTTGCATTTGTGCTTGAAAAGTAAGACTTAATTCTGCTTTTTCCTGGAACTTACAGTTTTGAAAAAGGAGTTGCATAAGAGGTCTTACACGCTGCAATTTTTCGTACAGCTTACTACAAATTTTTTTCGCAACACATAAAAAGTAGTCTAGTATAAATACTGCAATCGCAGCTACGCTAAACTAGCGGTCGATAGATTATGTAGTGGCTACAAATCATTGAAAGCATTTACACTTAATCTCAATACCTGTGCGGAGACCTTCCCTTTTTTCAAGCGAGGAATATCCGTGTGCCAAGTTGGCTCACTTGTATTAAACGTCATGTTCTCCAAACGATTGTTATACTTAGCTGTGGCTTGAAATGGCATATCGTTGTGACTGCGAGTGAAAACACAAAGATGACATGTTAAAAGGGAGGAATTTAACAATCTTTCGTGGTGGGAAGCCTGGCGTCATCAATCGTAACAAGATTTTTGAGTGCTTACATTTGGTTGAACGTACCTTTTGTCAACTATTCATGGGAAAAAATCCAGCAAAACAGAATAAAAAGTAACCGATTAGATGTATGCGTACACGATTTAGTTAAATAGTCATTGTACTATCCATGCAATCGAATTTCGTCCTGTTGACTTTATGACTTACAAACAGTTCGGAGATATCGCAGATATAGAAGGTTTTAGTGTAAAGTCAAAGCGGCCATGTTGGAGGGCAACTTCAAAGTTCCAACGTTCAACAGAGCGACTAATCAATGGAAATCCTTATGTTTAAAAGGATTAAACCTCCAACAGCGGGAAACGTGAAAGCCCTCTATGGTCATGATCTAATTACTGACTCCAAGTGGTATTCGAAAGTCAAAGATAATTTTATACAAGCACCGACTTACCCCTTGTTCGGACTAGGTCCCCTGGCATGGAGCTCGGGCACTTCCCAAAGTGCGTTCAATGAAACGGTGCCCAAGCAAGGTGCAGGGTAATCAATGGCATGCCTTCCTGGATGATCGTGACATGCACGTGCAATATAGATTCGATTGGCTTTCCAACAAACCTTGAGAAGTACTTGTCAATGTCATTTAAAGCGAACAAGAACCCTTCGCATAAAAGATACTTTCCTGTTCTTAACACTCTTTCAATCTTTGCTGAAATTGCTAAATAAGTTAACATAATGTTGTTCATGTGGGAGATTGGTGTATATCAGACGACCAACGAACGTTCATCAAACTCGTTATATCTCAGAAAAACGATTTCTGAGCCCTAGACGGGAATCGACCCGCAACCTTCTGATGACCGGGCGAGGCTGCCGTCATATTATTATTGACAATCTTTATACAGGTTGGCTTGTTCAGTAAAAATAAATATGTACATATTTATTTTATATATTATTTTTTATTATTATTATTTTCTTTGTTATTATTTTTTTATACATTGTTTATTTATCACATCGTGGCTTCCGCTTGGGTTGCACGTGTGACAAACCTGCAACTTAGCTCGCCATCTGAGTTTTGGTAGCTTAATGGTTAGAGCGTCTCACCGGTCATCAGAAGGTTGCGGGTTTGATTCCCGTTGTTCTAAGATCATGAGCTTGACGAAACGTTCGTTAATCGTCTAAATAAGTTGAATAAGTGAGAAAAATTCATGACTATGCAGCCAGGCCTGGCTAAACGCTCAAACATAGTTGTCCATGCAACATTGACGAAGATACATCACTAACAACGTTAGCCGGATGAAAGCTTCTATTTATCAAACATTCTGCTTAACCAGTGATGCGGTACAGCGAACATTGGATCGCTTGACCGCTTTTCCAACATTACGAATAAGGGCCAGCTTTGCACGACACAATATTCGAATCCGTTGCTTCCTGGCTTAACTCTCATTAAAGAACCTTAGGTGACAGTCAATCACATCTAATTTGTGACGGCCCAGTCATGCATCCAACTTTGGATTGCTCAGTGAGGAATGCAGCTGTACATTTTTTTGCTTGGTTTTGCACTAAAGACGACAGAGACGTAACAGTAACTAATTCACAAGAGCCAACATTGTGTTTCTTTCAATACCTGTCTATCAGTGGTGTCTCGTCAAGAAGTCGGAACGACCTTGCTTGGTTGCTTTCTTTCTCGTCGTCATTGTCTTTCGTGAGCAAAACACCACAAAGCACTGCTACAACAATTATTACCAACACTACACCGACCGCGATCAAGACTCTTTTCTTCAACATTTTTGTTACGAATTAGTGGCTAGATGAACTCCTGGATGACCACACTTTGCATGTAGATCGTCGTTGGTTGAAATGATGCAACAACTTATCTGCTAAGCGTAAATGTCCAAGAAGACAACCAAAATTCAACGTAAATCCCCTAAGTAAACAATAACTGACTGCATATTGGAACTTTAAGTGCGATTTGATTGTGTTCCTCAATCATATTGGAATGTCATTCAATAACCCCTGGAGGTAATTATCGGAAGGAAAGTTAATTCGTTGAAAGTGAAGCTAGGTCCAGTACTCCAGTTTGTTGACTTTGGTCAAGTATATTGGTACAATCCAAGTGATAACAGAATCAGATTGTAATTATCTTCTGGGCAAGTACGATCGCTCAGCAAAAGTAATCTTGACCATCAACACATGTGGATGATCCCTTGACTGTGCCAGTATTGTTCTAAGCTTAGCTTGCTCTCTGTTTCTTCTGTGATATAGCGAACCAATGTGCCTTCGCAAGATCTTGGTTTTATTGCAGTTATTATACACTTATGGAACTTCTGGAGACCAAGCGAGGGACAAAGCGATGGAAATCTTGAGAACATCACCGCTCATCGATGGGTAAGTTGTTTCATCTATACGGTTCGGCATTGATCTTTCGGATATTTGCAATGCTGTGATGAAGCATTACCAGAAGCGTGAGATCGGGTGAATAACTCACAAAACTGCTGGAGCATATTAGCACTGCGCAAATCGTTTGCTGGAATCATAAGGTACTCTGTTCCATCGCATGAGTCAGGAAGATAAAAATCGCTAGAAAAATCACTCCTGTAAACAGCCCTTTGGAGAAGCCATGTAGATCCCCAGGGTATCTACGCAGAGGTGAGAATATGCAATAAGAAGTTTGCTTTTACTTCTGTTGAGATAAACGGATTAGAAAACTGGCAGAACAGTCAATATGAGAAATGAAATTGCTCCTTTGCCGGAATCATGCGTCATCTATTGAGATAATTTTAAACTTTAATTTTAGGAGGATTTCGAGTGATTAAATTTTTACTAATTATTATGTTAATTTCTACTGATTAATAATATAAAACTGAGGTTAATGAGGGAATGTTTTACTTCATTGACCCCAAGTCTTTTTTTAAAGATATAAATTTCCACTGTTTTTCATCCAAGGTTATACAAAGCTAAAGTGGGCACGGGGAAGATTATGATTTATGAGGGGCCTGGGACGAACAGCTGATGGAACCGCTCATTGTCGTTTCCAGGCCTATGACTCCCTTAGCAAACTGGAAGTTAATGGTGAATAGTTAAACCCTAGTTTCTATCAACGAAAGTGACGAGATGTCAATTTTCGAAACAAGCCACGTTAATTTCACTTCGTTCTTCTTTTTTCTAGTCACAATGATCTACCATGGCAAATCCGTAAACTTTTTTCCAACAGATTTGCTAACTTTTCAATTGATAAACCGTTCAACAAAACCCATACAGACATCCCAAGGCTTTTAAAAGGAGGCGTGGGCGCTCAGGTAGAATAAGGGTACATTTACACACTACGATTAATCGGACCAATTTCTGATTAAGGAGCATGGTAGCTAACAAAAAGCTGGCTAATTTGAGCGGAGGAGCATTCTGTTCACTGCTTCTCAACTTGACATCCACCGAAACCAGAAATCGCAAGGCTGCAGCAATCGGGGGACTGGGGTTGCAGCCTCCAATAATTTATGAAATAAATTATAATTAACATTTTACTTGCGATTAATTTACAATAATTACTTAAGCGTCATTATAAACACTCCAGTAACATTTTAGAGAAGGTAATTATACAGGTCTCTGGCTGGACGCGATATAAGTTTCTGGTTGAACGAAAATGCTGGAAAGAGACGTTAGATTTTCAAATTTTTTCAGGGGAGCATAACCTTCCCCCAGATGTTCATGAAGCTCCTCAATCCTAAAGAGCTTCCCACGTCACTGAATCGGGCCGATTAATCGCAGTGTGGAAACCCAACTTAATTAAGATATTTAACTCGTAGATTGAACTGTGAATGGTTTTCTACTTCACATTTTGATAAATTCTAATATGTTTCGAGGCACGCATCATGTATCACGCATCAAAGTCAAGTTTCATGAAAATTCATTGTGAAAATATTGCAATTCTACAATCCTACAACCCTGTTAAAGTCATGTATTTTACGTTTTAGTGTAACGTGAGAACTTTTCCTGTTATATCTTAATCAACAAGACTTTATTTTAGCACTTGCTTGCCATTTGTCATTCGGCATTCGAACCACTCTCGTCCCCAGATCCCGTTACTATTCTTGGAGAAGCGACGAGAATGCGTTCGAACGTGAATCTAAAACTCCCCGTTTTCACGGCTTGGGGTAGGCCTCAAGGTTTTAGATATCACTCAAGCAGGAAGTGTGGAGAGGACGAAAAAGCGTAAGAGTTGATCGAGGTAATAGCCCAAAGTAATTCTCGCTTATCGAGTGTCCTATCTTTATTCATAATTCGACTAAGTTCGAAAAAGCATGAATCATTTCATTACGTCGTAACATTACATACCACATGAAAAAAAAGGCAAACGAGTTCTAGTTTCTGGTTGAAAACATTTCTCTCTAAGCCTAGATCACTTCTGATTGGTTACTTGGTATCCATGTGCTCCCATAGGGAAACTGAGAACCCAACAGCCATTCTGCCATGCTAAAGTGACGTTAAATCAAGCCTGTGATATAGATTTACTGATCTATCATGGCATGCGACATAGATTTATTTATAATTTTGTGACTGCCTTTATCCGTTGGCAAATAAGTACGTAGCCTAAGTCTTCTCACGGCATGACAAAGCTAGTTGTTTTTTATTCCTTTTTTTAAACATAGTTCTGGGCTGCCTATGTCTCTTGCAACAACCAGTACAAGAATGCTGTTCGTCTTGTTCTCGAACAAATTGACGTCATCCATCGCATGGTCGAGAAATATCCGGACGTGTTTATGTTTGTCGAGACCGCTGACCAGATTGCACAAGCCAAACAAGACGGTAAAATTGGCTCGCTGATCGGAGTAGAGGGCGGTCACTGTATTGACAGCAGCCTCGACACGCTACGTGCCTTATATATGCTGGGGACTAGATACATGACTCTGACACATTCGTGTCATACGCCCTGGTATGACTTTGTTCAATATAATCCCTTAGGCTCTCTACAATGGGATTTTAGTTTCACGTCAGGGCCCGTAGCGCATTTTTCTTGCCTCATAAAAATTCCATTATTTCGCAAAAAAATCTATTACTTTCTCAGTTTTTGTTTCTTTTGAAAAAACATAACAAAACCTCAACCATCGCAAGGAAACGCCAGAATCGATAGCTACCCAAACCCTGGCGTGAGTGGGAACCTTGTTCCTCGACCCGTTAGAATATTTATTTTGAACTTTTATATATTTATTATAATTGAATTTGAAATTACTTCACTATGTTCCGAGGCTACTATAGAAAGTTCAGTAGCGGTTGCATTAACATTGATCGTCTCTGTTTGTGTGATATTACTGTAGATTATTTTACGAGATATCAGAGGAAGGAGAAAGTAATAGCTCAAAACTCAAAGCCTATGAAGATTTTATATCACTAAATAGCACAATTAAATAATAATGAATAATCGTGAAACTCAAATTCCATCGGTGATAGCCTTAAATGTACATCGTAAAGATAAGACGTGGCTAGAGACATAGTGGTGGGCAATGGGAAATACTTGGTGGAACATTCACGAGTCACTGTTCCATTGGTGGGACAAATCCTCTGTTACAAAGAAATACAGCATTTTTATATCTTTGAGATAGAAACTGTATTTTGACCATTTTCCAGGTTATTGAACATCCAAATGGTTCTTCGGTTTACTCGTTTTTCCAACCATAAATCCTGGTTGTTCCTTTGGCCAGGGTAGCTGTGACTGTTTGTTGGGATTTTGGTCATCGATGGTCATTTTGATAATTTATTATTCGATCATTTTAGGGGCGCTTGTGGCATAGTAGTAGTGCACGTGTCTCTCACCTCTGTCACCAGGGTTTGATTCCCAGCTCCGTGCAGTTTTCAGATCAAAGTTACCTTGGTCACATGTGAGAAGAATTTTATCCAGCTTGACTTAGCATGGATCGCAGGTTTTCTCCGGGCACTCTGGTTTCCTCCAGTATCAACACCAGACCCATGAAGGATGGCCCTTACTGGACCTCTAGGGAGAACACCTTAGGTACCTGATAGGGATATCCAGTACAATTAAAGATATCTTTGCTTTTACCTCTTCACCTTTATTATGATCAAGACTGTGACTAGAATTTTGTTGTATGATATTGGGGATAATAATAAGTAAAATGACGATTCATTTAATTTTAACTCTATGTTTAACGTCCACAGGGCAGATTCGTGTAGTAAAACGCCTGTTCATGACGGTCTAACAGAGTTTGGTAAGGTAAAGAACTTAAATTTTGCACTTCATTCGTGGGAATACAATGCTAGTGTTTGAGACTACTAATTCAAATATCATATTTGTTTCAGACCGTAGTAAAGGAAATGAATCGTTTGGGGATGTTCGTTGACCTTTCACATGTTTCACATAAGACGATGAGGGATAGTTTGGACACCTCACAAGCTCCGGGTATATGTTTGTAAATAATTTATTTCTAATTCCGTGGTTTCCACCTCTACCTGAGTGTTCAAGTTTCATCGGTTGACAACTTGCTACAATTTAATTGACTACTTCAGAAATCACGGAAGGACTAAGTTCTGAGTGGCAAGTGGAAGCTATGATTGGTTAATGGTTGCCAGCTCATGTAAGTTATCTTGAATCCAGTCTTTCCGAGGTTTCTGGAGTGGTTGGTTACTACTGGTTCCAGTGTACAGTGGCGTCACGAACCACACTATCAGAAGTAATCCACTGAGACACCTCACCTTCCTCCACAAATTGCTTTTCGTAGGATTCGGACGAATTGGTAAACAGTAGTGTTACAAGGTCAGGTGTGTAACTTTATGGGAGTGAGGGACTCTAGGTGTTTTGCCATAATTTTCTGTTTCCGTTCAAAAAATTCAAATGTTAAGAGCAAGTTAAGACTATTAGGATGCAATTGTATTACTGTCATTTTGGTGCGACAAAACCTTAGATAAATCCCCTCAACGTTAACTCGACGAATTTCCTAAAGAAATGGTTTTGAAGATATTTGGCGACTGAGCCCACTAGCTCCCTTCCCGGTGCCATTGGCAGCTTAGTTGTAATGTATTTGTAGTGTACTTGACGGCACGGCTACGGGTACGATTTTTGAATGCATATATAGGTGATGCAATTTTCCGTAATATGTCGTTTTGTTATAGCACGGGGTCTTTATATAATGCAACAATTTTTTGCAGCAATTAGTTATCACGCAGTTAACAACTGTGCAATATACTAAAGACTTTGGAAGGTCAACAAGTAAAAACTTTAATTACGAACTCGTTTCTTATTTCCCCAACTTGTAAGGGAAGGTAACGATCAACCAGAAACAAATCATCCATTTCCCCAAATATTGGCGTAAGAGATGCCTTTCCTCAAATGGTTACTAGACATTGACCCTAATTTACTGCGACTTCATTACGATTCAACTACTACAAACATGTTCTAGTTACGCCACTGTTAAGATCTGCACAACTACACTCTGATTTGTGTCTTAAATTACCTTTTTAGTAATCTTCAGCCATTCCTCTGCGTACGCTTTGTGTAACAACTCAAGAAATGTTCCTGACGATGTTCTGCGACGAATGGTAGGTCTGGATTGATTTAGAATACTGTAAAAGAACGATTACAAGGGGAATTAAGGAAACTTCAAATGCCATTTCACAAATATTTTGTGGCCTATTCACAAGTAGAATTGAAATTTTAATCTATCATTTTTCTCAAATTCATCAATAATTCATAAAATGGAAACAAAGGGAATGTGCTCCTTTTAGCATCAATTTTTGGCAGCTTTCTGTCTCATTTTCTCTTAAGACACGGATTTGTTTAAGAAGTAATATCAAACACTCGAAAAAATGTTTCGTCTTCTATTCAAACTCTCCGAAGTATGTCACAAAAACTCGTCTTTGCCTCGTCTTTTAACACACAGCTTAGTGTTTTGAATACACTCTTTCTTGTATTTGGTCTGTTACATGAATGTGAGCATCAGTATCTCAAACGTTTTCAAAATACACTGATAGGAATCAAACCTGTATAAGTTTCAGATGGTGAGGTATAGTTACAGGTTCGATTCCCTTTAGACTCAGAAAAACTTTTCCCATAGAGGTGGGAGATTGACGTTAGTTGTGGGATGGATTCCAGCTAGAGGCTCAAATTCCTTTAACTCAATCTAAGGTCTAAATAATTAATCCTTGAATAACGGTCTCTTATTCAATCCTATCTCTCTCTTTTTATCCACAGCCAGAAAATGGTGGAGTAGTAATGGTCAACTTCTACAACGATTTCGTCACTTGTAGAAAACAAGCTAACCTGACTGATGTCGCAGGTAACGTGAGAAAAACTGTCTCATACGAATGTCCAGGGGGCATGCGAGATTTTAGTAATGGTTGTTTTTATTCTCTCCAGATCACATTGATTATATAAAGAACGTTTCCGGAATTGATCACGTGGGCTTGGGTGCTGACTACGATGGCGTGCCAAGGTAATTTAACTTTATCTGCGTACTTGTTCTTCTAAGAACATGAGTCACTTGGGAATTAAGACGCTCAATGAGTTGAAGTGGTACTCTAATTTCTCATTTGTGGTCAAACATAACTGTTTTTTAGAATTAGAAATAGAATTTTTTCACCTTTACTCCTTCCTGTCCGTTTTGGTCCTCAGTAACCTATGGAGACTTTAGTATTTTACTCTGGCTAACGCCAGACGATTTTACTCGTGAAGGGGAACGTCCTCGGACAGGAAAGAGTTAATGAATATTTCGACATTCAATTATTTTCTTTCGTGTAATTCATTTGGCGAGAAAAGTATGGGAGAGCGGGAAAACGTTTTTCATTTCATATGCACTATCGGAACATTTCTAATTATAACATTTCTGATTCAATTGATCGTGATATAGTGCAATTCCGAGTTTCACATTGGAACTCAAGTCAAATGGAAACTGAAATTGTAGGAGTGAAAATAATTTCACTTGAAATTTAAATTTACAATTAAAATACTTGATCATCAGTGCTGTACGTGATCATATCAAAAGTAATGCATTACTTGGAGCTTTTACTTTAACAAGAAATTTTATTTAGTAGTAATTTAATAGATTACTTTTTTCTGTAAAAATGACGTTTTCTGTAATCAATTAAAAAAACTTGGAGTAACACGTTACTGTGCAAAAGAAATTGGTCTCAAATTATAAATTATTTTCCAGTGTTTTCGAACACCCCTTGTTCAAAAGTGACATACTGAGATATAGCGGTAGGAGTTCATCAGAATAAGACAGGATTACACGGTTTTGATGTTCGCCACGTACGTATTGGTTATCAGGGAAAGACTTTGTAAAAGGAACGAAAACTGTAGTATCTATCGCATCTTCCTGTGTAAATTCTTTTTCTTGGAATAGAGTCCCTACGGGGCTGGAAGACGTTTCCAAGTATCCGGATCTTTTAGCAGAGCTTATCCGGCGAGGATACACTGACGAAGAAATCAAGAAGGTGATTGGGGATAACCTTATTAAAGCTATGAAGAAAATGGAACGGGTAAGAAAATAAGTTAAACGTGGCCGCTTTCCTTTTTTATGTTAGACCTATCAGTAAGGTGTTGAAATTGCTATTTTGCTTCTTATTTCAAAAATAAAGTTGAAATTACTTGAAATGGAGTCTATATTAATTGAGAGTAGATTTCCTTGAAGTGGCCTAGTGAGGGTAAGGCAGGTGGGGAATATACCCCGGGGGCTGTGTTGAGGGGAGACAAATCATGGCAAGGGAAAATAATGACCGAAATACTTTAAATGACTCGGTTATTTGGCCAGAATTATGTTCAGGTAACTAGAAATAATTTCACCATTTTGCCTCTTATAATCTCAAAATTTCCCAGAGGAGTTCTTCCGAAACTTAGATAACTTGTGCATGGAGGACGGAGGGGCGCAACCTCGGACTTGTCCTAGGGCAAGTCCTAGCGACGCCACTTTTGCCGAGCGTAAAAATGATACACTGGGACTAGTTTCGGAAAATACAACTGTCAGGCCTTCAGCTGGGAATCGAATCTTGGACTCTACAAATGTAGCACGGTGCTCTGCCATCTGTGTTACGAAGGTCTTTGCCGACAGCGTGGTCATTTTCAGGCCGAGGACTTTCGGTTGCATTTTTCTCAACCAACCCAGGTCAGGTCTTAAAATGTGCGATTCTAACACTCAGAAATTTTCTTTTCACTTAATGGTGTGATCGACCGTAAAGGCTCATTATTCTTTAGGAATAACTTGGCTCAATAAGTCGTCATACACTTTCAGGCAAAGTGAACGACAAACTTGTGACTTGAATTTGAACAAATCTTGCAATCACCATGTGATTGCCACCGATATGTATTGTTACGGCAGATATCAAGGTAAATTGTTCGCTTTTTTTTCTTCTGAAGGTTGCAAATCAACTCAAGAGCAGTCCTCCACATGACGACTTTATTTTTGTGAACCAAACCTGCCGTCCAAACTTCCAAGGAAATTACAAGAACCTTAAATTTCCCACTGAGCCCTGGAGCTTTTTTAACTAAATGGACTGTAATTTTAGTGGATATGTTGAATAAATATACGATTTAAGAACCTTCACAATACCGTTTGATTGATTTGACGCCATCAGATACCTTATTTGCATCTTCAAGAACGAAAACAGATATCATAGAACTGTCAACGCCCTTTTTTATTGTCATTGAAAGCACCCTTAGAATTTAACATAAAACTAATTTGACCATGCGGGTACCTTAAATTACCTTTGCTACGTTTCCATATGAATACGTGGAAATTCGTCCGGAACCATGTAAAAGTAGCCTAAGCAATACAGGCTTCAGTGGGTATGAGATGAAACCGACACATTTTCAGTTTGCTCTCCATACAAATCCTCACTTTGGTTTACACGAGATTAGCTTGAAAAATTACGTTGGATTGGTCTGACACATTCCATGGGTGCTGGATAGACACAAATGGGTATACGGTACGAAATTTTCTTCATGGAAATGCGAATTTCTCATAATGTCGGCCGGTGCTATTGCGAAGAGCACGAAAAGTATTGTAAACAGGAACGGAAACAGTGAATACGGTTCAAAATATCAGCAAGAACCTTGCTTTATATTTATTCCGGTCTCACGTAAACACTACAGAAAAGTCCTTCTTACGTACTAAATTTAACCTAGATATTAAAATGCGCTTCACGGACTTGAGGCAACTTTCTCTTATGAATGGTACTGTCATTTTAATCTGGAAATACCAGAAATGCTAGCAGGTGACATCTTCAAACTGTTTAGTCTACCGTTAAAGATGCAATTAAACTAGTAATAAGGATTGCAAACAAGAAAATCGAGAGAAAAAGCAACAGATACAACAAAAGAAAAGTTCGAAGGACCACTAAAAAGCCTCTTTATTTTGTGAAACGTACGAAGCAGAACTTCATTGAGGCGACGAGGTATTTAATTCAACGAAAGCATTGTTACTATTTGACTGAATCCAATATATTTACAATTACTTGAACGCTTAAAGACAAAATATAAATAACTGGTATAGATAAGTCAAGATGAGGTATTGTAATAGTGTTTTTCTACGTTTTATAAATAATTGTCTTTCCAAAAGATACAACCAACGCCAAAAGCAAATGCGCATCTGACCAATTTTAACGGACCCAAATAATGACTAAACAAGCATTCATCACAATTTTTACATTAATATTCGGTAAGTGTACATTTTTTGCTCATCTAAATATAATTTCAGAGGTATTCTTATGTATTTAATTTGTAATCTATAATTTTACGATAGTCGATACCCTTTCAAAATTGAATACTTTGGTTCCAAAAAGCTGTTGTTCATGCTTCAACTAGTTTTTTTCAAACAACTAATATACATTAAAATGCTATAAGGTTGTTACTTGGACCTGCTTGTACATACCTCCATCTGTAAAATAACTTTTCATTTCTTAAATTTAAAGAATTTCATATTTCGTGTCGACAAATATTTTCGCGCCAAAACCTTTCCAGCCCTTCCGTCAAGAGGAGACGATGGGAGGGATGTAGAGGAGAAGTTTTGACTTGTTTTGGCGTAGAATTCCGAGTTACTTCCGAAGGTAGTTGTTCTTGATATCCCACTATTGCACTGAGAATACGAAAAGAAACAGTTTCTTTCATGCGATAACTACAGTTAAAATATTTTGCACGAATATTTCGCATGAAGTTCTATCGTTCTGGTCCATCTGGTCTCAGCCACTTGAAAATGGCCTAAAGAACGAGGCTGGGGGGTGTAATGACTTCGTTGCAGACTCACCCAAGTATCAAACAATCGAATATCCGGGGGACTCTGTAAGCAGACTAGGGGTGCAAATGAACTATCAAAAAAGAGAAACAGCGACGTATTGTTGTTTAGTTTGAATGGACACTTGGATTTTTTTAAGGGGAAGAGAAGACGAATATACTGTACTTAGTCATGAAACGGGAGTAAACATTTTAGGGTTGGGACATAGTTATGTTAAACATATGCTTCATTGCTTACTTTAACAACAATAAATTCTAAGATTTTAGCCAGATTTTCTTGAAATTCTAAGTTGAGCGGTAGTGTAAGTGCAATTTTCAATTTATATCAGCTTTCTTATTGTTGACAAAAAATATTGTGGCCACGATCATAAGTTCAGTTAACTTGTTGTACATGTTAGTTTTGAATTTTGAGTTTCAGTTTGATACTATTAACGTCTTAGGAAATTTTTGCTGATCAAACTGTGGAACGCCATGGACTCAAAAGAACTCTGATTTCCAGAAGGGACTCGAACCCGTAACCTTCTGAATGCTAGCCAGACGCTCTAACCATTGAGCCACTAGAATTAAGAAGGCAGAGCAAGGTTACTTTCGGTATTTAAACCTGGGACGAGCCAGTCGGCAATGACAGTCATTGTACGAATTAGCAGAAAAATTGTCCTAACGTCATCCACAACGGTGCAACACCAAGGTCCATTTTTAGGACCGAAAGGAATTTTTCCACGTGGACCCACCAAAAACTTGTGAAGAATCTGTCTGTTTATTTATTCTGCGTTGCCGTGAAATACGGACGAGTGGAAGTCGAATTAAGTTCTGTTATTTGTTAAATAACAGGATAAGCAGTTGATGTTTACAGTTTCGGCCGGAACTCCATTGATCGTGGCCAAATATCGCAAAACGCCACCCGCTTCATGCTACAGCCAATGAAATTGCAAAAAGACTTCGGGTTCCACCTGCTCATGATTGATGAAAAGAATAATCGGCTGCAGCTCGTCTAACGGTTGAAAGCTGATGTCCAACCTTAGCCTTTCATCTCTTCCTTAATTTTATTTTGACTTTATTTAGTTGTATTTCCGAACATAAAACCAACGTCTTCTAAGCGAGTAGTTCAATTTCAACCAACTCCCGCCAAGTGGATAAAACGGACGAAATGGTGGAACTGGAGGTTGAAGAAAAATTTACAAGATCCTGGAAACAATGACATTGTCTGGAAAAAGGACAGCAATGTCAAGGCACCCGAGGCAACGTCCAACAATACCTTTTATCACGATCAACAAATCGCGAGTACGAGAACGGCACAAATGTCCAAACCAGGGGGGCTATCAGCCAGAGGTAAGATTGCTGCCCAATCTAAGGCCCTGTTCAATACTGGCCCGGTAAATGAGCATAACTCACCTGAGGTTCCGCTTGTGTTAACCCCTTCTCTGCCGGATTTCTTCCTTTGACGAGTTAAATCATCTGGCGTTAGCCAGAGTAACATAATAAAAAGTCCCTTGTGGCAGTGAAGAAGTTAATACTTCTTAAAATGATTGTGTTCATATGGAAAATCGGGCTAGCCCGATTAAATGAGATCTCTATCGCTTCGAGTTTGGTGGGATCTCAGTGAAGTGGGGTCATACGAACGCAAAAGCCTGGCCATGGTTTGCTGCAAGGAAATGGACGACGCTGATTGATTAGCCGCATTTTCAATCTCAACCGGGCTAGCCGGGCAAATTACCTCATCCACGTGAGTTATCTCGACACATGTGAACAGGCCCTAAATGATAGTGGAACTTGAATTTTGCTCAGGTATTGAACAGTTTAGAGGTACATCTGATGAAGTTTGATAAAAAAAATCATTCTGTGCAAGGTGCCTCAGCAGGAAAAACAGACAGCTAGATGTTGAGTTTCTTCAAAATAAGATTAGAGAGTTTTGTCGAGTTACCGTTATTTTGTAAATGAACTTAAAGTAAATGGTAGAACCTGGGAGAATCATGACATGTTTGTAGAAGTTGATCGTCCAGGTAAGTGTAGTCTTGAGAAAGACTGTTGTTAGAAGTGACTGACGTTTAACCGACATTTTAACCGCTAAGGCTGTCAAAACGTCAGTCACTTCCACCAACAGTCTTTCTCAAGACTACACTAACCTGGACGATCAACCTCCACAAACGTATCATAAATGAACTTACTTGGTCACAGTTTGTGCAGATTATTGCAAACCATTCACGGAATTGAGTCGGTCAGCTTGAGAGCTTGTAGTACCATAACGACTACATTTTCATTTAGCGAATGTAGTCCTACAAGCTACATATATTCGGTAGTCTACCAACTTTTTAACTTTCTACGCTATTTTATATACTGCCTACGCAGCATCCCACATTTTTACATAGTCCTACAAACGTCTGATTTAATTATTAAAATAGGTCAATTTGCTAATAGGCCAGTTTCCCAGTATATCACGGCTAGATCTAGTCAGGGGGCGAACCGGCAAAAGTACAATTTAAAATCACGCGCCAAAGCTGTCCATTCGGTCCCAGAGGGAACTAGGACATGAATTAGCAAGGTGGTCGATTGAATCTTCCACGAGGAGTCCTCCTTCCACTGGAAATCATGAAGCAAATGAAAAAGTTGCCCAGCCGACCCAGTACTCTTAATTGTAAACCTATGGCCATCGTATGACCGTCAACTACCATCTCTCAAGACTTCATTTATCAAAACAGAAAACCTGAACAACCATTCCAGAAATGGAGAAAATTGGTCCACCATGGAAAAAATTTGAACATGCTCAAAGTGAATGATGCACCGTTCGATCAAGGCTTTACAGTTGTGGTAACTTATATTTTTCTTCTTTGCTTTTCTCCCATGACGTTGTTTCGTGGATTAAGCTTCCTTCAATCTGGCAGTCTTAAATGCACATAACGAATATCGCCAAATGCACCATTCTCCGCACCTTGACTTGGACGAAGGATTGAACCTAGAAGCGCAAGAATACGCCAAAGAGCTGTCCCTCAGGGGTTTTTCGAAAATCGGTAACTCCAAGGGATACAAGAAAAAAGAATACGGAGAAAATATTTTCGTAGCTTGCAAGACGGACGTTTCCCCGATTGTTCCTGTGAAACAATGGTAGGTGTTTGGGATTTTCTTTTACTACAGTCCAGATTCCAGAGTGTCGTTTTAAAAACATTTTCACATGCCATCGCTCGCGGAACGGAAATTTCATATGTGAAGTTGATTTCCATATATGAATCTCCAATAAAATATGAGGCGCAAGATTACACGCAATACTGAGTACAAAAAGAACAGATAATGAGATATTTCAAAACTTGAAATGATCCGAAACGCCAGTTTTCCGCTTAATAAATTTCTGCAATCCACTGCTTAAGTTCCTGTATATGTTCCTATATAATATATGCTTATCTATCTATATCTATCTGACTTCAATATATGTAATCCAGGCATAGTTATTAAGTGGTCCACTTCACTTTAACTTCTGAGGAAGACTCGTAGCACCGAGTTGAAAGCTCAAGAGAAAATATACAAAATCCGGAGAACAGGAGAAAAAGGACCATTCAACTATACAAACGTGTTGATAGCAAGTATCGTGTGTAAAATCATATGCTCAATGCAAACGCAGAGCGGTATAACAGTAATGATGAAAACACAAGTTACTTCATAAGAACTTTATTACTACAA
>JBAHVQ010000273.1:19085-57733 GCA_036872915.1 Nanipora kamurai | reverse complement strand
CTCACCTTCGGTCACCTTTCGCAAGAATGTTGAATGAATTTTCCCCTTTTACGTCTAACAAATGTCGGTTTATCCCATACATCAGCAAATACAAAGTCTTTGCCGGATACCATTCACCTGTCTGTTTGGCAGCTTCGCTAACAAATTTAGACAGCCAAATGTTCAAGCTGTAGACATTTCTTCAAGTCTGACATTTAACACGCACCTGACTTAAATTAAAGCCCTCGTAACCGACTGTCTCCATCTCCGGGTTCTTGTTACTTCTAGTTTGCTGCCAATCCTCGAAAATCTTCCTTGCCCACTTCGTATTGTATTGAGTAGCTTTTGGGGTTATTTGTGCGAGTAAAGCACACTCCTCCTCTTCTTTTTTTCGTTCACGAAAGCGTCCAGCCAACATTCTTGACTAGTCCATAAGCTGGTCAACTTCGAAATGTAAATAAGTTAAAGTCATAAATGACTTTAACTTCAGTCACTATTACAATTTCTATGCGAAATATGTGTTGGCATTGTAATGTACTTTATTTACTTCTTTATAAGCTTCTCCCTCGAGAGCTTGTTATTCATTTGACTAGTACGTATAAATATTCATTTCACAAGTACGATAAAATACTCGCGTCAGATCTGTATGGGATTTACAATGGCGAGTGCTTCGCACTCGCTATTGTAAATATCCATACAGATCTTCCGGCACACATTTTATCTATTACATAGAAGCAAGTTGTATGATACATCTATTTTAGCGTATCTTCCAACCATAAAGTTTTCAGGGCAAAATTTCACCAAAAAACGTCTGGAAAGTGCTGAAATTTGGAAAGGACGGATTGGTAGCCTGAATATTAACTGATTATAATTTCGTTGAATATTTTATAGGTTTTGGAGCCCTGCAATCAAGTAACCATTCACCGATTCTCGTGTTCATTGATTCTGCTTTCTCGTGGGGAAAAATTATTCCTCGTCGAACATAAAACTCACCGAATAGTTTTCAAACTATTTAATATATTGAAAAACCTGACACAGTATTACAGTTCCTTCCTTTCTTTACATACTCTGCTTATTTCTTTTCTCTCGTTCAAAATTCAAGGATCACGTACACTCCAACACATGTTGACGCATGCAACACGACATGCTTTGGATTGGGCAGATAGTAGCAGCTGCTTCTATTCCTGTTAATCGACGAGAATACGGCTTCAAGCCCAATTGAGAACGCCATGTTATCCGATCAGAAGGTCCTTTTGTTTGAAGGAAAAGAAAAATTTTGTGTTGATGTTGGCAGATAACCAATGACCAAAAGCGCGGAAGGTTTAGCCAATAGGAGAACAAAAATATTTTATGGTTACATGAGGTCATTAATAACCAAGGTTAATAGCAAAGGAGCGCGCGGAGCATGGATTCGAAAGGGTTAATATAAAGCAACAGAGTCGCGGGGGCCTGGTCATTGCTCCCCGAGACATTTGAAAAGCCGACAAGCTACTCGAACCTGCAAATACGCTACAATAGAGAAAACTGTACGTATTAACTTGCCCATATTCATTTAGCGTAGTGCCTGGGAACCAGGCTTGGCTTATTGCTAACAGGAGGAACATACAGTCCTGACCAATTAAAGACTTAAAGTGAATATAGATATGTAGAAACACCACAGTCATTTAAATCATGCTGAGCTTTAAAAACTCAACAATCCCCCAAGAAGGTCAGTCACTGAACAGCACCTGGTCGTCGGTTTTCCATTGTTTATCACTACCAGGAACCGTACGCGATACCTTAGTAGAATAATTCCTCAAGATAGCGTGCATAGTCTCGTCATCTTGTCATGCGTGGTTTCGTCTGTGTGACATCAGCTAACAACCAGGCTGGTAATTGCTCTGAAGACGACTTGAAACAACAAGTCGAAAGCTAAGCATGATTTAAATAGATACTGTCGTGTTTCTACAAACCTATATTCATTTTACTATTATCACCATGCAAGCTTTCAAGCAATGAAGACTTGTTTGAAAAATGGTTAAAAGAAACGCAAGCTGAATCTTTCGTGTGAACCAGAATAACTCAAGGTCATGCAGACAAGCAAAAGCGGAAAGTAACTTAACAATAAATTGCTCCAACGGTTGCGTTAATTTCGAAGGGCGAAATACCAGACGAATTTACTTTTATGAAAAGATTCACTCAAATTTCCATTTTCTTTTTGTAAAGGCTGGAATGATGAAAACATTTACTCCAGGGAGTTGACGACCTTCAATATAATTGACTTATTTGTCAGAGCCCTTTGTCTGAGGGGTCTAAACGAGCTTGGCTAGGTCAACCTGCTCGCTCGAATGGTTCTTTATGCCTGGTTTTCACAAACGGCGTCAACATGAACACAAGGGCATGTCCATGCGCAGTTAGCATATCATGGTCAATACAAAGAGATTAGCATTTTATTTTGTTCGGCCAAGATGATTCACAAGTCACAGGATAATATTTTACACGTAATGCGTCAACACATAATTTAACTGAAGAGCTGCTCATGTTGCTTGAGAGTACCCAGATCGTCGGTTGAATCTCGCGGCAAAAACAAATAATCAAAGTTCTTGGTGCCGCGTGACAGCACGTACGAAACCTAGGGGGAAATCGGTGTCTAAATTGCAAAAAAAATACAACTATATGGAAACACGATTGCTTTAATTGAATCGGCGACAATCGCCGACTGAATATCAACAATCACAACTATACAGCTTGGCTCTGACACGAAACAATATGATGACAGGGTTACGCAGGAGCAACTAACACTAAGTCTGCAAGCTGACGCTGGGGTTAGTTCTTTCTAGTGTCTGCACTATGGACACTCAGTTAATGTCGATATATCGGCAGGTGAACAACGCGACGCTTCGATGATCATTAGGAAGCATACTGTGACAAGCAATAATGTATACTGACACCCTCTTGAAATAAAAATTTATTATTATTATCATTAAACAACGACATAATAAATTGGCATGGAAATAACGACATAAGCAAAAAACTGATCTTTTGTTAATGTCGCTATGCCACTAATGTAAACCAGGCCTATGGTAACTAGCGTCTCTCTCGGATTCTCTAATCCTGATCTGCGGCTTTATTGCACTTCAGTATGTCATTAGGGCTGTCTATGCGGGTTTGTGCGGGAGAAAATAAGTCGCGCGTAATAGATTCCTAGGCTAAAATAAGCCGCAAACATTGCGTTTACACGAGTGTTTTCGCGATGTAGATAACCGGCCTTTTATTTTGGTCATGAAAAACTACACCGGGGAACATTTATACGAGTGTTCGCAGCTTAGTTTATCCTAGTCTTGTATTAGTCACGGCTTATTTTCTCTCGCATAAACGGACCTATTGAGCAATTGTTTATGTCGTTTGGGTAAACCAGGCATAAATTAGTGGTCCGATAAGGGACTGGGTACTCGAGCACGCGGAATTTAAGTTTTGGTTGCTTTTTTAAACAACCGAAAGAACAGATCGTTTTCGCCATGTTGGTGTTCCTCACCAGAGGAACGCCAGCCGGTAATTGATTTGTTTTTGAGTTTGTGAACCATATCATCGTTTCTTTGTTTCGATAACTGGCGACCGGAGCATACTCAATGCCGTAGGTACTTAGCTAATACTTTGTTTTTTTGGAAGTGCAAAGAGTTCAGTTGTTCGTGAAATACATACGGAAGTATGTCGGTTTTCAAGTTCATCATGGTAGGTACTTGGGAAGTACAAAGAGTTCAGTAAAATATCATGTGCCAACTGCACTTGCATATGTCGCTGTCCTTATGTTTATGTTGTCTGTGAAAACCGAGGATAAATTAGTGGTCAATGAAGGGATTGGCCACTCGAGCGAGCAGAATTAATTTGTACTCGGCAGCTCTTTAAAACTTCATACAGAACGTTTCAATTTCAGCATTTCAGTTGTTTTAAAAAGCAGTTGTGTGCAATTCCATTCTGTGCGTTCGATATGGCGGACCGCTTCTTGGACCCAAAATCTATGCGTGGCTTTCATAAAGGACAGAGACATCAGGTCACTGTCATATATACACGTGTGCAGTAAGTTCTTCTTTGTAATTTAACAGTTAGTATGTAAAAATGTCTATGTCGATCGTGAAAATGAAGGATGAAATTAGAACAGCGACCCAGGTAAGCGCATCCAAAACTTCATGGCCAATTGAACTTTTTGTACTTCCCATTTCCACCAAGAAGAGCTTATTGCGCTTGCGTATGTAATTAATCTTATGATTATGTCGTTTGTGAAAACTAATATACGCAAACACAGTCTGTTTCCATGTACAAAGAGATTAACCGGCCATGAAGAACTTTCGACCCTTTTAACTCAAGCTTTTATGCGACCTTAAAATTTCCTTGGTTCTTTTTTTCTCCTTGGAGTGAACATCTGAGTCAACTTCTGACCACTTCTACATCTCCCATTATACATGGTGTCTCAAAAAAACTGCAAACCCTTTGAAATCAGATATTCATGAAATTTGCATTATTCAGTACTAATTGATCCCAAGGATGCGTAAACACAATTCATGCTTAGGGATGTCGATTAGGGATTAACTCACTTTGTGTGGTTATTCTAATTACAAGGAAAATTCGAACGTATTTTCAAGTCCCGGGAGCATCATAAGTTGCACAGACATTGCAATGCTAATTGTAGTGGATGTTATGCAAATTGTAGTGTTTGCGGTTTTTTTGAGACACCCCGTAGAATTAATTTGGGGACTTCTTTCATAACCAAAGGACTTCCAGTTCATCGGAGCACAGCAAATGGTCCGATGAACTGGAACTCCTTTGGTTTTATGCAAAGAACCATCCAAAACGAACGGTATCTTGGGAGATGTGAAACTGGTCAACATGTCATAAGCTCAGCGATATATGTTTCTACAACATGTCAGTTAATGAGTACGGTGTCCACTAACGTTTCAAATATTCATGGGTATACTCAACTATCATGCTGTTTTCTAGTCGCGGGTACGCAGTTTCCCTTCAACTATTGTTCTTTATAAAGTGTCTAGTTCTCATACCATATGAGGCGTCTTTGTTTTGATTTCCTGTTTTCCACATCACATGAGCCAGAATCACAGACGGAACCACAGGAGAAAGTGGACAGTCATCTGCAACCCGCATCACGGGGGACACAGTTATAATCTGTAGAAAAATATTTAAAGACCACAGAAAAGTCTTGCTTTTTTGGTCGTTTAATTCGATACTTACCACTGCGGCGAAGTCTTTCGCTAGAATGCGCAATGCAAAAAAATGGTCTTCTGGCAACTTTAAAATGCCATAACTTCCTGGGGAGAGTAAATCTGGAGTTCCATCGCTGAATCACATAAGAACGTTGGACAGATTTCTTCGTGAGAACGAGATGAAACTCACCGTGTAATGAGTCCCTGATAATACGTTCAACGCAATTCGGAATGGGTTGTTCACAAAATCAGTTTGAAGTTCTTCCCAGATGTCTTAAATTATCAAGTATTGACAACATCTGAATTTCAAAAATCAAGGTCAACCGCTATCAAACAAATCTTATGGTATCTTTAAGGAAATACACAACAACGGTAACTCCGAAAATAGATAACATAGTTAATTTATTCGACCTTTCGACTAGGCTTTAGTCCTAAAAGACTATCGATTTTCGGAGTTATCGTTGTTGCGTATTTCAATAAAATATTCAGTGGTTCCCGCAATATCTGTAATAAAGTTACCGTCTATTTCTGATCCGTGCTGAATATATACGAGGAACAAAGCCCCCCCATTTCTTGCAAATTAACCAACCTTGTAACCCCGCCCCCTATATTGCGATTATGCTTTCCATCATCCACTTATTTGTTGAATATCCACCCAAGGTCTTCATTTTAGGTGCGGACATCATAGTGTTTGGACCTAGAGAAAGATCTTTGGTGTTTTACCAAAAAAAACAAGAAGTTCTCAAGTTGTATCTTTGGGTAAGTGAAGTTAATAACGTTTAAAAATTCCAAACGATTTGCAAAGATGAGACTACTGTCTTGTTCAACATTAAGCATTTCCATCATTATCATATCGTGACTTCTGCTTAGGCAGTACATATGACGAACCTGCACCTTAGCTCACCATCTGAATCGTGGTAGCTCAATGGTTAGAGCGTCTCACCGGTCATAAGGTTTGCGGGTTTGATTCCCGTTTAGGGCTCAGAAATCGTTTTTCTGAGATAACGAGCTTGACAAACCTCCATTAGTCGTCTGAGATTTACCAAGCTCCCACATGAACGAAGTTCGTGTTCAACATTAAGTACATTTGTTTATATTGGAAACGTTAACTAGCCCGAAACTGAAAAGCCGGGATGTCATTAGTTTAATAGCTGAAAATGAAACGAGACAACCATTTCCTCAATTGTACTAAATTTGAGGTATTTCGTAGTATTACGGTACATGAGTGAAGCATCGTTCGTTCTCGACTCGGATCCTTCGTTAACATAAATTTTAACACGAAAGAGAGAGTTTAATCCTTTTATTTCCGTTGCCGCCATTTGGTTACGTTGATATTATACTTTGTCTAACGCCCGAGACAATTCTTGGTGTGCAATCTACGTCACTGGTACTATGTCGGATCGTTTCAACCATTATAGCAAAAATATCTTTGTTCCTTAAATCTCTGCAAATTAGATGCACACAATGCACCTATTTTACTCTGTCTAACGTCAAACTTTCCGAAGTGACGGGAAGTACATGGTTGGTGAGCAAATGTAGCTGATCGCTTGGGACAGCAATGCGTTTGCTGTGAGGTTTCTTGTTTTAGTTTTAAGCTTTAATATCTTGTAGGCGTGACTGGGCGGTTGACCAGATTGGTACCAGTTGTTCCTTTGGTTTCATGATAAACCACCAACACTGTAGATTAAGGAGTTGTTGCTGAGCAGTCGTCCAGAACATGATATGAGCGCGTACGTAATCGCATTGACCCCACGAAAACTGAGCACTGGTTTAACGCGCATCTTAGAACTTTTCACAAATTTCGCCGACATCGCTGAGCTACGATGACAATTTGTGAACAGGCTGAACACACAGATCAAATTGATACTTCGTTTCTCGAGAAGCCATGAAGTATTGATGACATGGGTGAAAAAATTCGCCATCGGTGTCATACAGCTGGTACGTTCTCGATGCATTGTCAAAAATCAAGTGGCTTGAGACGTGTCGTCAAAAATCAAGTGGCGTAGTCATCATGGTGGCGTGACTCCTTGCGTGGTCCAACTCTCGCGGCGGCTTCGTTTCTCACTTCTAACTACTTTTGCATAAGTGACTGATAACTATGTTAAGCTTGTGGAACACCACGTTTTATTTTATTGCTAAAATTTCAGCGATAAAATAAAACGCGGTTTTCCACAAGGTAAACATAGTTATCAAGTTATCACCATGCAAAACTTCAAAGGACTGATCAAGTGCATGATAGTTCTCGGAAGACATTGGTAGTGTTCATTGCCAAATAAGTATACCAACTTTCCAGTAAACTACGTTCAAAATAATTTGATCAAGAGGTCAAACAGGTCCCAGTGTTCCAATCAGTCTGATGGTCGGTTTGCATACGAAGGGCACCTGTGTCGTTAGTCCTTTTTCCGAAGGCTCGTTATGCATCGCTTATGTTCGTTTAAACGAGATCAAAGATTACGAGGTTTCATGAAATGATGTAGGACCCTGGTGCAACTGACGTGGAAGTAGCGCTGGCTGTTCATGGAACTACAGTCTAAACAAGAATCTACAAGATAAATTATTCTGAATGCTACGACAGGCGAGACAAGTCGTAATCAGTGTACCGAAATAAATAAATATAAGCAAAGTGTAACCTTCGGACACACAACTAACAACACGACTGTCCTCCCTATACCAACCGGCTTCTAGATAGATTGGGACAATGCGATCTGTTTGGCCTACAGAGCAAATTATTTTGAATGCATTATTTTGAGTGATGTACATAACTATAACACTCGTTGGAAAAACAACATTCGATTACACAAGTAGACACAAATTAGAGCAAACAAAGGACCGATTATCTTGCTATTAAAGAATGGAATAATCTATCGAATGAATTGAAACAGTATGGGGAAATTAAGATTTTTAAAAACAAATTTTCTTGGATTTTTACATAATTTGTTACTGCATAAGTTTACTATATTTTTTAACTGTAGTTTCTGTGTTTAGTTAATTGATTTTTATTTACATAAGGACTAAAAACTTAATGACCGCTTGAATGCTTAAAAATTCGAGCGGACGGCCTTCGTCTAAAGAGCTGAGGTCGTGTCTTAAATCGTCTCAATTAAATTTTAGCTTAAAAAGAGTATCTTTTTGCTTACAATTCCTTCATTTTTAAAGTTTTTTCTATTAGTTACATTTGTCTATTCTCGATAAAGATCGGTCTTTACGGCTCTGTTAAGACCGCTCAGGAGCCAATCAAATTGCAGAAAAAAGCCATATAATAAACTGCTGTAACACACCTTAGGGTGATTGTAGGTTTTCCTTATTAAAGATTGTTATTTTCCGGGTAGTCTCATGTGGAAAAGAACACGATCGACATTTGCCAGGAACCACCAGAAACTTACTTTGAGGTTTTATCAAGCGAGAACGCAAGTTAACTAATAAAGGTTTGCCATGTCACCACTCAAACTGTGGCACAATTCGAAGCAAGTTCCTCACTTCTGCTAGTTCCCTTGTTAGTACGGAAAGTACTCTGTTTTTCTTTGCGTATTTTTTTCTTCGTAATAAAATCTGATTGAGAATGGCTCTTAAAGATGTCAAATTTGACGTGAAATTAGAACAAGCTTAAATTAGTGTCAAGTTAACGCAAGCCAACGCAGGACATCACAAGTTGGCGGTCAAACAAGCCACAACTTCCGCTCTGGTTTGAAATGGGCTTAAGATTAGTTAGAAATTAAAAACGAGGCAGCTACGAGAGGAAGACCACGCGAGGACGACTCCGCCTTTAGACGTTCAATCCACATTATTTTTCTTTACGTCTCTGAAGATGGTTTCCGTATAAGAAGTTTAAAAATTTATAAATCTAAACAAATCTGAATAACGAGCTAGAATGTAGACTTGCTGCCTTCCCAGATTCAAATCTTTTAATGAATGGTTAATCCATGCCAGAATAATTTAACAAACTATATAATTTAACAAGCTAATTAATCCTTTAAGATTTACTAACTTTTAGCGTTCAATTTTGGAATTGAAGAATATTTGTGTTAAAACGAGATTTCTGTTTGGTGCGATGGATAGAAACCTTAAAATCACATGCATGGTTATTGCAAGATCAGGAAAGCGATTAACTATTTCAGAAAACTCAACCATTTGTGGCATTTTGAAAAAGCGCTTAACTGTCCGATGTCAAATCGAACAACTTCAAATGTAACCTACGATCTGCCATCGGAGTCCTCGTTGGTTAATGGCTAGAGGTCTCACCAGCGATCAGAAGGTTACTGGTTCGATTACCGTCTAGGGATCAGAAATTTTCCAGAGTAAAATAATTCCGGGAACTTAAAGTGTAGGAAGTAAAGACATATAAAAATTAAAAAAAAAACCCAAAACAAACAGAATATTTCACTTACAGTAGTTCTAGTCGGTTTTCAAGCGCTTGCTAACTTTTTGCATGCTTTTGCTGTTCTGTTTCAGATATCAGATATGCAACCATTCATTCAAAGTTTCTTTCTTCTTGTAAGCATCCTGTCTTTTTCTACAGCGGGTAAGGCAATGATCCTTTTCTTTCGTGTTGTTTGGCATTTTTAATCGGAAAGTGTTACATTAACAGTGACTTACCAGCGAAGACAGTCAAAGAAAGTTTCCATCAGTGGCAGTCATTCAAGGGCAGGTTTGATTGCATTCGTAACGTAGTCCCTGCAGCAGACCTGACGACAAGCTCCCCTGAAAGTTTGCAGTACCTGAAAAATATCTTTCTTGAAAATCTTTTTTTTTCTGAAAAAATCAGAAATTTACAGTATCAGTAAATTTTGCATCAGCCCTCGCAAAATTGAACTTTTAATAAATCGTTTTAACTTTTCTTTCTACTAAATATTAATGTATAATGTAGTAATAATGGACGTTTTACAAGTAGTTTACAAAATTCGTGTCCGTTCTGTATCGGGATGTAAAGACACTCGGCTTTGCCTAGTGTCTGTATATTTCGATTAAGAACGGCCACTCATGTAAACATTACACCACCAATGATTTATATCTTAATCCGTTTTCACTGCTTTTAGAACTTTCTTTATGGAGCTATAAGTTTCAAGGTCATGACGGTAACTATCAAATATCAATAATCATATTTAGTCAGTACGTAAAGCATCATTGCTGCGTCTTAAAGACAAAAGAAAAATAAAGTGAAACTCATCCAGTAAATTCCTAATTAATCACATTAATTAAACCTTTTTGCGCCCTATCAGTCATTCAATTTCTCGAAAAAACTTTACTGCGGACCGCTACAGATAATCTCCACGACCAGGTAGTCAGGAACTAGCAGTCAGCGGTTGGCCACATCAGTGTTTCTTAACGTTTCTTGCTCTTTTTTTGGTGGACTCTTGGTCTTTGAGGTAAATGAATAACACATCCGGGAAATGCATTTAAACACTCGACTACGTCTTGCTTATTACAATACGTTTCCCTGTTGAAGTGACGTCATTCCTGTTTCTATCACAGCACAGAAACACAAGCATTTTGTATTCGATGAGTAGAATATTTACATGTGTTTAAAACATTAAATACATATCTATAACACTAAATAATTATTTACGAGAAAAGAACCCAAAGTGGCTAACTAATTAGTACCACTGAACTCTATATAGACAGGAAGGCTAACTGCCTCTCAAAAGTCAAGCCAAAAATGGCCGACATGGGCCGACCCTTCTGGTCGTTTCTCTCAATCCCCCACGCGGTCACATTGATAAGAACCAGTCCCTAACACAAACAATAACTCGAACCTTAACCCAAAGCAGAAACAACAACCTCCTCCCTGGACACCAAATATTTATTATGATTTTAATGGGGTAAGATCTCTACCTAGTATATGGTTTTTTCAGGGGTTTTGACGAACAAATTTTTCTCCCGGGGATCGAAAACTGAAACCCGCATGTTGTTTGTAAATTGTTCTGCGAAAACTAAACACTAACGACCAAACCCGCGTAGGGGCCTGGAGGAAACGACCGAAACGCCTCCATGTCGGCCATATTTGGCTTCAGTTTTTGATTAGCTAACCGACTGGAGTCAGCCTTTCAGTGACTAAAACTGACGTACAAGACGGCGTAGGGAACTGAAACACGCGTACAAAATTGCCCTCCGTGAGCGGCCATCTTGGCTTTACATTTTATTGGCCAGTTAGCCATCAATATGAAGAGATCACTGGCTAGTCTATGTGAAGTTCAGTGCCCTAAACTTGGTTTTATTCCTCTTTGCATTTCGACTTTTTTGGCATACAAAACAGTTTGAGTCTCCTTTCACAGTTTAAAGTCATTATTATATTTTATTTTAGGTCCTTCAAAGTGGTCACACTGCTTCCCCCATTGCGGTGGCAAAAAGCAGTCACCTATAAATTTTAAAGCACCTTCGCTACAGTACAATAGTCGTCTTCCGGGTTCCCTCAGTTTCAAGGGCTATGCCGCTACGTACTGGTACGTCTTTATTTTTGAGCTCAAAAACAACGGACATACCTTAGTGGTTGATGTAAAAGAACCGCTCGCTTGCATAGATTTGAAAGAAATCGGAACCTTTCAGTTACAACAGTTTTATTTCCACTGGGGAAGTGAAAACTATATGGGTTCGGAGCATCAGTTTAATGGACGCAGTTTTCCCGCCGAGGTAAGTAGGTTCACTAGTGAACCCGAGGGGGACTTCCGGAGAGTGTGTTGAGATCATAAAATTAGGAAAAATGATAATTTTTGTAAAACATTTTTCACTTTTCTCAACCGAATACACTCTCCTTTAACTTCTGTATTTCTAAACTAGTGCATAGGTACCTATAGTAGCAGTTTCAAGCGGGACTTGGAAAATTTTAATAACCGTTCATACGGTAATCATTGGAACTGTTTCTGAGGCTTGATGACTCCAAGTCTTCTCAAACCTCTAGGACTTTTCTAAGAATCCTTGCTGGGTTCAGAATAACACTTTTTCAAAGTTCAAATATTTTGGTCTTCATACCAATATTTCCCAGGTTTCTCTTTTAGTTCTTTGGGGTTGTCCATAATTCTCGAATTACTGTAGAGATGGTCATCCCTGCCATCATCTATATTTTTCTTTGTATTTCTCGATTATTTTCAATTCTTTTTCCACTATCCCTCGATCATGCTGTGTTGCAAAATCTATAATTTGGCAACGATTATTCTTACTTTTGACATGCTTGTGGAAGTTGATCATCCAGGTTAGTGTAGTCTTGAGAAAGACTGTGGTGGATGGGATTGACGTTTCGACAGCCTCAGCGGCGGTCATCTTCAGAATTAAGAGAAGAGTAAATCTCGCTATCTCAGAAAAACGATTTCTGAACCCTAGACGGGAATCCTAGACGGGAATGACCAGCATATTGTAGTAAGCAATATAAAAACTGCTGATCAGTTTTAGTAAGTCAAAGAAAGAGAAACATGGTTACGGCAAAAACACTTTCAAGCCAAATCGAACGCCAAAGTAATGATAATGCTATTTGTATAATTTTTGATTAATTTCTTTTATGCAAATTTCGGTGCGTCTTGATTTGCGAGGCTACATTGTGCCTATTTTTCATAGAATAATCATTATGGATATGTAGTTTGTCAAGCTCGTTATCTCAGAAAAACGATTTCTGAGCCTTAGACGGGAATCGAATCCGCAACCTTCTGATGACCGATGAGAGGCTCTCACCATTGAGCTACGAAGACTCAGATGGTGAGCTAAGGAGCTGGCTCGTCAGGCTCAGAAATCGTTTTTCTGAGATAACGAGCTTGACGAACGTTCGCTAGTCGTCTGATATACACCAAGCTCCCACGTAAACCTAAATTTGTGTACAGCATATTCAGCTGAGAAATGTCTGGAAACTTAAAATTCAACCGCATCTAACCAGAAAAAAAATTACTTAGATTTATTATTCAATTACATTGTACTAGAAGGAGTGAGTAACTTACAACAAATATTTCATCAGAAGTGTGAAGGTATTCTGGAATGGTACCTTTTGTAGCTACAGCCACGTAAACGCACTTTATCACAGCAATTTATATATTTTTGCTACTGCTTCTATGTGAAAATTGAGAATGAAGTATGCTTGCACGTTCAGCGTAAGTCACTTAACTGTCTTCGTTAGTCAACTATCTCTGTTATTTTTATGACCTTTCAGCTACATCTCGTTCATTATAACGCCAATTATTCATCTGTGGAAGAAGCAATGGATAAACCCAATGGTCTAGCTGTTCTTGGAGTGTTCATCACAGTAAGATCAATCACAGTGGTTTTTCCATTCCTCAACCCCATTACAAGTAATAACTTTAAATTGTTGTAATGACGGATAGTTAATGATGATGGAGGATTCCTAGCCAGTGAAAATGGATGAACGAACTTTACAGTCACCACTTACGGATAGACATAAATCTGGCATGTTCTCCTATTCATTCCAGGTGATCTGAAAACACGATAGTGGACTGAGACTACTTGTCAAAGAGAAATCCATTTTCAATTTAAAAATTAGTTAATATCCCATGAAGTATACAAGATTGTGTTCTTAAATTCGTAATGGATATATCTTTCCCTTTACTGAACAGTGAGTAATTACAGAGTTTAAAACAGTTTCATCAAAGACAAAGGACGTTACAATGGACTAAAAATATGAAATTGGATTTCTGTTTTGCTGCCAGTCCCAGGCCTTTTGGTTGTGATCAGATCACCCGGTTTGCTATCGTAATGAAAATTTTAAACGTGGGCTCTTTCTTTGAGTTTCTACATTCTTCTACAGGTAGGACGCTCTAATTCAGCATTTGATCTATTCCTGAGTTATGTGAAAAATGGCCGAGTGATAAAAAGCGGTACGTGTGTTAAAACGGAAAAAGTATTCTTTTCAATGAGTTAATGCTCTGTGTTATAATATAAGAAACATGACAGAGCGCGGGTATGTTAAATACCACTTACACGAGCCAGTTTTCCAACTGGCGGCAACTTGCAGCGCAAGCTGGGTGTTAGCCAAAATGGATACCTCAAAACAACCTTTGTAGAGTTCGGGTTGGGATTAGAGATTGGGCCTAGTAATGTTGTTTGTGCCAACTCTAATATCATGGCTAAAAGCCAATAGAATCTCCCGAAAAACTTCATTCACAAAAGTCGTTTTGAGTCATCCAAGGTTGTTTTGAGGCATCCATTGTAGCTAACGCCCAGACTGCGGTGCAAGTTGCAAGAAAAATTGTCTTATGTTACATAGCCTCAAGTCATCGGCATGGGTTCTTGCCCTCCTAAAGCTTCTTCCTTATGGTGTCAGGGAATAACGTTCACTCCCGTTTGCTTCTTAACCCTTGTCTCCACTAAGTGGATTTTTGTGCTTCTCTCTTTCCTCTCATTGATCCTTGGGAACCCAAGGGTTTCCGAAAGCCAATGAAAAACAAGAAAAAATACAGTAAGGAAACTGCCGGAACTTAGGGAGCACAAAAACTGACGTTTCGAGCGGAGGCCATGCGTCCGAGCAAAAACCAACGTTCAACCCCTTTTGGTGGAAATTAGACCTTCTATTTATCCTTTTAGCGGCAAGGAACGCTAGAGCCTGATTAAAACCTGATTTATCGCGGTTGGAACTTGGTTAGTAACTGTACAGTCAGCAGATAATTTAATAAGACTATCTCAGTTCAGTCTCAGTCCGCTCTGCACTGAATGCTCTGTCTAGTACCAGAAAATTTTACTTGTCAAAGAAAGACTGGTCGGGCTGGAGAAAAATAAAGAGATATTAGACTGATCATAAACTAAAAATAAACATCCTGAGCTGAACCTCGCGATGCTAGTTCAGACAAAACAAAGTTAAGAGATTTAACAAATTTATTAACCGAGCGCGAGGTTTGCACAGGAAATTGTTTGCCTAAGGCTTTCCTCTGTAAAAAAAATCCGAGTCTTTCCTGTACAGACCCAGCAAAGAAGGTTAACAAAGAATTTATTACAGGCTCCTAGAAAGCCTGGTCAAATATCCAGTCGTAATGTGCACTCATACATCAGATATATTCACTGTACCCCTTCGTCTTGTTGTAACTCAGAAAATAAGTAGAAGAAACCTAATGGCTGTGAAGATTTTCTTTCTTTCAGTTTGAAAAACTACTGATATACTGTCAATTTGTTAGGATTACAATGCTGTAGACGGATAAACCTGCCATGACATAATTTGTTTTGTAGTTCAATTTGCAATTTTTTCATGCGTAACTCACATCGATACTAACAATTGAGTATATAATACCTTGTGACGTCTTTTACTTATAAACATTCCCAGGTCAAAGTAGTCCAATGCCTGGTTTCGTGATACAAAACCTATTACCATCTGACACAGACGACTTCATGCGCTACCAAGGCTCGCTGACGACACCTCCGTGCTACGAAACAGTAACCTGGACAGTATTTCGCACGCCAATTGAGATTTCACAAGACCAGGTCTGCAATAATCATTCTGTGTTATAGTTTTGTACGTTTTTTTTTTGCCTTTAATTTTTTTTGTCTTTTAAGCAAAATTTTAGCTCATTTTTCACTACCTGTTATATTTAAAAAGCCTCACGATCTTTTATAAACTTACCCAAAACCTATTCTATTCACTGCGTCGATGTTTTTCAACAATGGGATTATGCTTTTTCACTTACAGTCAAGCTGAGCTAAATTCTTTTGAGCTAGTTTCTGTCGTCTGCATTTTTCGAAAAGTGGGTCCTGATGTAATGTCTGGAATTTTTTCCCCCAGCTTGGTCAAATATTTTATCGAATACATAGTAAATTTGAAAACGTCATCCAAACTTCCTCAGACATTTTTGAAATGTTCGTTGGAAACTTGCATAATTCCCTTTGAATTCTTAACAAGTTCCGAACTTCCTCTTATGATTTGCTATAATCGATCATGTTCTGTGCTGCACCACATATTTTGTCAATATATAATTCCAGGGCATTCACAAACCAATCTACCCTAGTAATTTTTTGGGCAGACCAGAAACATATTAGTTCTAAGTTATAAGACCAGACGTTCACCATCTGACTTTAAATGTCTAATTCAACCACATCGTAACTGAACAAACTGCATTTACTGAACTGATTCCATTCCAGCGAATTTAAATTTAAAAGCTTTTGAATCTTGCGAACATTTTTGACGATTTTTGTCCCGAAATATTTTTCACAGCTCGATACCTTTCGATTGCTGAAAGACAGCCATGGTGACCCTTTGGCGGACAACTTCCGTCCTGTGCAACCTGTGAATGAACGCACTATCCAGGCGAGCTTCCAGTTCCCGTCCTTCCGCTGACTGGGTATTTTTTTCAATCACAGGGATTTTTAGCTTAATTACCGCGTTCCAGTCTTGTTTGACTATTGGTGTAAGATTTAATCTGTGATATCCGTTCTGAGTTAAGAAATAAAGCAAAATTATGTTTGGTTCTCTTTACTTGCTAATTACAGAAACCACAAATGGAAAGTACTGGGTATTATGCTTCCTTCCCTGATGAAACTAAATTTTCCCTTCTTTCAAACAGCGTTTACCCCTACAAATACACATTGAGCTGTGCATTTAAATTTAAAAAACAATTGAAAAAAACTCTTACTAAACTAAACTAAAATTGCTAAACTTATGTCACGGTTCGTTGCCCAGTGACGAGTCGTGGCATATTACGCGCGCGAAAAGCTACTTTTGACTCAATTTTTGATGCAGATTTTAAAAAATTCTGATGCAGTTTCCAGCCGAAATTCGAGCAGGAAGTGTAGGTAAAAATTGCAAAAGTTTTCATAGCACACTCACGTCCTAAATCTGAGTGGTAGGACCGAATGGAGTAAAGAAAATTCAAAGTCTCATCAAAATACCCAAATTCAACCAGCTTTTGATCGTACTCAGACCAGTGGCGTCTAGAAACCGAAAAAGTGGATTTTCCCACAAAAATGTTCTAGTTTAAGAAATTTTTTAAACGTATATGACAAACTTGAACTTAGTGGGGGATCTAATGTACATATATCTAAAACCTATAATTTACCAATATGAAAACCTGGATATCCTCGAAGTCCAAGGACATTCAAAAAAACGGTTGGAAAACGTTCGCTAAACTTTGTGTCGCAGATTGTTGCTCAGCACCGAATAAAGTTAAGCGATAGAAAATAGCAGGCCGTTTTTTCATTTGCGATGTGTTGAGGTTTCAATCTTCCCCTATGACTTCAAGCTCGCATATGTATAATATTATTGAACAAAATGACATCATTTTTGTCTGTGCGTCCTCTGATCCAATTTAATAAGAACGCCATATTTGCTAGCATAGAAGATGCAAAGCCTGCATATCCTCACTAGTCCACAAGAAACTTCTATTTCGTGTAAAAGATTTTCTGTGAAAGCGAACTGCCTTCTAGCATAGAGACGAGATCATATCAGTTATTAATACTTTGTGTTTCATACGTGAAAAGAGTTGAGTCGACCATGACATGCTGACTGCGTTTGCATGTACATGTTAAAAACATATATGACAATTCTCTTCTCAAAATATTTTTTACAGCTCGATACCTTTCGATCGTTGAAAGACAGCCGTGATGACTCTCTGGCGGCAACTTTCGTCCTGTGCAACCTTTGAATGGACGCACTATTGAGACCAGCCTCTCCACTCCCCGCATTAGAGGGTATTTTCCTTTCTCTGGGCTAGAATCTTTTGCTTAGATTTCTGCGTCCGAGTCTTGACTATTGGCATATGAATTAATGACTGTGTGTACGTCGTAATGTTTGTTCGGAATTAAAAAGCAAAAGCAAAACGATACATGGTTCCTTTTAATGTCGCGTACTTCTTAATTATATAAAGCAATAATGGAACGTACTTGGTATCATCTTTCCTTTCCCGATGGAACTAAAGTTGCACTTCTTCCGAACAGTGTTTATCGAAGCAAATGCGCTCGAAGCAGTGAATTTTCGTGGATATCGTATTTCAAAAGTTTAACTCATCTTTTTAAAAAAGGGACGCAAACAATTTCGACTCTTCTAAGTTCATGCAACCTTCAGTCATGTTATGCAAATGTATTTTTCCTTCATTACCATGTTTACGCAAGGTTTCACTACCTTGTTCCGGTAATATCCTGAGATACAGACCCGACGGTTAGACGTCCAGACGACAACTTCGGAGTTCCGCCGTGCTACTGATTGAATAACTGATTATAGAACTTCCCTTGTTTACAGAAGTTTTTTTCCTCCAACAGAGAAATATATGCGAAGGATCTACTCCTCATTTTTGTGAATTACGGGTGGAGAACTCAGCAACGTAAGACATCTAATTTACAAATATAAAGTAGAACTTTTTCAATGTATACAAAGTACACGAAGAGAGGAATCTGATCTTCAAATACAAAAAACTCGTTATAAAAACTCTCTAGAACGAGACAAAGTATTGACAAACTATGAATACCATTCGTATTTTAAAAGTATTTTCAGAATATTGGCGGTTACTCAGAGATTGACCCATGAACTGCCGAGTGCAAGTTCTCCCACAAAGCTTCCAGGGGAGAAATCATGCTAATGGAACTCAGAGTGTCGGCGTCTGATATTTGCGTGATTATATTTCCCGTTATCACTTTTTAGCTTGGATAAATCGCAACCGGAACCTGCATTACACCAACACTAATCTTACACCTAATCCTAAACCTAATTCTGATCCTTATTCTAATAGTAATCTTAATGATAATCCTACAGTAAACTACCTATCACCACACCTGATCTCTCACTCTTGACTAATTGAGCAAACTTTCCTCAGTAAAATCACGAAGCAGACCAAATAATTGTGGTTTGGCTTTAATTTTTGAAATACATCACATCTTAAAACTATTTATCTCACATATAGAATATCTTTAATCATCACTATCAGGTGATGAAAGAACATAGAGAAGTTTCTGAATATACCCAAGAACTGACTGTATTTAACAATTTCTGTGTGAAGCAGTACCGGGGGGCAAAACTCGAGTTAGAATATGGAACTCTGATAACACGTTTGATCGTACTCAATGTTTCGACACGCGAATTAAGGGCTGTTACGAAAACGTGCAAGTTTCTGCGTAACGACGTGTTGCGAGGGAAAATTTTGTGACAAAAAAACTCGACCCAATCATTTCACGTCTGCAAAGGATATCGACAAGCAACTGTAACAGACTGAGATAGCGAAAACATTTGAAATTGCATGGTGAAACACGTCGGCACGCCATAACTGTGCAAAAACTGTGATAGTTACAAGACTTTAGTTACAAAACTGTAGTAGTGACAAGGCTTAAAATTTTCGATACATCACGGTCTCCAGCACTAATACAAACATTGGTCTAAATTAATATAGTTATGGAAAACTCTGACTGTTAAGGTACTGCAATGTTTACTGTGAGACCACTGCATCCAGACTATGGTCTTGTGGTGTACAGAAATAAATCTCGCTGACCATTCGGATGAAGGCATAGATGGTTAAAGTCAGTTGTAGGAGCAAACAGAAGACTAGAAAAGTGGAGGTACTCTTTTGATTGACCTGCGAAGAATACGCTGTAAGAGATCGAGTACATGATGCAAATTTCCCTTCGTCGCAATAGCAGCACCATAATTCAGTAGCTACAAGTACTTTAAGATCTACGACGACAACTTTAACGACTAAGTCCTTAAAACTAAAGACTTCTTCATGCAAAGGAAGATAAAGAACAATTTTCGTAAAACAGTAATTTACAAAAGTTTCACGGGGATTCGCAACAATTCGTCGCATATGGAACTCGATCCAGACCATTTTACTGGTTCAGCATGACGTGAGCTCGCTTACGAACAAAACTTGTTGCTTAAGAAAGACGTCAACCTGGCACTACAGTCGTTTTAAGTGAAACGCATCGTTTGGAAGTTCTAAAATAAGTTACAAGTGTCAAAAACTGTAGTTTAAAGGTCGTTGTCGTTAAAGTTTACATCAGATATCTAAAGATCCCTAATTGAGAGTGAACGCCAATGTTTCCTGCTGTCCTTTTGGTTGTTCTACTTGGAATGTTCTACGTCAAATTTAGATCGATTTATCCGAATTTACACAAGATTAATTTCAGCCCAACTTTATGCCGATACAAAACGCTCATTTCACGGCATCCAAATCTTAGAAATTTGGAATGAGAAAAAACTGACGAACTTAATCAGGAAATAAGAGGCTCTAACCTCTAAACAACTTCTTAGACTTATTTAACTTAAAACAATTAAAATACCACGTCTTGGTAACGACGATGAAAACAAACGGTAATGTATTCAAGAAATATTCTCACAAGCTCAACTTTCATCCTCCTCGTCGCCATCCTCAGCTGGCTTGTAGTCGTCCTTTGGCGGCGGAGACCGTTCCCTTCTCGACCCTGAACGGGATCTGGAACGACTTCTCGATTTCGATCTGGATATCGAGCGGGAGTGAGCTGATTTTGAACGGGACCTGGAGCGAGAGCGTGATCTAGATCTGTAATTGGACCGGGACCTGGAGCGAGATCTAGACCTGGACCGTGAATGTTTGCCATGCCTTGACCGAGATGAGGACCTGAAACGACCGCAATATCAACTCTTCAGTTTAATGCTCGTGTAGCTGCAAAGGTTCGACAGAGATTAGAAGTTCTTTTTTACCAGGATTTATGACGCGTGCTCGAGAGGTGGAGTGATGGGAATTGAAGGCTGGCATGGGAAGAAACCACACTTACCACTTGAAGCCAAAATTTGTAGGTGAGATTTTCACCTGTGACGAATCTATCAACCAGTGAAATTATGACTTTCAACAACATACTTTTTTCCAAAGAGATACGTAATCAGGCACCCTTTCGCTGTCCGCGGTACAAGTCTTAATTAGGTTTAAATCCCTCTTCTTCGTCTGTGGCAGCGCATCACAGGATAAAAGCAATTTACGTAGACAGTCTCGTCCGCAAGCAAGTAGTTGTTTTCAAACTCATGACCAATCCAAAACTTCGGAATAGCGGGCAGAACGCAATTTCTCATAAATTAGCACGTCGCTGTTACTGCAGAGTTACTACGCTACTTTGTTAATTCGTCATTCATGAAAATCAGAACTAAAATGTAGTCGTTGAGATCGCAATGATGGCCGAGGAGAAATGGCAATTATCCTTCCTTAGTGAAATTTTCTTTTAATTAAAATATACCACTTCTGGGGACCGATACAAACTACTGGAGATGTTCACGTATTTGAGCAAACCTCAAAAGATCGTCCGTTTGCTTAGTTTTCACGGCAAAGGAAAAATAACAAACGCGGTGATGCTCATTATCCAATAAGAGCCCGTGGTATCTGACCTACTTTGTAAATCTCTTATTTGATGCTAATTTTGTGATTGCCTACCGTGAGCGGCTTCGTGAGTAAGATCTTTTTTGCTTTGGACTGTCCTAAAAACACGATGAAGACGACATGAGAATCAAAAACTCTCCAACGGACATAAACATAAACAAAAAAGTGTATCTTACATCAATCATACGGATTCTCTTTCCATTCAGACTGGTTCCATCCAACTTTCGAATGGCATTTCGGGCATCGGAATGGGATGCAAACTCTAAAACACTGGAAAATAGGATAGGAAATAATGTTTCAGAAACTTACGGTAAATAATGTGAAGGGAAAAAACAAGCAAAAACAAACAAGATATCATTTTTACGTGAAAATAGAACCATCTTTCACCTCCATATTTCATTTCATTCGGACATTATTATTAAAGAGATAGGTTCTTAATCTTCCTTATCCCCTTGGTTTCCTTTGACGAGTAAAATCGTCTTTCATTAGCTAGAGTAAAATACTAAAGTCTCCACCAGTCACTGGTGACAGAATCTGGTAAGGTAATACTACAATACTCGTAAGGTAATGAATGCTGCCTGAGAGGATACATGTACAGTCGAACTTCGATTATCCAGACTTCATCTGATGGTTCCAGTTCTTATGTAAAAATTGTTAATATTTGTTATTTCGATTAACCAGACATATTTTGTCGCTCCAGAAGAGTCCAGATAATCAAAGTCCAACTGTAGTGTGTCCTGAACTGTTTCACGTAGTACATGGGAGGAAACTGAAAACCGATTAAGTGGTCGGAGTCATTCTACTCACACTCAAGCAGAACAACCTACTGCACACAGATATCAATTCTAACCAGGTTGGAGTTGACAAGGCAAGGCGAACCAAAGCTCACTTTTTGTTTCTACATAATTTTATTTTGTTCGACAATATAACAAATATGGGGGGGGGGCAAATTGTCTAGCAATAGCCAGTTCCCCTTATTATGTCTGCTAAATACAACTACCAGACCACCTTGAAGTGTTTTCTTTCTCATGCAGATTTTTAATTGCCAAGGACAACAGGAATACAATTGCACAGATTAACATCGCAAACAATGTTTCAAAAAGCATTCTGGTAGTTGCAGTCTGACAAAAACTATTGGGCAAAGAAAGTATATGGCAACATCAAATTGCATTGTGGTTGACTTATCGTTCAACAACATTGCATTTGGTAAATTTTACTTACTCCCACAACACAAAACATTCTACAAAGATAGCAGGAAATACTTTCTAAGCCAACTAAGCATTTCATCTTAACTCACCCTTCTCCTTTGACAGGTCTGTGTGCATCGCCATAGGTGACATCGCCTGCTTGTCGAACATAATCCTTCAAATCCTGTGACATTGTGCAAAACAAATTTACAAAAAAACCTGGAACCCGTACTTCCCTATTTTGTAGTAGAATACATTATTTTAATTTTACACAAAGCATGTTACTTTTGGTTGCAGCAAAATCAAAACCCCTAACTCTAATAGCCAAGGTGTTGGTCCCTTAGTCTTAACACAAGCAACATGCACAAATTTTTCCTAGAACTTTCAGGTCTGTTAAAATTTATAAGCTGGTACAGTCTACATTTAATCTTTCTTTAGCACTCTGGGTTCATTTGGGGTTTTGCTACTTGTAAGATTTTTTTCTGTTGTGAAATAAGATGAAATTTGTTTAAATTCTTGTTGTAATTTGTTGAGGGGTTCTTTCTGGAGCAACAGTCCTGGTTAACTGTAAAGGATGTGGGTGAACAAGGTGAACCAATCATATGAGTTCAAATCCCACCTGTGATCTTGTAGTCTTTTTTGTGGTTTCTGTGTTTGGGTTGTTACTTAGAATATATAAAACAAAACATATACCGAATATAATCATCTTGTAAAACTCATGATATGAGTCAAAAAAACAGGAGAGAATGTTTAAATTGTAATATTTTGAATTTATTACAAATTTGTAATAAATTCAAAATATTACCATTTAAACATTCTCTCCTGTTTTTTGACTCATATCTTGAGTTTTACAAGATGATTATATTCGGTATATGTTTTGTTTTATACTTTTTCAAACTATTGGCTGGCTATAGTTTTTACTTCGAATATGTAGCCCTTAATTATGACTGGCAATAAATTTCATTGAAAAAGGATGAAAACCTAAACTAATGAACTCAAAGTTCATGAACCTGTACAGTAGATTAGCTTTTGGTCACATGTTCACAGGACTGTTTAAACAACAATCCTGTCTTGATTATGCTGTGTTCTCTTTCAAGTAGTTTTTACTGACTCAAAATTGTCAAAATCAGGGGGAAACTTGTTAATCAACAACCTACCAACATCAATTAAGTTTTTGCTTTATAAACTCACAATTGTTTAATGGCATCGTCTTCAAGTTGTGATAACAAGTCCTTCCACCCATTGTAGTTTTTGTAGCATATTCAGTAATAAAGTATGCAATGCATGATTTTCAACATGAAAGGAATTCAGTTTTGTCTTTCAAATGTGTATGGAGAATTCATTTGGATCTTTGATTTTAAACTGTGTGGACAGCAACTTAATATGTCACAAATTTTACTCTTTAATGAAACACAAAATGTTGATCTGTACGTTTCCAGAACCTACTCAAGCCATAAAAATGCCAGTGGACAAAATTGAAAATAATTGGGCAACTGGTGTTTGGTCGAAAACTAACGAGCAACATCATCAACAGGTTAAGCATCTGTCTTCTCAGTGGGAATTTCCGAATAGGCATCAAGTCATCAGTGTGTCTTCGTCTCTCTAAACTAATGGCTTCTGAGATCTCCCACAAAACCTCTGACATCTCAGAGGTGTTATGCTTCACTTCAATCATCTTTTTCAAGGCATCGTCATCTCCCCCTGCCCTGCTCACCAATCAGGGTCAGTGAATGCCTTCTATGCATCATACTGAAATGATTTAAACAGACATCTTGCCTTAGAATATTTTCTATGAATTACCCACACATACATGATAACAAAAGTAAAACAAAAAGACATTTAACTTATTGTTACCCCAAGGGATCTCCCTTTCACAAGAAAAATAATCTGGTGTTAGACAGAAGAACATGATAAAAGGGGCAGTTGTCATCATCATTGGTTTAAACCTGTTTCAAACCATAGATTACCTGCATTGAAATGAACTAAAACATGTAGAAAAAAATGACTGTAAATGTTTTCAACTAAAAAAAGCCTTTTGGGGCATCTAAAGAATTTCTCTGTAAAATTTCCCAATATTATTTGAAAACACTCTGTGTAAAATGCAAAAGCACATTTAACAGTAAAAAAAGGACAACTTTAGGCCTCCTCCATCCTACTCAGTCCAAGCAAAACTATCCAAAAGATATTTTAATTACCAATAGTCACACCATCTCACCTGCCAGCTGACTCTTGTCGACAAATTTTCCACAATGACTCGCCATGGGGTACGAGTAGGAGCTCCATATCTGGATAATTAAAAAAAAAAAACTAAATGACAGTCTTGTTACATGGTTAGAGTAAATATCAGGGGTCTGAACATACTTATCCCTTGCTCTGTTTCGTCTGGGTCCTCCACTGTATCCTCTGACTGAACCACGACAAGCTTCCACAAGAATTCTATGGAGGAAATCAATTTCAACCTGTTTACTAAAAAACTGTATTGCAACACCTAAAAGAAGTCTCAAATGCTCCTGTGATTCTTTGTTAGTGACATCGCATGTCAAAAATGAGCGTTTCTTCCTGTTTTCGCTATTCACGAACTTGTTTTTCGTTTACTCCAAAATTACGGGCTGCAACTCGGTTACAATGCTCTTTGGCAGATTTAACTACTTTGAGTTTGAACGAAAACGTGTAACTTTTTCTGGATGGCATCGCTTCAACGGTAGAAAACATGGTAAGGTAGAAAATACTTGTGGAAAAAAATACAGTTTAAAAATACCTACTTCAGTGATGACTCACAGTCTAAAAACTTAGAACCGTCTTCGCAGAGGTCCGCCCAATGCTTAGCAAATCACAATTAGACTTGTTTTATCCGATCCGCTTGACAAGCTCATACCATCTTACGTTTTATAAAGTGAAATTAAACTTTTTCAAATGCCAGTAAAATTTTACATTTATTCATATATAAGCTGCTCTGGACTATAAGCCGCACAGCCAAGAATTTTGGCAAAAAGTTGCAGCTTATAGTCTGCGAATTGCAGTAATAGTAGCTTTTCCCCATGCCAAATATTTAAAAGCAATTTGCACAACTGGTCCGGTAAATTTGCCATTGTATCATCATTTATGGTGGTATCATGCATTAACAGTAATTTAGCGGAGCTTTCATCCACAGGTTCTTGTTTTATTGCATTCTCTTGAATTAATCTCTCTGAATTTGTCTTACTGTTACCAAAACATTGCCAATCTAAGTTTGTTTGTATACTTCTTACAGAAATACTTTTGTACAGTTGTGAATATGATGGTACAGCCAACAACAGTCAACAACTAATCAATGAATCAAATGACTGGACTTGTTCCACGTCAACAAGGAAGATGACAATTTTGAAAATATTCTTTTAAAAGAATCAAGATAAGTAAAAATCACATAGAACCCTTTGAAAGTGAACTGTCTTTTAAACATGTGTAAATGACAACAAAAAAGTAAGCATCTTGCTCAGTAAGAAGATGCCAGTTGAAATTGAAAAATGTCTACCTTTTGTGTAGATTTCTGCATATACAGAATGAGAATAAGCCCTGGGGACAAGGTTTGGGTGCAGGTAATGTTCCAGTGTGGGTAATCAGTAGCCAAAAATTTGTTTGGCAAAAATTTGTTTGGGCACCAAATTTGGTGTGTGCAGGTAATACAATGTCCAGACATCGCTTGGAAAATACAGTATTAAAATGTTAACTTACTTTTCACCAAGCAGTTCTCGATTGTTTAGGTCAGCCACTGCATCTTCAGCATCACGATAATCATCAAAAGTCTGAATAAGTACACCAGAGAACAATTAAGAATAGTGTTGACATATTCCAGACATATAAACCTATGCAAAATTTTTTCAGATACATTTCCTGATGTTTGACTTCAAACATTTATCATATTAATTTCACAGAAATTTTTGGATCACATTCAGCATAGTTCCACCCAACAGTAGTCTCCTCTAAACTGTTTCTTTCTTGAAAATTCTGCTGACAAATTCAGGAAGGAATCATTCAGCACATACAAATAAAATCAGTCCTTGCTAAATTTAATGAAGATTCTAATGAGAATGAAGCAATTCTATGCCCTGCTTATCACCAGGAGACTATTTTATACACAGCTAAATAGTGTATGAACTGCTAACATTTAAACACAGAACGAGTGCATATATAGAGGCCAAGTAGCTCAGTCATTTCATACTAAAAATACAGTAACAATCTTACTGGCTGGTGCTGCATGCCAAATTCATTTGCATTTCCTACTATGAATAATAATAAATTAAAATAAATTTTATCCATGAGGTTGAAATATTCGTGGCTTGTATGTGTCTTTTCTTTTCACTTAGTGAGTACTTTCCTATTAAGTTCTTCATCCTCTAAATTGAGTTTTGGCAGATAACTGAACAACATAAAGCTTTGGTTTTAACATCATATTTCGAGTCATGTTCACTGCTAACAAACTCACTATGCTCTGTTACACTAGAATGCATTTAAAGGGGGTGTTCTCTCTTTTATTCACTTATTCCGTATTTTAAGCAAGAAAGATACTCTGACAAACATCGTGTAAACCCTAGTATTTATGTTATAAAACAAGATAAAACTGATCACAGTGTTATTTCACCTTGTTTTATAACTCAAACATTGGTTAAAAAAATGTTGTTCATTGGAGTATGTTTCTTGATATATTTTCTCAAATTGTCAGCTGGTGGTAATGGTTTACTGCAAACTTTTTGTTGCACTAATTCTATGCACTCCTATTGCAACCTGAAACTTCATTGTATCATGCCATCATACAACCTTTCTCACACATACTACATAAGGTAGCATGATCAACACTTGTATCTGTTAAGGAACCAATACTTCTTTGGCCCAATGAACTATGGCAATGTTGGTACCACTTCATGCTTGGCACAGGCACTCGTTACTGTCCCTAAATTCTGCAAATATTCAAAACAACAAAATTTTATCCTTTTCCTTCATTACCCACTAAAGACTTTAAGACCTTTTAAAACATTAAAATTCTAAAGAGCTTGGCGGGAATGACTGTTGAACTGCACCAGTTGCAGAGTGAAGCATAAGATTGAAGTTGGTCAGTTGAACGTTTTGTCTGGCCAGAAAGATGAAATTCGGTACCGTAAAGCCAGAAAAAACCTCGTTCCTTCAATTCTCATTAGCAATAATAAGTCACTTCAACTAATATAACCGTCACTTACCACGAATCCGAAGCCATTCTTCAGGTTAATTTCACGAATCCTACCATAGCCTTTCAAGAACTTTTCGATGTCTCTTTCCCTAGTTCCGTACGGAAGACGTCCAAGATATATTCTGTTGCTATTCATAGTCCTTTATTAAAGTGCTTTCACCTGTTATTTTCTTGTTTTTGTTTTGGAAAAGGCAGATAAGCTTTCAAAATTGCGACTTAACCTCAATGTTTCTTCCGCGTGGTTGCGGGGAACTCTCAGGCCTGAAGGCCAAACTGACAAAGCCTCAATTTCAGGTTGGCGAAAGTGTTTGCTAGGGAGAGGAGGGTAATGTTGTCATTTAATAATCATAATGTTCCCCAGATTTTCTGAAATTTATCAAGTAAATCGAAATTTATCAAGTAATCTAAACAAATAATTACACTATGTCACCATAATGACTTTTTAACCGTTATTCCGACGCAAAACTTGCACTTCTAATGAGGTATAAGATTCGCCGACACGTACAAATTGCCTCCCCAAATTTGCCAGTTTTCTGCGGTCCCTCCCTTCCCTTCAGTAATGGGCAACCAAGCCGTCATTCCATATATTTACATAATTATTATGCAGGATGAAAGGAATTAAATAAAGTTCTTGATGAGTTTGGATCATTGTCCGTTTAAATTCAGTTCTTTGACCGAGAGGAAGGCAGATGGCAAGTTAATCCTGTATTATGAAATATTTAGATGGAAAATGAGAAGTGCACCAAGAAATTTGGCTCGGTTCTGTGACCCGTTGTTGAAAGAGTCTGAAAGGAAAGTTTTGGTAAAATGGATCAGGTACACCATATTTTCGATGTGAAATCATATCATGGTGGCAAAATTTCACCAGAATCTTAGAAGGGTTGTCTGTGCTTATGGCAGGAAGGTCAGAAGATGACGAACGGAAATACCATCATGATTAGGATGTACATTAGAACTGCAATTATTTCTAGCATGTTTGGTCGATATTATGGAAATTAATGTCATAAGAATAATCTGTTGAAAAACAATCACACCTTCTGGACAGCTTTTATGGGGATGCTGGTGGCACAGTGGTAGCATATGCATCTCTCACCACTGTGACGATGTTTCGATTTCTGGCTCCATTTTTTTCTTACTAAAGTTACCTTGGTCACATGTGAGAAGAGTATTGTCCAGTTAGACTCATGCAATCTAAACATGGCATCACAGGTTTTTTTCGGGTACTCTGGTTTACTCCTTTAGTGACACTTGATCCATAAGGTTTAGCCCTTACTAGATCATTTGGGAAAGCACCTTAGGCAGCTGATAGGGTTATCCACTACAAATAAAGACACCTACCTATCTACATAAAACTCAAGGTCATTCAGCAATCTGACATCAGGCAGGAATCTGTTCTGACCTATGAGCTCAATGAGCAAAGGAGAACATTGGATTATGGTAGTTATATCAGAGTTGCAACCAGAAATTTCTAACAGTAGGGTTTGAATGGTAATGAAAAGGCATGGTCAGGAAGATAGCCACTAAGTATTTCAAATGTAGCCGATCCATGTGGTTTTGGAAATCTGGAGCAAAATAGCATCGCTAACAGGGCATATGTAACACTTTACAGAGAAAAGACAAGGTGGGCAACTCTCCAAGTTGTACCTGTATACTTTTAGTTAAATTAAATAGTTAGCAATACCATTTGACCCAAGATGTCACAATTAGCTAAATATCATAAGCTGGGTATGTAACACCTCACTCAACCCACTTGAGGATCTTATTAGAAAACATAAGCTTGACAGAAAAATATTCCTGACTGGGATGCAAAAAAATTGTTGAAATGTAATGAGCTATGGTAATTCCCTGAATCAAAGTTACTTACTGTTATTCTCTAAGTTACATGATAATTTTTGCAGAGGTAACATCTCCATGATGATATGTTTAGAAAGTTGCCACCTCTTCACAAAAAGTGGTATATTATGTCACTATCCCTGTTTCCTTTACACATTCTCTAACTGAACCTTTTTTGTCACTGTTATTTCCTAATTTGCCATCTTATTTGTATTAAAGAATGTTTTTCTTTCTTGTTAAGGGATTTAGATGACAAAACATCATGTCAGCACTTACAGATTCTGTTTTCATTTTCCATACCCAATGCAGAAAGTCTTGAGAAAATTAGAAGTCTTCAAAAGCCAATAATATCGGCTGGGGCAGTAAGTTTTACAATTACTACATAACAGATGTGAATTGTTCAATTGATCATAGACCTGTAAGAGCTGTTTTTAAACCAACACAAAGACAACACACTGGAGATGAATCAGAAATTCTGTAGTATATAAACAATGTAATTTTGTGGTATAGTTGTACATGTATGTCTTATAATAATGCACTTTATTTCTTATAGGGAAATGGTTACTGGGAATATATGTTAAGTCAAATTGGTGTGGATATTGTGGCATTTGACAGTAACCATATTTATCCTGAAAGTATGCATTACATCAACATTCAAGTAATATAGACTATATATATTGTTTGTAAAGTAAATGGTTTGAACCTGGGAGAATCATGACATGTAGGAAGTTGTTCATCCAGGTCAGTGTAGTCTTGAGAAAGACTGTTGGTGGAAGTGACTGACGTTTCAACAGCCTTAGCTGCTTTCATCTTCAGAGTCAAGACTCGAGCCACTAAGGCTGTCGAAACATCAGTCATTTCTACCAACTGGACGATCAACTTCTACAAACATGTCATATATTGTTTGTGATACACATCTACATTTCAATATTAATTTTATTCAATTAATTAATAAATATTATATTAGTTTAAATATTTAATTCACAATGCTCTTTGTGTGCTCAATATTTAAGATTTAAAGGACACCCTTTCTTATATTTTTATTGTTTAATATATATATATTTTGATAAAATTAATTTTTGATATTAATTCTCCTTAATATTAATTTTCCTAACATTAAAGCATTCATGCAAATTCTCCGTTCAAGTATGATATTAGTTCTTTCTTGGTGGCAACTATTAAAGATATTTCATGAAGCATAGAACATCCAATGTTTTCATGTAGAAGGGTGATGCAAGCCTGCTAAGAAGTTTCAGTGACAGAGTATTGATGTTGGCATGGCCTGACCAAGATGGTATGATCAATTTATTTCATTTACTATACTTGTTAGTTAATTACCGGTAATGTTTTACTAGGTTTGCAATAAACTGGATGAATAGCATTTACCGTAATCAATTCAGATAACTTTCTTAGCTTTTTGATGAATCAAGTTTTGATCAACATTTCAATTCAGTTAAGACTTTGTCTAATAATGTTGTAATTTTTTATTGATTAATGTATTTTAATTTCATAAAGCTTTTTGTTTCCTTTATTTTTGACTGAAAGATAGCCACTGTGTTCTATAAAATCTTGAATTTGTGCAAACTTAGCCTGCACCATTATTTTTCAGAAGGATACAATATATATGATCATTTTAAATTCTGTTGGCAGAAGAAAGCAACTTTTCTGTTGATTGTTTACAACAATACAATGGTAGTACCATCATACACATAGGAGAACTCTTTGGTGAGACTTTATCCAACAATGCATGGGGACAGACAACATCACAGAAGTTCCAGCTTCAGCTTGGAAAATCATTTCGATGTGTGTACCGAGCACAGCTTCCCAACTGGCCAGGATATTTGGATAGTCTAAGCATTTGGTGTAAAACTAACCAACCTGTTGACTGTGATGGGGGATTGTTTTGTTATGTGCCAGGCATGGAAGTAAAAGATTATTAAAAAGAAATGGGTAAAGAAAAGATGCCATGACATGGATACAAGAGAGCAAGAGTGAAAAACAGAGATACTGACAGGTGATGAGGTTGCAATCATGTTTATTATGGACTGACATAAAACTGTACAAATCTTGGGAAGAGTAAGTACAGAGAGTTATACATATTTGGTGGTGGAGTTGTGGGACTGGATTTGGGATAAGTGCCCAGGTTATCCTGCATCGATAAATCAAAATGATTTATTCCAAGTATTCACCTGGAGACAGTATCTCAAAATTTGAGCAAAGCAATGATAAATTCAGCAGTTAACAAACCTTTCAACTTTTTGTACTGTTTTATACTGCCTATGCAGCATCCTATTTTTATATCATTAAAAGAGCAAAATACCCAGTTGAAAATGAAATGCCTGAAATTTATTATTAAATTATAAATATTTTTTAATCCTGTGCTCTTGGTGTTTTATTATAATTAATTTCCAGTGTAGTTTTTAGCATTTCACCTTGATTGGGGTCCCAGATAGATAGGCAGGGTCTTTGGGGGTTTTCCAGTTGGGCAAGTCACCGCAAGTTTGAGCTTATGCCTCATTTGACCACAAATTTGCGATGACTTGCTTTGGTACGCGACCAATTTGAGCTTGGTCAAATTTGACGTCTTCAAGAGCCATTCTCAAAACAGACTGTGAAGAGAAAAAAACTCAAAAACGGGGTAAGGTACTGATGAACTTTTTATTCCCATAATTTTGCCGTAATAACTTATGAACTAACATAAGTGCATGACTTGCGGCGACTGGTAGGATTGTAAATCGTCACAAGTTAACTTATGGTGCCTTCTGTTGTCGTCCGTTGTCATTTGATAACGGTTGAAGCCTAGTTTTTACGAGTAACGCAAGCACAAGGCAAAGGAAACAATTTGACCCTTATATTCTCATACTTGTTCATCTGTTTATGCTTGCATTTAGCCTGTTTTCACAGTGAAATAAGCATTCTAATGCTTGTACTTATGCTTGCGTTACTCGTTTACGGCAGTAACTAGACGCACATTTTTTTTGACTATTCCAGAACAGGAATAGACGCAATTGCGCCTTTTTTGGAACCTAGTCCAGTTAAACTATCAGTCAAATTGTGTTCCTTTTACTCAATTCAAGGCATAGATTGCCGAGAGCAAAACATTTGTAGATTTAGTCAAAACACATAGAATTTTGTTTCTGTATTCCTGAGCCAGAATAGGTCCAAAGGAATGCGCGCTAGATAGCAAATCAATGTGTGATGAGGTTTTAGGTGCCATTCTACCGTAGGATGAGAGTTCCGGTAATATTGACAATTAGTAACTTATAACTTCACTGGGTTTCTTAAGTCAAATTTCACCGTCTTTAAATATTTAATAATTTTTAATATTATTATTATTAATGGCACCTAAAATCTCATTCTCCTTGCGCAAGTAATTAAGGATTTCTCGGAATATTGTGTGCAATGTGGCACCATCTGCCCTCGGCTTTAGGTTATCCTCAGCGTGGTTAACATGCGGTATCACAGAAAGTAACCTTCATTTGTTTTGGTAATAAGCTGGTACTAGAGCCCGTGTCTTCTTTATCGTCAGTGCGTAAAACAATTGCACAAGAATCTCTTTTTTCTCCCTCCGAATTACTCAGGTTTACAATCTCTGGGTCGTCTTTTCTTGCATCTACCTAGAAGTGAACAAAATTTAAAACTTTAAAAATTAAAGTATTTGATCTTAAAATTTTGTGGTGCGACTGAGTAAATGAAATATGATTCCAGGGAGTTCGGAAAGAACTAGATCAAATTGAGAGTATATATTAAATTGGGAGTTTTATGATTAATCTTTATAAAACTCATTGATAGTTCATAAGGAAAATTCAAAAGAAATGAAGATTTAATCAGTTTTTCTGTACCATGATAAAGAACTGATAAAAATGAGAAATAAACATCAGTGTTATGTTACATTTAGAAAAGCTGGGTCTGTATCTACCAGTTTTGCATCAACTCTTGCACACACAAATTGATCTTGAATTGAATCGCGTGTAAGCAAGTAATATTTAGAACACGAGTAGGAGTGTTTTATGGGATATAAAGCACAAGGCGACAGCCGATTGTTTTAGATCCGATAAAACACGTATCACGAATTTTTTGAATAACTTCAAAAACAGCCCCCTTCATACGTTAATTGACAAAGAAAGTTTCAGAATTGACGTTTTCTAAGTCAAGAAAGTTTTACGTGAAAAACGAGCGTGTCTTTGACATATAAAGATACGGTACGGTTTTGATTATCTTTTGTGTTTTCCTCACAAACTATTAATTAAATTAATTATTAACTCACAAAAATATCTGGCGTTAGCCAGAGTAAACTAAGGTAAACAGAGTAAACGCGGGCGACTTTACTCGTCAAAGGGAGAAGTGTGGCATTGAAGGAGTTAATCTACGAGTCCTTTACTGGAATCAAAGAACATCCTCTAGTCTAAATGGCATATAAATAATTGTCCCAAAACCAAGAACAACAACGGTAAACCCTACATGTAATGCGTATTCCATTTGAGATATCTCGTTATCTCTTTCTGTTATACTTTGCTCAAGTATCTGGTTAATACTCTTTAGCTCAGATATTTCATATTCCTGAAAACAAAAGACAAAAATGTGGAAATTTGGGTTGCGTGTTGGAATAAATATAACTGAGTATTTTAAATTACACTATTATTAATGAAGAGAAACATCCTAATACAGTCACTGTCATTGTATTTTCATAATGTACTTGGAAGACCTGTGCTTTTATTCTCTGTTCTGCTTCGTAAATCCTTTCCTTCTCTATTCCAAGTTCGCATTCCAGCCAAGATATGCGATCTGTGAGTTTTCTCATCTGTTCTTCCTGGTAAGTAAAATACCCGTAGGTCATGTAACGAAATGATATACATTTTCTGTAAAACTGGGCAGGTAAAACGAGCGAGTTTTTCGCTACTTTCAATTGTATTTTTCTGAGAAAAAACGCAAAAATGTAGCAAAATGCAACGGCGTAACTACTGGGGGGTGGGGGTGACACCCCCAATATTAAAAATAGGAGTTTTGTCGGGCAATTTGTCTGAAAATGTTACAATACTTGTCGGGCAAGAAAATATTTATATCATAAAAAGGACATTAAAAGTGAAAAGAAAACAATAATATAAATATAGTCCCCCCTGGCCTGTACTCCCGTCGTCCATCGAGTAAAGATTTACTATATATCTCGTAAGATTAAGTACTCATATAAGTTAGGTGCATTTGACATGAACAAAGGAGGTACATTTTTAGCCTTATTGTACTCTGATTCTTGTGACCAAACCTTTTTAGTCGGGCAAAATATCGTCACATCCTAATGTTAATGCCAAAGTTACGCCGTTGGCAAAATGCCTTGATCAAGTTGGATAAAATAAAATGAATGTCATTTTAGCTTTTGTAAATTAACCAATCTGTAAAGAGAAACTATACAAAAATGAACCCCAATTTAATATTCTTTTAGGTCTATTTATATTAGACTTCCTAGCCTCGTTCTTGTGTTGAAAATTCAAAAAAATTTTTAAATAAGACCGTTCGAAAGGCTAATTTCAGTGCACATAAAAGAATATCAAATCGGGAGCCTTTATTGTATGGGATCTATATCGTAGAATTATGATTGAAATAAACATTGAGAACACGCTGGGATCTAAAACTGATCAACTTACATACAAAAATAAAAAGAACTGTTGACCTGTTCGCCACTGAAAAAATCACAATAGCTTGTGATTTTTGGTATTTACCAATAAGTATGCCAAGTACTCGTGTAACCCCACACATATGGAGTGATGACACGTTCCTTGACCTTGCGAAAAACCACAGTTATAAAAGAAGTGGAGTTCATAAGAAAGGCGTTTGGAACCAAACAACGCTGCCCAGTAATAAGCATGACCAAACAATTATTTGCTGGCAGCTATTTGCAGGAAGTGTTGCGGCCTATCAGCCGATCAAAAGGATAAAAAAAATTGAATAAAACGGTTTCTTAATTTTTCTTCGCATGAATGGAAGAGTACCAGTGGAACAACTTACGATGGTATTTTGTAAAACAACTTTCAAATCATCCAGTGCATTTAAGCACGTGCTAAGATCACGTGTACCATGATTTTGACCACCATCCACTCCATTTTTATCAGCTATTTGACACTGCTTGTCCATATCTCTTAACACTGTATCTCCTAAACATTGATCAGACCTTTCTGGGTTCACCAAGGCAGGAGCGACTAGTTTCTTTGTTGTTTTAAACAAAGCCGACATGATTTGACCATGTTCTTTATCCGATCCATTCGCTCTGTCATCTTGGTTGAATCTTTTTTTATATTTTGTACAATCGTCGTGGTCTTTTACGGATTCTTCCGCGGCTATTTCGACCATGTGGGATTTGTCTTGACGAGAAATTTCTTTATTTGATGGCGATTCTTGGTTGTCTAATGTTACCAGCCGGGGATCTCCACTTGTATTTTGAAGACGTTTTCTTCCATACTCTGCGAGAATTCTCTACGATAAAAAAAGATTTCCTTGGCTTTAATTTGGATTTATTGGCAGAGCTACCTGCATGGCCGTGGAAGGTTTTGTGCTAAATAGAAAGAATGCAAGAAGTGAAGCCTATTTTATAATGGAAGCAGTTCCTCGTAGATCGTTTGAAAGCCCGTTTTTCACAAAACGGGGAGCGGTTACACTCTCCGTTCCAAAAAAAGGAGTGAGTCTCGTTCATACGGGTGCGGATCAAATTCTTCGGAACCGACCCAATATATGGACCCCTTTCATAAGCAATCCATAAAATGGAATGGTAGGAAATCGTACCGCGTGCTCGTGACGCGTCCAATGTGAACGACATCATTGAAATAATATGGAACTAGTTTTCACGTCGCACGTCAAGTGTTCACAAGTCCTTAGACTTGCTTCTAATAAAATGACGGCCATGCCTACCTAATTGACAGGTTCAAAAAAATAAGGCAAGCTTTCGTGAACTAGTCGCCATGTTCGCAACCGATCTGTCTTACTGATATTTAAAACTTTCAAGATTGGCGGGTAGTTTAGCTTAGAAACCAGGTCTGTTGAACGACAAGCGTTAAATTAACCTGGTTTAACCTTGTAATTTTCCTCTGCCGAATTGCTCACCTGAGCTTCTGGAAATTCCTGGATTTCCCCAAGGACGTCATCCTTCGAAAGCACGAAGCATTCTGTGTAACCGATCGATCGAATATCCGCAGTTCTCCTTGAGAAATGAACAAGAACTGCGTTTATAACTCATTGTTGAGTCATAATCGACGTAACCACGCTTTCTTCGGGGGCGACAAAGCCAAAAAAGATTTTTCTCCCCTGAGTGAAAGAACTGTCTGCGTAAATGTTTCTGTTTAAAGGGCCTGAAAACATTCGAATCCTTCTCAACCCTAATATTTCGAAAAAGACACGATTTTGTTAGAGTTATGTTTAGAATTTAAAAGATAACCAATAAGGACGGCAATAGCCCTATTTTCTTTCCTGTGCTTGCACCTCTCTAACCACGGATATTTTTAAGTCATACGTGGGCGAAGTTATAAAATTAGCACGACAAACCAGTAGCGCCTAACTTAGGACAAATTAGACTAAGAGACAGTCCAGGCTGCGGACCGTTTTAAATTGACAGCTTGTGTGATGACCGCTGCTATCATCACTACTGTGATTCATACTTAATTTCCAAGTGATGGTAAAGTCAGAATAAATTCCTCAGGTGACCCAATTATAAAATAACAATGTTCTAGTTTTGATGGTATCAAATGATAGGCTCTTAACATCAGTCGTTTATTCAATGGCTATGTTTATGTCCGATGTCATTGTTAAAGATTGATTACTTTTCCCAGATCCTTTTCCCGGAGTTATTCATTTACTCACGAGACTGAGCGTGGTTTATTCCAGTATTATGAAACCCAGAACAACACTTTTTCGTTACCTATTTTGACCTTCGCTGAGAGACAATATTCCGATTTCACCGAAGAAATCTCCGGAGCCCAGCTCTTTCAGAAGTGTTCCTGTTTCACTGAAAGACAAAGTGGACGAAGGCAGTACATTCACCTCAGTATACACCTGATGATAATGGCGATAATGATCATCTTTAAAATATTCGTGACCACGACAATGGTGCATTGAACCTGCATTGAAATTCTACCACCAAGACCATAAAAGTATGCAGTTATAATATAGTAATATTCAACCTTATAACTTCAATTCTTCCGTGCGTTATCAGATACATCTCTCGAGCTATCTCTCCATGTCGTATTATTAAATCTCCAGGGGTAAAAATATGTAACTTCATTTTAAGAAGAAGTTCGTGCAAAAATTCCGGTTCACAGTTCTGTAGGAATGTCACCTAAAGAGTCAAGAAGATTTATTGCAACTAGTTTTCCAGGTACTGTACCCTAGATTAACACAAATTAACTTACACAAATTGATTTCAGCTTCCTGGGGGTTTATAAGCTCAGTAAAATACAACTTATTACACTCATCGCTCATTCGCGTATTCGTTAAGGCATTCTTCAAAAATTACTGCCCACTATCCATTGTCACGTTTCCAGTTTTTCTTGATAAGCGATTGAAATAATTCTCTAATTCTATAGACGAATAAATACAGAACTGAACGAGGCAATGAAATCAAAACCTGGTTACCTTTTTTAAGGTTTCCAAGTGGACATGTAAAGCTATCTCGGTTTTCATTTTGTCCGGGAGAAGATGCAAGGAATTGAGATCTCCACCTTCACCGCTCATACGACCTCTACAACGGAGAACGTGGCAGTAAACAAAGAATCTTAATCTAAGACGTTTAGCACTACACAAAAACCGCAATACGCTATCGTACTTACCTCGACCAAGAGTAATCGTACCATTTTAGAACTCGTCTTTGAAGGTCTCCTGGTACATTGTGTATTTTCATGTAATTCTTGGCGTTATCCTGTAGTTGTGATTACAATACTTAATAACAATAATAATATTAATAATAATAATAATAACAAATGGAGAAAAACAGAATAATATGTTCCAAAATACATACATGCACACCGATCTTCCC
>JBAHVQ010000273.1:0-16721 GCA_036872915.1 Nanipora kamurai | reverse complement strand
GGTTGATTTGTTGGCTGGTTGATTGGTAGATTGGTTGTTTGGGCGGTTGATTGGTTGGTAGCTTGGCTGGTTGATTGATCAGTGCGTTAGTTGATTGGTGGGCTGATTGCTTGGTTGGTGGATTAGTGGGTAAGTCGACTGTTTGTTTGTTTGTTTAGTTTATTGGTTAGCTGGTTGCTTGTTGGTTAAGTGACTGGTTAGTCAGGTAATAGATTGATTGGTTGGTCAGTCGGCTGAAAAGTTGGTTAGTTGTTGATTTTTTAGCCGGTATGTTGGATGGCTACCTGTTTCGTTGTTGGTTGGTTGGTTGGGTGATTGGTTGGTTGATTGATTGGTCAGTTTGTTGGTTCGTTGGTGAGCTGTTCGGAGGGTTGGATGTTTGGTTGGTTAATTGGATGGTTGGTTAGTTGTTTAATTGACTGGCTGGTTAGTTGTTTTTTGGGGGCCAATTTTTTAGAGATCATCTTATAATTTAGGTGAGAAACAAGAACTTGAGATCCTTATCAGACTTACTCTATATTTGTCACAGGTGACGGTAGATCACCAATCGTGGTCAGCGTCAAAGTAGACCAGTAAAACGAGCGGATGTATTTTCGGGTCAGCGTTTTATAGCTACCATTTAGTGCAGGATACAGCCACTCGTTACGTCCAAATCCTTCTGCCCGACAGATCAAGAAATAAATCCCAGCATACCAATGTATTAACAGAAACATCAAATGAATAAGAAAAAATACGCGGACAATAGTTGGGTGATTTGCACGTCCTTCCAGTCTACTCCTAATCTCCTGCGATTTGTAAGCTTTCAGAAGTCTCGGAAGTCTCAGAATCGGTTGAATTCCAGTTTGAAAGTACAGCAGCTCTAGAGGAAGCACTGAGAAGACGTCCAAGAAAAACTTTGGGCTTCTTAGGTATTTCCCGTAAGCTTGTTTCGAGTCTTCCACAAGAATCCCTTCGTCAACGAATCCAACACGGCTGTTTATAATAATATCTAAAACGTAGATAAAATCTGATACGGTATCTAATACCCACCATAGCGCAGTGTAATTTCCCTGCGCTTCCAAAAACGCAAATCGTAGGATGATTACCCAAAAATTGTAAAAAATGGCTGTAATAATAAAGTACATCCAATAATATAGGAAGGAGCCATTCGGATCAATCACTCCAGTATGAGAGCATGTCAGGCCGAAACATGATGATAGCAATCCATGTTTGTCGTCGTTCAAAGAAACATTTTCATCGCCGATGCATTCTGGATTCTCCTCGCCTACCGATCGTGAGGACACCCGACTAGTCTGGGTTGTCAAGCTAATTTCCCTAGTACTAAATTTTTGCAGGAACGGATCAATATTTCCTGGCGATTTTCGGCCTGACCTCTTCTTGTTGTGTCTGACTACGTTCTTAACAGCAATAGCACCTCGGATTTGACAACTCAATTTCTTCCATCGGTCTGATTGAAGATTTGAAATGGCTCCATCTTCTTCTGGCACGTTCAATAAAGTTTGTTTTTGTTTGGATTGAACCGAATCTGGAGTCATTGTCCGGTCAGGTACGCCTAGAATCTCCTCTTCGTCCATGAGAGTGTCATTAATAAACGCTGGTGGGCTGCTATCCTCTTTATTCATCTCTTCGCAGGAGTTCTGTTTTTAATTCTTTTCCAGATCTTGGCAAGTTTAAATTATTCAATAAAGACAGATAATCTTCTATTTGTTCATCTAATAATTTAAAAATGCATCGATAATTATAATATCGCACTTAACCTGATCGGCACAGCAAAAGGTCAAAATTATAAAAGTCCAACAAGTACGAAAATAGGAAGATACGAAATTGGAGTGCCATTATTTTGAGAAACATTGGCATTAACCTAAGCAAGTATTAACGAAAAGTCACGAGTTAGTTTTCCGAACGGAACAAAGTCAAAACAATCGCATTTCAAAACTAAGAATAGTCTGAAAGTCGAGAAACGCACGCAGAAAAAAATTCTATCATGTATTTATAAATGTATTTGTAAAGGATTCTGACTGGCAATTCTTGTTTATTGTATATAATATAGATATGTATATATATATATACATATATTTTAAAATGGGACAGGAATCTCAGTTGCTTTAGCAAACACAATTCCTACCAAAGATACTTACTTGATAAATACAAAACAAAGAACAGCTGGTTTGCATATCGTTGCGAAAGTGAATAGATTACCTATGTATACCAACGTCAAGAAATTTGTCCAATCACTTGTGGGCATCCTTAATCCTGCTTGCAAAACTCTAATGAAGGCGCCTTGTGCATTTAAAAGTGTATGTGTAAGTTGTGGACTATTCTTAATGTTTTTACGCGAAAGGGTTCGACGTCCTGAAATTAGAAACGTAATTTTGTTAAGATCGAAAGCTTGATTGTGTTTTGCTCTGCTAGGTTAGACAGATGCTGAAGGCAAATCCGAGATTTGTTCATCGAGCCAGTAAGCAATTAATTGTTCATGGATTAACCTCCTTGAAGAGATGTCTTTCTTGGCAGCTAAAAACAAAAATAGGTCGATTACGTAATCAAGATTCGTCCAATTTATTAGCTTTGTGTCTTCACAATCACGAATAGTGTACTGAACGCGAAAGATGAAGGAGCCACTCAAAAATAACTCAAGAATTATGACTAAGGTATTATGGTGTAGCAAAAAGATTAACTAACCAGGGGAAGCTCGGGGAAATTAAACTATAGGAGGAACTTGACCGTATCTGTACTTTTTAATGTATATCAACAACTCGACAAACAGCATGTGGTGTGCGAGGGTATCTGAAATTAGTTCTTATTTTGTATAGATTTGAAACTTAGATAAAATAACAAAATATATTAAAGATAAAGCCTGTTTAGTTGATCCAAAAGATCACCTGAAATAATACCGGTAAAAAATGTTGGTCAGGGTTGTTTGATATCTTGAGTGTCCCCTTCTGTAGCCTGCGTTTAGTTTTTATGCAGGTAAATCTTTGAAAGTTTTTTTGTTATAGATTAGTAGCAATTGACGACCCAGGGAAACATTAAGAAAATATATTAAGAGAGCTAATTTTTCACTTGTTCAATCACGGCATCATCTACACGGGAATTAAAGATAGCGCACAGCTGGTTAAGTTGGCGATGACAAATATTTTAAATGCAACAGCTGGATAAATTACACTGATCTCGCTTTTAACTCTATTCCGTCCGACCCTTCCAATATCCGTCAGTCAGTGTACGGTGTAAACATTCGTCATTTTGACCTACTTCGTTTTCGAAATTCGGCACAAAACGAAGTTTTTCAAATTTGCGTAAAAAAATTGAATGAGAAACGTGGATTTTTGCGCACGTGATGTATCGATGTTCGTCGCGCAGCAAGTTTTTGAATTGTTTTTCCAATTTCCTCGGACCATCCAGCGGTAGAAAGTTGAACTACCTCGCCAATTTGCCTATAAATATTATTTATTTTATCATTTAATCATATTTTAAAACGTTAACCCTTCAGGGCTCATAGGCACCTGATTTTCAAAGAGCCGTTTGGAAACGAATAATTTATTTACATGGCACTATATACAATCACTTAACAACATATGCTTAAAAAAACAACGTCTTCCTGATGAATCAGTAGTTTGTATTGCGAACTGCAGAGAGAGAGACAAAGACAGAGATAGACAGAGAGAGAAAAAAGAAAGAAAAGAGAGAGAGAGAAAAAAGAGAAGAAAGAGGGAGAAAAGAGAGAAGAGAGAGAGAGAGAGAGAGAGAGAGAGATGTGTCCATTAACATTTTAATTTCGTTTGAAAGAACTCGGGTAACCTTCGATTTAAATCTAAGATGTTTTCAAAGTTTCAGTGACTCTGTATTAATATCGTCATATCTTTGTTGATTACTACTTCCCAAGCAAAAACGCGCTTGCAATTTTCCAACTTGAGGAAAAGATAAATGCACTCTGTTTATTAGTTCTTGATAGAAAGTGGTGCTGGTCTGTGGTGTCAAAAGAACAGCGGCGTCCGCAGGGCATATACTACGACTAGCCGGGAGCTCGTATTTTTGATATATGAATGGTCAATGTAAACGAGGAACTTTCGAGATGGCTGTCACATAATGAATTAAACCAAGGATAAATGTTAGCATCAGGTACAGAGCACTTTGCTGCGATCACGGCGGCCATATTGGGATCTTGTCCTCATGTACCCGATCGAGGGTGACACATTCAGTTACGGCGAAACTCTTTCCGCATATAGTAAAGTAAGCTTCGTCCTTGGGCCCTTTGCAAAAATTAACCTTTTGAGCCTCGTTCTGACGCTAACATTTAAATTTTCAACTTAACAACGAGTTACGATAGGCTAATTTAAATGTACTAAATGTTATGCAAGTGAAAATGTGAAGTACCTGGCAAATAATGCAAAGTACCTAGTTATATATATATAGTGCCTGAAGATCACAAGCGTAAAACTCGTGCGTGAAAGCGTAAACCTTTGTCAAGGGCCATTGCCCCGAAACGTTGGTCGGTTTTTAATAAAAGAATTTTTTATGATGAGGTATACAGTTTTAAATTCGAGAAGGGGAGGTTGTTTTGATGAATAATATATATATATATATATATATATATATATATATAATTTATGCATTTTGTAACCTGTATAAACCAGTCTTCCCTGTTAAGGATGCTGTATCTGACGAAGGGGCTGTGCCCCGATAACGTTAATTTAATAAAAAGAAAAAGTTTTTATTGATGACATTAGTGATGTCAAACAATTTGTTGAGCGGGCTGGTGACGTTTTATATGAAGGAAAGAAGTAACTTTGCGGTAGTAAGAAAGACTGAAAAAAGTAACTTTGCGGTAGTTGTATATACAAAATGTCAGGTTTGATTAAGTATAAATCCCATCCATCTGAGATTGTTTAAACAATTGGCGGACAATTTGATTAACGCAATTTAGAACATCCAACAAAAATGGTTTAGCATTTCAAAAGACCGTTCATGAGATAAGAGGAATCTAAACAGCGATCGCATACTTCATTGAGAATTTCAATACATTTCTTAAGGCCCGTATACGCATGTATTGCCGAGTTTTGGTTTTGGTCCAACTTTTTTTCCGTGATCTTATCAGGATGTAACCAACAGCAAAGATTTTTAACAGAGCTGACATTTTTCGCATCTCGTGTAGATTCTTTGGACACTGAAAAAGTGGATTTCCAGTTCATCGATGAACGACAGTCAAACGAGAAAATTAAAAGGTGCTTCCCCCCTCTCAAGCGAGCAGTATCATGGGAGAAGCAAAAATTGTCAATGATTTGGCATTTTTCTTTCTTTTAGCAGTTTAACGGCAACACATTGATTGTTCATAAAACATAATACCTGCTAGTTACCTTTTGGTGACCCAAAAATGAGTACAAGCTACCAAGCAATATTAAACAAAATACCACAAACCATGCAAACTAGTCAGATCTGTGGCGTTTAAACAACGTATTTTAAACCTCCAATCATATTGTAGCGAAAGCGCCAGACAAACTGCAAAGAAGATCATCATTGCTAATCGGCCAATACGAGTCAAGCTGTAGTTGTAAATTACTTAATGCCGATTAAAGAGCTTCGGCATGATTTAGACCGGATTAATTGAGTAAATAATGTCTTAACCATTCTTCAAGAACGGCTAAGCGCTTAGGATGCATAGCTATAGATTAGATATAATGAGCAAACAGAGAGTCAGTCGAACGCTGGACGGATAACGAAGCACAAGGATTAAATTAATTAAGCTCAGGAATGTCCGAGGATTCAACGTTACAGAATAAATTTCAAGAAAGCTCTATCGACACGGACGAAGAAAAGGCTTCATCGATTGATGGCACATTGCCTTCGAATCGCTGGGTATGGTTGAGAAAGATGTGGTGGGAAGAAAGTAAGAGCAAAGTTGGCATCAGACAGAACGTACCGCAGAGAACTCGGAAACGAAAACATTCGGTTGTCGATCCGTTCTTGAAAAAATTCAGCACAAGAGAGCTACATGGATTAAACGACGGTCAATTCAACGGTACTCCTGTTCAAATCTATGAAGACCAGCTATCAAAAGATGACAGCTTTACTGAGGAAAAAGATCCAGTGCAGCCACAATGTAAACTCAATTCTCCAGGAATGCGAGAAGGAGATTTCCTTCGCGTTGGTGTGTTCGATCCTAAAAGTTCATTCATCTACTTTTGGAATTGTCTGCTGGCTTTGGGCATATTTTACCATTTATGGACGATAATTTTTCGTATCGCGTTCTTAGAAGGCGACGGAAAATCCGGTGGTGAGGTCGTCTTTCTGGTTTTTGATTACATTGTCGATGTCATTTACATTCTCGACATCGTGATTTCTTCGAGAATAAGCTTTCTTCTGAATGGGATCCTGGTGAGTGATGTAAAGAGGGTTTCTTTGACGTACCTCTTCACACGTCCCTTCTACGTCGACGTTTTAGCAATCTTGCCTGTAGATTTTCTCTACATTGCGCTTGGAATAACTCCGGCATTAAGACTTGTGAGGCTCATCAAGGTACACAAACTGTTCAAGATTAAAATCGACGTGGAGTCAATATCTTCCTTCCCAGCTCTGATTCGTGCTTCCCTTTTGGTGCATTCGATGTTCTTGCTCATACATTGGAACGCAAGTTTTTATTTCATGATTTCACAAAGCGAAGGTTTCGGCACAAACAACTGGGTGTATCCTTGTTTGAACGGGAGCTCCATGGGTTTAACTAGAAAGTATGTCAGGTCTTTTTACTGGTCAACTTTGACGCTAACTGCGATTGGAGATCTGCCGGCCCCAGAAACAGATTTAGAGTAAGTATACGGTGGAACAAGTTGATTAATGCCTGCATGCTCATAAGAACTAGCTTGCATTGTCAAACACACGTCCTTCTTTCAGCTGAAAAAAATCAATTAATCTAAATTCCGCTTAAGTACTGTTAAACTAGGACCGAGTATAAACACGACACACTGTAACGAAGAAATAGAACTGAGAATAGTTGAAATTTAATTGAATTAATTCATTGTGCAACATTTCTTGCTCTAACTTATCCTCAACGCAATTTCCTGAGATAAGATTGTCTACGTAATGCCTAAACTCAGGGAGGGCGTTCTTAACCGCCCAGGCTTATAGCAGTTTCTGAATGACATAATGTTGAATCAGATGACGCCAGTTTGGCTCAAAAAGCCAACTAAAACAGTCTTACTGAACAACATGGAAAGAATTTGTTGAAATTATCTATCTTCTAATCACATGTTGTAAAAGTCAGCTGGATAGACCTCCTTTGTGCAAACTGTCCGAGTTTCAAACTGGCGATGATGCTTCCGATCTACAAACGTAAACGTTGAATGAGAGCTGTGAATGACGTCTCAGTACATCGCAACCAAAGTAAATTGGCTCATGAACTTTATACACAGATCTGCAGGAAATGTCTTGTAATCAAACATATTGGTGTATGGGCTAAATAAACAAGCCAATGGTTTATTGAGCATGGAATTTGTTCGTCTCTTAATTCATACGTATGTGAACCAAAAGCGACATAAGTATGATGTTCTTACACTCTAAATTTATACCAAAAGATGTTGTGGAATATTTAATAAACCTTTACGGAAAATGCACTTATCTCAATACATAAGTTTCTCTGTCATTTCCGACCATTCATTCCTGTGTTCATGTATTGCAGGTATTTCTATACAATATGCTGCTATCTTTGCGGAATTTTTATGTTTGCCACAGTTGTAGGTAAGCTAAACCACAGCTTCTGATTTAACACTGTTTTAAAATATTCTGATATATTTTTTACTAAATTATATTGTTTCCTTTGCAGGTAACATTGGAAGTATAATTTTAAACAGAAATTCAAATAAAATAATGTTTGAACAGCACCGGGTAAGTTACCCTGCACAGGGTAAGTTTACAGAGTAAATTTCGAGAGAAAACAGTTGTTTATAACGATCCAACTCAGATTGTTCGGCTAGAAATGAAATTATCTTGATATCAGACTAACGGGACTAAAATGGAAACAGCTGCAAATTCAGTGAAATTTCACGCAATAGACCTTTTCCGCATTCGGTCCAATGCCCACGAAACAATGGATTCAATGCGAGGCTCACGTAGTCATTTTAAGACATTTACTCTATTTTGTCTACTCTGACCTCGACGTAGATCCATCGTTTCAGGGGCAATGGACCGAATACGGGAAAGGTCAGTTCCTCAACATTTGACGTAAAAGCAACTGAAAAACCAAGTAACAATCAAGCGTGATTCTTTTTCATTGTAGAACATCGTCTATACAATTTATACTTTTTACTTTATTCCCATACCAAGATATTTTTTAGATAATTCCAGAATACTGTATGGTGTTCTTATAGATCAAATCCATTCTCTTAATTTGCTTCTTTTAATTTTTTGATTAATTATTTTAAGATTAATTATCCATCCAAACATTACTTCTGATCAGGACGAAGCCCGAAATTATATGGAAGAACGTAAGGTTCCAAAAGAACTTCAGGAGCGAGTTCTGTTGTGGTACGATTATGCATTTCAAAGGTGAGATTTTAATTTCAAAATAGTACATTGTAAACATACGTAGATTTACTTTGTGATTATGCATTTCAATGGGGAAACCGGAATTTCAACAAACACTCGAAAATCCCATCAAAATAGTACAATGCAAAAATAGGTAGATTTTCCTTTATGGTTTGCTTCAATTAGCTTCTTGAACGGACAAGCTCCATTTTCTAATGTTTTTATAATTTTTTTTATTGTAGTATAGACCAGTTACATAAATACCACAATGTATCCGTATACACGCATGGCCTTAATTTCACTCCTTTGAATTCTATTGAAGAAACACAAAAGCTCAGCACAATGGGTGAACATGAGTTGGATTGCCAAGAATGAAGTTGAGAACTGTGCGTACATACTGACGCATTATGGCATTTATGCAATTGGTCTATTATGCATCCGTTTATTGACTTCCGAGGGAGGCTTAATTTTTGTTATTGTTAGCGTTTGTCATACTTTTGATGCATAACTGACGGCCAATAACGACATACTAAAATTTAGTACTCTGTATCAAACCATACACACCTTTCTAGAGGACGAATTAACGGAGTGGATGATCTCAATTCGTTGAATCTATTGCCAGATAAAATGAAAACTGAGCTTGCCATCCATATTCACCTGGACACTTTGAAGAAGGTAAGAATATACATCAGCAGGTATGTATACCATAGACTAACTTTATGAAAAATTTTGAACGGCGACCGTTACACTGGGACCTACAGCAACAGTAGCAGCTGAACAGCAGCAGCAATAATACCTACGCCAACACCAAATTCAAGAACAGCAACGGTAACAACAGCAAAAGGGACAACAACGCCGTCTAGTGCAGCAGTAGCGGCAGCATAACTGGACAATAACGCAAACAGGCAACACGCAAAAGTTCGCCAAGGTCGTAATCTCTAGAGGAAAAACATTTTTAGCCTCCAACGAGACTAGGCGAGATTGATTGCCTTCTGGGGCTCAGAAATTGTTTTTCTGAGATTATGAGCTTGACGAGCGTTCGCATGTAGTCTGAAATACACCAGGCTCCAACATCTACAAAGTTTGTGTTTAACATTAAAATAACTCTGCACCAGCGAGAACAACAACGCCATAAAAACAACAAACATAACGGCAAACATGATAACGACAAGGGAAAAAAAACAAGAATGTAGAATTTTTAGTGTAATGTATACCGTTTAATAAGTGAGTGTTTGATGTACCTTCTTATACACACGTTTTCATGGTTTAACTTTCTTGTCCTCTTTATAGGTGTCCTTTCTGCAGAAATGTCAGCCTGAATTCTTGCACGACCTTTTACTCAAGATGAAACTAATCATTTACACTCCAGGGGATCTGATAATTCGTCGTGGTGAAATTGCTCGGGAAATGTACCTTATCAGCGATGGCATAGTGCAAATTATTGGGTAAGTATCATATGCTATTCTAACGAATAATAAAGTGGTGTGACTATACCAAACTAATTTTGGGAGGTCAAATAGTTTAAAATGACTACTTAAAATGTAAATTTCATTTGTTTTTGGTGGTTGAGGCGAAATGAAACCCACTTGCTTACTACTTCCAGATGAAAGCTAATATATCTCTACTGTAACTCGTTCACAAAGTAAGTAAAACTTCACAGCTAATTTGGACAGTTTTGAACACAAAAATTATGGGAGGAATGTAGGCAAGCTTGTGTAAAATTTGTTTCAAACTTCTGTTTTCCCACTTTCCGAAATTTCTAAACTTTCTTGGACTCGATCTTAAATTCTTGAAAATTCCAGGATCTCCCTTTATCACTTTGACAGACGTGATAAATACTGTTTATTTTAGGGAATCGGGAAACGTATTAAAGGAGCTTGGAACTGGCGATTTTTTCGGCGAAATTGGTATCCTGAATCTAAGTGGAGGACAAAACAGGTAAAAGTAGAGTTCTAGAATTAATCGTCAGGGGAAAGATGGCCACTGTTACATTGAACTGTAAATGTTGAATCATTCGAAAATATAGGAAGTGAGAGTTTCAAAAAGATTAAATGTCGTAAAAAGAGTTCTCACCAGCTTTTTTTTGCAACATATCAAATATTTGTTGGCTGTTTTAATATTAGCGTGTATGAAAGTTTGCAAAACATTGTGGTTAGATGACTATTTTAAATCACGTATCCGTATGTGAATGTTTCATTAAAACAGAGAATACAGAATCATAAGGAGAGCTTTTCTATTTTGCCTAGTTCCTAGACGCCATCCTTTGCAGTAGAATTTCAAATTGTCCAAAACGGTACTCATTCTTTTTCCAGGCGAATCGCTGATGTACGTTCGGTTGGATATACGGAATGTTTCATGTTATTGCGAGAAGACGTCTTAGCAGCCACACGGGACTTCCCCGAGGCCCAGGTAAGACAATTGCTGCTAAAGGTTGAATACATATGAAACCTTTCGTTCACCACGTAGATCCGTTCAACTCAAAGGTTAGAACATCTCTGTTCATCAGTTTACGAGCTGTACACAAATTTACAACCTTCGCTCGCCATTTCAGGCCTTGTAACTGAATGGGAAGATCAGTTCAGAGATTTTTAAGCATAATTTCCATTACGCGGAATTTAGCGCCTGCGCGGCCTTTTGCTTGTTTCTCATTGGTTCCGGGAACTCTTGGGTTTCCTGGAGCAAGTGAAGCAAAAGCAATGCCCTTGGACAATTTCGACCAATGGAGATTAGGCTACGGGCTGTACATTGATGGAACCTTTATTCACTCAGCATGCATAACTCAATGACAACGATTAGAGCGTCTCACTGCACGGTCAACAAAAAGTTAGGGTTGCTACACATGGTTAGTTTTTCACAGGTTATCATCAAATGACAGGTTGAACATACTTTCGCTTGTGGCTCAGTAGTGTCTGGTTTCCGTCACAACTGAAGGGTTCAGGAAAGTTTTTTTTGTCAGGAGGGAAGGCGTGACTACCCAGCGATCTCGAACGCTCCGAATCTCATTGAACTGGGACGTGAAACGACTGTTGACTGCAAGAGTACTCTGTTTCAGAATTCTTTTATCACTAGATAATTCGTAATAATTTTGTCATTCGTGATATATTTCTGTAATTTCAGGTTTTGTCAAAATATGATTCAGTTTGAGTGGCAAAATTTACAATCGAGATAAAATTGTGCTTTATTAATCAAAAAAACTGATTGTAATGCTTACCTTTCTCGGAACTGTTTTCATACCATAAATCCAAGTTTGCTGAACTTACATGGAGATATTTCACGATTGCTCGACCTCACTATATAACATAAAATGCTTTATTTTTTCAAAGGCCATTCTTTCTGCATACGGAAGGGAACGACTAAATAAAACTCGACAAACATGTGCATGCAGGGAGGGCTCAACTTCCAGTCTACTGGACGCTGGGAAACGCGGGCCACAATTTGAAATGCAAGTTCTGCGAGAGTCTGTCAGTTCAGCGGCCCATGAAAACCAAGGATTTACAACAGAGCGAAACGACGATGAAGACGGCAATTTTCTAAAGATGGCTCAAGTTAATAAGACGAGCAAACCGCAAAATAGTGACTCGTCATTGCTACAAAATTTCAGTAGCTCACAAGGAAGGGATGCAGAGGTAAACATGTCTATCTGGCGGGCAATGTATATAAATATTTAGGTACAGTTCTAGATAGAGACAAACAACTTAGGGGAAAGTTAAACTAATTTCATCATTAAATCGTTTCTCGTACAGACAATGTTCTTTATGATCCGTATTTTAGGAAAGACTCATAAGCCAGGAGAGAGTTTCACAAAAGCCACTGTTGGATGAGCTGAAGAAATCTACAGAAAATAAGGTAGGATAATACAGTAAGTAGTCCCTTTATTAAATTAGTTATAGTAACTTTACTCACCACAAAACATGCCCTCGTACCTTCTTGAAGACATAGCACTCATGAAATTTGTTAGAAAAAATTGCCTTGGAAAGGACTTAAGGTAGAATTTGATGTAAGAATTAACTGCAACCCGGTTGTCCAAGTAATTTGGGCCAGGATTTGAGCTGTGATAAACCTTACTTCAACCATACTGTAGTTTGAAGTGAGCTCAAGTCACAAAGAAGTTAAAGGAATTTTATCATATATTATATGTTTGCACTGCAGGACAAAGAAATTTCCCAGCTGAAGGATGTTCTCAGCGAACTGCAACGAGAGAAGGATGAAAAAGCGAGAATTGTTGAAAGTCTCGAAAAAGAAATCGAGAAATCTCGCAAGAAAATGCGGGAAACAGAAGAAAACGAGTCTAAATTGAGATATTTAAATGAAACCAAAGAAGATAAAATCCAGGAACTTAAAAATAAACTCGAAGAATTTGAGGAAAAAATAAATCAGCGAGATTTAGTAGTCACAGAAGTGAATTAGCAAAGATTTTAAGGAGGTCATGCAATATATGCACGAATACAGTTGATACTGAAATTGTGCAGCCACCTACACAGTTGGCTACATGTAATGATGTGGAGCCGAGTAGAACCCCTAATTTTAAAAGGATCCACGTGATTACTAATCTATAATAGATGGTAAAACGAATGCACTCTATGTAAATTAAAATTATACCAACAAGTCAGATTGGGAATTGGGCAAGACTGGACAAACACAAGTCAAACGATAAATTAAAATTGCACCATTGTGGTTAAAATAAAAGGCGTTTCTTTAATTTTTGGTTTATGTACTAACTTTTCCCGCCCAAACTAATTATTCAATTAAACGGAAGTTGTACTTTCCACACTTAAGAAAAATCAGCCAATTAAAATGCAGTAATTTTACCTTTATTTTTATAAGATTAACGAAACAAACACCTGCTTTATTTAAGGAAGATTAACAAGCAAATGTGAACGTTTCTATGTGAGATTTTGAAGTAGTCATAAGTTGTCTAGCTGTTTTATTTGATTCAAGAAACAGGCATGTCGTCTGCAAGAAATCTTTTACAAAGGTCAAATGAAAGGTCATATATTTGAGTTACTATTTCGAGGCCGTCCGATTAACCTCAGCGGCCATGAGAAGGTTACGGGTTCGATTTCCGTAAGAGTCAGATAAATTTTGAGCTGACAAGCTTGAGGAGCATGCGCAGTTTCGATCTATATACACCAAACTACCACACGCCGCACAACATCGACCAATATATATAAAATACTGCGGTTTTCTACAAACCTATATTCACTTAAAGATAAACCTCCTGTTGTAATTGTTAGGGACTTTATACATCACAAGTTGTTCTAAAATGAAGAACAACTCCAACACCCAAATAAACTTTTGTCCACTATGCAGTAAAAATATCCCGCAAGGTGGCAAAGTTAATAAAAGCAGTTATGTGTTCTACGTCCATTGAATATAAAGAGTACTTCCTAGTTACTGAAAATATTTATCTGTCACTTGCAGGGCAGCATACTTAAAATATTGGTACACAAGACGAGTAGATAAAGGTATCCTTGTGTGTGATCGTAAAAGATTATTAGCACATTCTGGGTTATAAGGAGTAAGTAGACAAACCGTTGTCTAGTATGCAGACCACAACAAAATGCAGGATTCAGTAAAAACGATAGGAAGACGTACATAATTGCGAACGCTTCTAGACATCCTTATTTCATACCTGAAAATATAATTCAACATTGTTGTACATTCTTTTATACCCACTCCCTCCCCGCTTTCCCGCAAGCAAACTACATTTCGATATAAACACGACTTTGTGGGGCTAATGGTTAAAATATGGCGGTGCAGAATAATGGATCTGTGGAAATGAAAGGATCACTAGCTTTCCGAACGGAATCCTTTCATTGCTGTAAAACGTGATTTTTGTTCGAAAAATAAAATTTAACTCTAAAATTAATTTCTTTTGTTGATCGGTATTTGCTTAAAGTACTGATAAGCAAATGCCAGTTATAGTGTTATTGGCTTCTTGTATGCAAGCATTTCACAACCGAGAAATATCGACCATTTTCTCCCAAACCACTGAAAAGAATAGGATGCATAGCACACTCATCTACATAAATATTGACTGTTCTTTGTATGAGATTTTTTCGATAGCTAGGAGTTCGCTAACGTTTCTGACGTAAATACTGCACCAATGAACTCTGTGGCTGATAAGTCAACTAAGATATAAAAACCAAGATGGCCGTACATCGAGGTAGATTTTCCCTTCTCTTCAGTCTCTCAGTCGATGTTGAGGAGCAAGGCTTTGAAAGCATACACAAGCTCTTAATCTCTCGTGCAGACCTTCTACTAGTGGGTAGAAGAAAAAATGTCAGACCAAGAAGAGTTTCAGTCCTGCTTATACGAAGCTCAGCATTAATTTCCATTTACCGAGTTTGCATTTCAACAAGACTCTTCGTGCGAACAAGCATTAATTTAACAATTAAGGGACAACGATGACAAAACATCAGTCGACAAACGTCCTTCTGGACCTTGTCATTCAAGAAAACACAACAACAGACGGTCACCCTGAAATGTAACCAAAATATTTCCGCAATTATTGTCAATTCTTGAGCCACAACCACATTTTTCGCTTTATGTTTCCTTCCCTGCTTTCTTAAATTGTCCACCGGATATGACTTTAATAATTGAGAATGCTGTGTAAATTACGAGCGAGCCAAAGATAACCCAAGTGTATAAAATAATGTTCATCTTATTTACAAATAACGCAGGCCGTTTATAATCCTTGAACTCGGCGTTTTTACTATTTTTTTTGGTGGAAGAACGTACGAATATCCTTCCCAGTTCCTCCTACGTGGTTGTCCTCGGGGAGTTTTACTCCGCTAATGATTCTGAGAAAAAAAGTGAATCGTCGAGGTGGAGACTAAATCTGACATAAAAATCCCAATGTCCAAAACGGCCATTTTGGCTGCATTTTTTTCCCTGGCCAACGAGTGGAGTTCAGTCGTCTATTTATAACAGTGTCCAGTGGTAATAACGTTAATGTGAAGTTTGCACGCGCATACCGTAAGTCTGTATTTCTTCAATAATTTCAAATTTAACTACTATGAGACAGTTAGTAAGCTGTGGTAGTGACCAGTTCTTTAGCGGCCTTCGCAATGTCGTAGGCGCACTGGATAACCTGCTGTGTCAGCTGGGCGAGATCAATGGAGTTGTCAGGCAACACTGTGTTCTTACATTCCACCTGCAAGCGGACAGCACTGCCGTTCATTAAGTCCAATGCAGCACGAACAGCCATCACCGGTGGATTCTGTAATAGCACAACATGTGTACCAGTGAGATAATACTGCACGGTCCAATCTTTTCCATATTGAATTTATTATGGTTATTATTATCGTCATCATCATCATCATCATCATCATCATCATCATCATCGTCATTAACATCATCATTATCATCATCATTATCATCATTATCATTATCACCATCATTATCATCATCACCATCATCATCGTCATCATCACCATCATCATCATCATCATCACCATCATCATCATTATCATCATCATTATCATCATCATCATCAACATCATCATCATCATCATCATCATCATCATTATCATCATTATCACCATCACCATCACCATCGTCATCATCATCATCATCATCATCACCATCATCGTTATCATTATCATCATTATCACCATCATTATCATCATTATTATCATCATCATCATCATCATCATCGCCGTCATCGTTATCATTATCATCATTATCACCATCATTATCATCATTATCATCATCATCATCATCATCATCATCGCCGTCATCAATCATAATTCTCATCATCAATTCCCAAATCAGTTCGATCCAAATTTAACCTACCCGTCCCAAACATTGACCTCACATTCACTCATCTTTAAAAAGTTTAAAATTTCCCCATTTGCTTCAACGCCCAAAGGTCACTGACCTCCTCCAACCGTCCCTCTATTACCCCATTGAACCCCATTCCAATTCTCAGATAATGTAGATCAACATACCTCTGGAAACAGTGACGTCATACTGTTAACAGCGGACAAGATATTATTTGAGCAGGGGATAAAACTAAACAACGAAATAAGTATATGAAAACTCTTCATACTGTAACCGAAAAAGAGTTGTCAGGCAACTCTTCAGTTTGGAACACGCTTAAAAGAGCACCAAAATGCAGTATTCTTCTCTAAAAGGGATAATTCTGCCTTGTCGGAGCACGCGTGCCAAACTAATCATGCGATTGATTGGGATAACGCTAAAAT
>JBAHVQ010000272.1:0-12426 GCA_036872915.1 Nanipora kamurai | reverse complement strand
GTTTTGGTTTACGAAATACAAAGAGGGCTCAATACCAAACAGATAGAACAAATAGTATTATGTCACTTACCTCAAAAAGTCACTACAGTCTGTTTCATCTTCTCAAAGAATCTTCGGGTGACTAAAGATATCTATAGATGTATATGTTTATATATAAATATATATTTAAACATTAAAATACTAAAACAATACTAAAACATTAAAACAAAAAAATACTAAAATTGCAGTGAGGATTCATATAATATAAAAGAGATTTAATGTAGCTTGACACTAACTATCAAAAACGTAGATACAACGTTTATCAACTTTTAAGCAGACGTTTCGTCCAAACAACTTCAGACTTCGTTAGTTAAAATGTTCTTATAAAATTCAAAACAGACTTAAATAGGTCCAAGTTATTCTAAGAAGTGGCGGCTAAGATGTGACTTATGAGCACGAGTTATTTGTGGATGATCATTTCCGGAATTAGCATTCTTATGAGACTACCAAGCTTCAAGGAATAACCGTTTATGATAATTTCTGGCTTTGTTAACAATAGTAGCGATGCTAAAATGAAACAGTTTCATAGTTAAGAGTCACGAAATGCGGCATGTTAATAGTTTTTGGCAGTAAACAACCTTTTAACCGTTTTTGTTTGAGAAAAAACTGCTTACGCAACCCTTCCTTTATATATATATATATATATATATATATATATATATATAAATAAATGTAATATAATATAATCTAATGTTCTTGAGAGATATTCGTCGTATATATATTGAATGGTTTGGCAATATTAGCGACAAAAGCAGGCACTTTTTCATTTCTTTCGACATTGTTGATTTCTACCCATCTATTTCGGAAAAGCTTTTGGACCAAGCATTATTTTGGGCTTCCAGTTTGGCAGACATTTTAAAAGACGATACTACAATAATCAAACATGCTAGAAAATCTCTACTTTTCAATAACGGAAAACCATGGATTAAAAAAGATAGTAATAGCCTATTCGACGTAATAATGGGCAGTTTCGACGGCGCCGAGGTTTGCGAACTCGTAGGACTTTTTATCCTCACCCTCTTGGACAGTAAATTTGGAAAAGGAAATATTGGCCTCTATAGTGATGATGGTTTGGCTATTATGAAAAACAAATCGGCGCGTTTGGCAGATAAAACAAGAAAAGAACTACACAAGATTTTCGAAAATTTTGATCTTAAAATAGCGGCTGAGGCGAATTGGAAAATTGTTAATTTCTTAGACGTTACTTTCGACCTTAACACCGGAAAATTTAAACCATTCCGAAAGCCCAGTGGCAATCCATTATACATAGATAGGCATTCCAACCACCCACCTAGTATCTTACGGCAACTACCTACAGCCATTAACAGGCGCATTGCATCACTCTCATCAGATGAACAGACATTCAGGGACTGCGCACCGATGTATCAGAACGCACTCAAACACAGCAATTCCGATCACGATCTCAGTTACACTCAAAATACACCTCAGCAATCACGTAGGAATAGGCAACGTAACATTATTTGGTTCAATCCTCCATTCAGCAAAAACGTTAGCACAAACATCGGACGCGAATTCTTAAGCCTCATCGACAAACACTTTCCTCGTCACCACAAACTGCATAAGATTTTCAATAGGAACACAGTGAAGGTTAGTTATAGCTGCATGAATAACATTAAATCTCTCATCACAAAACATAACTCACGCATCGTTAGGAAAAGCAAACCGCAGAGTAAGGCCATAGAAAACTGCAACTGTAGGAATAAGGACACATGCCCACTTCAAAAAGAATGCATGACCAAGGACATAGTATACAAAGCATCAGTCACAACATGCAACACTAAACACTACATAGCCATGACATCTAAGACATTCAAAGAGCGATATCGTAACCACATGAAGTCTTTTCAACACAAAAAATACTCTAACGAAACGGAACTTTCTAAGCACATTTGGACTCTGAAAAACAACAGACAAGATTTCACCACAAAATGGTCTATTTTAAAACACGCTATTTCGTATACAGGAGGATCAAAACGATGTAATTTATGTTTAGAAGAAAAATTTTCTATTTTGAACGAAAATGATAAAAACAGTTTGCTGAATAAAAGATCAGAAATAGTTTCGGCCTGCCCACACAAGGCCAAATTCCGTGTAAACAACCTAAAACAAAGACAAAATCCTCCTATTGTTCCACACCCACACGCCCACGTTTCGGCCTACACATAAAAGCTTTCCTGTTTTCGAAATCTGTCAGCCACCTGAAGATTCCCTCAGATGAAACAGACTATAGCGACTTTTTGAGGTAAGTGACATAATACTATTTGCTCTATCTGTTTGGTATTGAGCCCTCTTCGTATTTCTTAAAACTAATCATTCACATATATATATATATATATATATATATTATTAATATTCTAAAACTCATTAATAATTCATGAAGAAAACACAAAGGAAAATCATAACCGTAACGGATCAATATATATCTGATGCGGACTTCAGCAAAACTTCTTCTTGTATAAAGGTGGCAGCCATCTCAAAAACTCGTAAATCGTGCTTTGTCGGATTTGAAACACTCGGGTGTCGCCTCGTATTTTATATCAGATACAGCGCTCCTAGTTGTATAGGTTATCATATGAGGGGCGAGGCGATATCATTTTTATCGCTTGAGGGACGATATCATAATGTATGTGTGTAAGTCATGAATGTGGCATTATTACAAACCCTATCAGCTAAAAGGATTTCCCATCAAACTTTGCGCACTCAATGTTTAAGATTTGCGAAAGTATGATCTATCCATCCATCCATCCATCTAATCTAATCTAATCTAATCTAATCTAATCTAGTCTAATCTAATCTATCGATACATATACATGTACATATACACATACATATAGATATACATATGCATGTAGATATACATATCCATATACAGATAGAGATACATACATATATATATGTATATATATATATAATACTTAAAAAATTAAAAACTGAGTTTGAGTGCTTTTTCAAATACGAACCCCTAGAAGACTGGTGGTTGTTAGATCCAACAAATGATGTCCTACGCGTTTTTTGAATGATTTCTATATCGAACCCCTTCATACGTTCTTGATTGACGAAGACAATTTGGCAAGAAATATTTTGTGAGCCGCAGAATTTTAACGAGGAAAACGAGCGGGATGTACATATGAGGTTCATGCATATGACACGGATGTGATTTTCTTTGGTGTTTTCCTTATGGACTATTACTGTAATGAGTTTTAGAAATATAGGATTATATGAATATCGTATTAATTCCAATTTAATATAGATATGCGATTTTGGAACCTCGAAGTTTTTGTCGAATACGACCAAGATGTCTCTCAGCGGGACTTTCCCATGGATGGCTCCTGAGGTTTGTAGAGCAGCTGGTTTGCAACTTCTGTTTTATAAGTTACTCTCAAGGAATGTTTCGTAGAAACATGTGCACTGGGTTAAATATTTTTATCTGATTGGTTAAGCTAACGGTCATATTTGGAAGGTCAGTACTAAGTTACATAAAGGCAACGATTATTCACCGAAAAGAATGCATACTAAATGAGGGTTTCAATTCTATTTCAGAATCATCCTCAGGGTAATATGAAACGATAAATTCACATTTAACCAATGTGAATTTATCGTTTCTAAATGAGTGTGACTAATGTATAAAAGAATCTGATAATGAATTTACTTCGGCCAATCGCCGAGGAAAATTGGCTCACTGGCTCATACAATTTGAAAGAAGTAACAATACTATAGCGCTAGTAAGGAAAAGATAAACATATGTTGGGGGAAAGTGAGCTTGGAATGCATAAACGGTCTACTATACATCAAGGTCTCCCACAGAATACGTAGCTATAGCGGGAGTACTTTTTATCCACCGTTCGGAACCTCTAAACTCGTTGTTTAAAGACTGGTGTATTAAAAATGCATCACCAGAATCGTAGAAAGCTTGATATTTTTATGGAGACATGTACGGTTTAATTCCACATTTATTGTAGATGAACCTACATGTCTGTTATCAACTCCATTTTAGCAAATCATTAGGGCAAAGATAATATGTATTAGCCTAATCCCTTTGCTGGCACTATTGGACGATTTCAGCACTTTGCCGTTTCATATGTACCTCGGCTAACGCTAGACGATGTTACTCGTCAAGGGAGACCCTTAGAAACCCTCCAACTAAAGGGTTAAAAACAATCTCCTTTAATTGTGATAATAGTAAACGTATGTCAAAGTTTCTTGGTTATTGTTCTCGTGGTAACGACATTATTGGATAGTTTGACAGATATCTTATGTCTATGATATTTCTTCTACAATTAGACATGTTTCGTACGGAACCAACAATTGCTTAGAAGTTAGAGAAGTTCCCAAAATAACAACAACCCACAAATCAATAATGATCCCTACGTTTTTATTTTTAACCGACTGTCAAGAAATATACTTTCTTGAATTAAACAGGGTCTTCTCAAAACTCGGCGTAGATTGCAAGGAATTTGTCAGAAATATTGTGATAAGTTAGTCAGCTTTGAATAGCGTGGAAAACTATAAACAACTTGCGGGCAGAATTACGCTGTCTCGCAAGACATTTCGCGTTGGTTCTGGATAAGTGTATTGCAGCGTATAAAAATAGAAACTGCAAGAGTCAACTTAAATCTATAGTAACAGTGATATTTCTTGTCAACAACTCATGTGCATACCGTGTATTATTATTAGATTACGTTGTAGTGTATCTCACCTCGCAATGAAATCTTTATTTGCATAATACTTGATGTGGATGTATTTTTCAGGTAATCCAGAGTTTACCTGTTTCTGAACTCTGTGATGTATTTTCTTATGGCGTGGTAAGTTCTGTGTCATGAACCATGGAGCTCGATGTAAGAACTACCTTAGACTAACTTTGACTGAAAAAGATAGCATTTGACATTCACAAATTTTTGTCTGGCTAGTCAATCAATTTCATTAAATGTACTAAAACCTTCGGAAAATACACTGAGGCGTTAACAGATTAAAGTGCTCTTTTAACATAATTTTGCATTCAGAGCAAAAAATAAGCGAACAAAAATTGAAAGAGTTACTTAACGTCTTTTCGAAGTTTTAGAATCAAAGACATTTTTGAGACCTGTTTATTGATCGTATTTGCGACAATTTTTGTCAAGACCAGATTGCCTGTAACTCATCTAATGGCGACAATATTGTGGTCGATCATTTAGCAGTTTCATATTTGTACATGCGAATTTTTTTCTCAGGTTCTATGGGAAATGCTGACACGTGAAGTTCCTTTCAAGGGTATGGAAGGAGTTCAGGTTGCTTGGTTTGTTGTAACCAAGGAGGAGGTACGTCCATTGTCTTAGCTTTCCATCATTATAATAAATGTTATAGCACTGATTTGTCTGTCTGTTCATCTGTCTGCCTGTCTATGTCAGCCCGCCAGTCTACGTGTGGCCGGTCTGTCTGCATCTGTCTGTAATCTTTGTTCGTTTCTTCTTTCCATCCTTCCTTTCATTCTTTCGTTTGTTCGCTCGTTCATTCATTCATTCATCCATTCATTCATTCATTCATTCTTTTTTTCTTCCCTGGTCTAATTTGTTAAATTTATTATTATTCATTATCAATCGTTTTTTAACAACTATTAGTCGATTTGTTGGACAGCTGTCGTCTGGTGTGCTCTAGGGAAAACGATGATTAACGTTACTGAATTCAATTTTTAATCTAATAGAATCAAATTTAATCTAGTTTAACTTGAATTGGATAAGCTGTAATTAAGTGTAATATAACTTGACGTGATAATAGCTGTTCTTGCGAAGAATATGAAAATATGACATTGGAATATTTTGACAAATGATGTTTTCATGTCACTTACGAAAACGAAATGTTTCTACTTATGAAATACCTCATTCACATGTGAAATAACATGCTTTAGAATTTCACATGTGAAATATTCGTATACGAAACATATATTTTACACATGAAATGGAAAATTCACGTGTGAAATTTAATTTCACACATAAAATTTTTATTTCACATACGGAATTGAAATATTTTCACATATGAAATACTAATTTCACACGTAAACTGACATATAACGGAGGTTAGGTTAGAATTATCTCGACTCTTTTTTTTGCAACAATTTTAGCGGCTTACAATACCCAGCAGCTGTCCTAATCCGTTTGCTGAGCTGATGAAACAATGCTGGCAGAGTGACCCTAAAGTAAGTGTACAGTGCATAGCTTGTGTCACTATGATTCCACCAGACACAATGTTAAAATGTCTATTCAGAATCCAAATTTAGCTATTATGACCCTCATAGGTATTTGACATATCATATAATTATAGTGACAAATCTGATTAAATCTAAAATCTAAAGTCTAAACCATTACTAATAGTTCTTCTCCCGACGATGTTAGAAAAAGATTAAACGTATACAGATTGAAAAAGATTAAAATATAGACAAAATTGAACCAAGTATTTGTGCACGTCGTTTTATATGCACACCAGACTTTTTTGGTGGACAATGATGACAATTTCTGTTATCTTCTATTAAGAGTTTCGATAACCGAAGTTGGGCTTCGTTTGTGTCGATAATGACATCACGTCTTTTCTGTTAAAATTCACTGACATTTGCTTGCGTCAGTAAACGTTTTGAAAAGGATCATGGCTTTCTGAACGAACATCTTCAGACATACCAATCAGTGTCCGAGCGCCTCCTGATACTTAAGGTACTTCAGGACATGCCATATTTCTCCTCGCATGAAAAACAAATCTGGATTCGAATTCTAAGAACCTTTGACAGCCTGGTTAAGGACTTTAGGTTGCCAAATATTCAAGTACGTAATCTCTAATGTTATTCGTTAGTACAATACATAGCCCATCAACAACTTAACGCTTTTATGAGCTAACTTTTTCATATGTACTATTGCTTCAGATTAAATTGTTGATGTTTTCCAACTGGATGTCATAATTTTCTGAATATTGTAATTTTTCGAATTTTTTTGAGGGGTGGCCCCTTAATACCTCTCGTCCCTGCGGCTGAGAGGATAGGTCTAGACGTTTTCTGGATCTTTGATACTCCACTCCTGATAGTCCACGCCTTGCATGCTGAAACTGCAGTTACTTTAGATCCCGGATGAAAGTCTTCACTGCTTCATTTTGGAGTCTAACTGTTAATCTGTAAAGCTGTAGCATTTTAGAAGCAACTACTTGCACTGTACATGCCGATTATTTTCTCTCTTGTATGTTGTAGGATCGTCCGAATTTCAAGGAAGTACTTCATGCATTGAAGAAGATAGATGGCAATGGTTTGTAGCCAACTGTTCTTACTCTTAAACAAAAGGGAAGTGTTCGTTTAGTGAGTAGGGAGCCCAAAATACCCAACTACGCACTAGGACCCTGTGAGAGGAGTAACTGGCGAGCTTTCCGGTTGCGTTTGGCTTTTTATCGAAAATTTTAAGCCGATAATTTTCAAACGTAAAAAATAAAACAAATTCCGAAAACGATTATCTTGTAAACTCAAGATTCGAGTTGCATAACAAGACAAAAGTTGAAGGAGGGTTGAACTCGAAATCTTGAGTTTACAAGATGATCTTTTCCGGAGTTTGCTTTATTTTTTGCTTTGGCCTTTTAATTTCCCAAATTTTAGGAATTAAACAACTGATACAGGGGTCCCTAGATTGAGCTAACTGGGTTTCCTAGGAGTGCGCTGCCCTTTGGTTTTTCAACTTATTAGGTGTAGAACGCTGCTGTGAAGAATTCTGTAAGAACATGGTTTAAGCCCTGTTCAAACAGCGCATGATAGTCGGTCCGTACAGTTAAAACTTCCGGTAAAAGCTTTTCTGTGTGGACGTCCTGTTTTGGTATATAACATTTATACTACAGCATTTGTGAACTAAGAGAACATGAACGACTAAACAATGTTTTAATAATTTTTTCCCGATTATTATTAATTAAAAGATCGTTCAAACGCGAGCTTTTCGGTAAAGTAAGATAATAACCGGATGCTGAGAGTTAAAAGAGTTTTGGCGGGAATTCCGTTTACCATGGTCGCAAAAATCCACTCGGTGATCCACCAGCTGATTTCATGCCAATGAAACATCAATTTGTATCTTCTTCGTTCTTTTTTTTTCTCACTAAAAACAAAGGTGTCTCTATTAAAATCCTTTATACGCTATATCGTTTATACACCATTTTAAATTGTGCACTCTACTGAAGTCCTAAGCAGGATGGTGTTTTATTAACTACACTATTAGATTAGTCGAAATAATGTAGACGAAGAAGGATTTGTCAAAGTGGCGGGATGCTACAACATCTCAATCTTGTAGAATGCAATTTACGCATTAGCCAAAAACGTTTCAGGAGAGAAAATGTCGATTCTAACACCGTCCAGATACAAATTTGAAGAAAACGGAATCTCAAAGTATGTTGCTTATACCCTTTAAAGAAACACCGTCGAGTGAAATCTTTGGGCAAAATTTTAGAATTCAAAAAAGAAAAATGGAAGATAAAGAATACGCTATAAATTTTTATAAAACATTTAAGGCAGATTACAGTGTAGGATGCTGCAAAGGATTGGTTACCAGCTTCATCTAGGAGATGCACATTATATGCATGTTAGAAGCTGTCCCCGTGTTGGTATGGCAACACAGAGTACCACTAGTCTCAAAAGGCTTTAAAATGAAAGGTATAAAAAAAATCAGCAATTAATTTTTATACTTTTTGATGTAGGATTTGTAACACTAGCATTTTCACATAAGTAAAACAGTACGGAACCACGGAACCCTTGAACTACCACACTTACAAATTTGGCCCCTTTGCTATTTTACTCTGGCTAACGCCAGACGATTTTCTTGTCAATTCGACAATTTTACTCGTCCTGACAAGCGGCGGTTAAAGCGTTGATACCTTTTACGTGAAGGATATGATCGTTAAACTGCGGTGATTTTCTGGAAAAATATCTTGATCATAAAATTGCAACCACGCACTGCGCTTAGTCATCCCAAAGGATAATCAGTAGTTCTGAAGATCATTTTCCGAACATTTCATTTTCGTTCTTTGGATCAACAGGATCGTTGCGAGAGGAAACTAATTCATTTTTGCGACAAAAAGATGATTGGAGGTACGTGATTGTTGGACACTTGGGTTCTTAGCTGACTATACCTTCGACGACAGTTTGTGACACGATGCTATACACTAGTATATTTAACGTAATAATAAATTGCGTTAACTGATGTAGAAGGAACTCGGGTAGAGAATGATATTAGATACATGTCACTCCGAGTGACGAACCATACCAGGCAAGCAGAGAAAACTCTACTTGGCCCGGCTGGGATGGTAGAGTTCTCTCTCGGTATGGTTCGTCACTCGGAGTGACATGCATCTAATATCAATAAATTACATATAGTATACTATGTAAGATAACATGTAACATGTAAAATATAAAATATATAATATATAATATATATAATATGTAAAACATACTATGTAATGTACAGTGTGCAAAGGCCCGTTTACTTACGCAATTTTGTACCTTGCAATTGTCATCTCGACGTTTGTAAACTCACGAAAGCGTAGGCCCGAATTGTGAAAGGAGATGTCTGGCTGCCAAGACTGTCATAGGGTTATTACATAAACCAGGATGTCAATCACAAGGCAGAAAATAGCAAGCGCAAACTGGCCTTAACATGTAATGTGTAACGTGTAATATTTAATATGCAATGTGTAATATATAGTACGCAATATACATAATATATAATATACACTGGCAGCCAGCAAGAACTGATCATTTACGGTGCAGATGGTAACATTAAATTAAATATCATTACGGAACACTAAGAATAGGGAGAACGAACAGTAGGAAAAAATTTAAACACTTAGTGGACCCTCCTCTAGGCCAAATGACAGCTTCACACCTAAGAAAAATGCTATTTATTTAACTAGTCAGCTTTTCTATTGGGAACCCTTCTCAAGCAGTATTTACAGCAGTCCATAGTTCTTTGAGATTTATTGGATTTTGTTTTTGGATCTTGGTGCTTATCTGGTCCCACAGGGTCTTTCCCTTCGATTGAGGTTGGGTGACCGAGGCAAACCTATCCATTACGGTGATTCTTTCCTGGCTAAACCATTCCCTAACTTGTCTGGAGGGTTGTCATGTTGCGTTACCCTGCTGGAATATCCAGCCGCTGGGGATTGTCAGAAACTGAGTGGTTGGGATGACTGCATTTTGGTGGACATTGATGTATCCTTTTCCCATTCAGCTTTCCATCTAACCTAGAGAGAATGCCAACACCTTTTTAGCTACTGCACCTGGGCTCCAGACCAGGATACCACCACCTCCACGTTTCACAGCCGGCTGGACGCAATTTTTATTAAACTCCTCTCCTCCCATCCTTCAGACGTACACTTACCCATCACTCTTATGGAGAAAACACCTTGACTCATCTCTGATAATGATTGAGTTCCACTGTTCTGCTGTCCAATTGTTGTGGGCCAGTACAAAATCTTGGCAAGCCTTCTCGTGATGAACAGTAAGGTGTGGCTTTTTTTTTCGTTTGCGGTCGTCAAGTCCGGCCGCTCCGAGCTCGTCTGAGTGGCGGAAGTAGAGACACTTAGTCTATAAAACGACTAAAACTCTTTCAAAAATTATTTTAGTGCCTCAAAACGTACTAAAATTGATTGATTTGGCATAAGAGTTAGCAAAAGCCATCGCTGCAAGCCTGAAAACATATTAATCCTTAACTACCCAAGAAAGTTGAACTTGAGCAGTTCTTTTTGACTACCAGTGCATGTATAATAAATAACATATAATATAAAATAGATAATATATCATATGTAATAGATAAATAATAATATATAATAGGTACACATGTTGCTCCAGCTTCAAAACTCAGTAAAGTTTCTGAGATCATGATCGAAATCGGGCCGTAGCTTTCTTACAGCCGGTGAGCTCCTCTAACAATTATTAATTAACTGATTAGTGACTGAATTTTTTCCACTTTTCTTTCCCCTCAATTTGTTTTTGGTTTTTTTTCTCTCATTTATATTCATATGTTCTATTGTTCTAAACAACCTGATCCTTGGCTAAAGAGTTTATAAGCCTTTTTGTATTTGGGCAATCACCCTTTACCGTTCTGTAGTTTGAGTTTAACTGCCTTGTTTTTTCTTTAATTAGGAAAGAAATCGATTCTACACTTGAAAAGCTCAGTCGGCTTGAGAAAAATTTAAATTCAAAAGTTAAGGAATTGAAAGAGGTGGGTCGTAAAACTCGTCGTTCCTTACTTTTACTGTTCAGGCGAATGATTCTTGTGTAATGTGTCGAGTCAGAATTACACAAAACATAACACTTGTCATTGAGATCCAACACAATGTCATCGCCGAAAGTTTGGGACAAAATAGCCTCCAGCAGTATGGCACCTTCAATATATTATAAAGCTGCACTTTTTATATAAACTAAAATAACTATTGTGCTATTTATCGTATCCCTCGATTTACACCTGAGTTGGGTGATGTACACCTCGGCAGCTGCCCCTCCACATGTCGTGCCATATACCTTGGCTCATTCACGTACTATTAAGGTTCCATTTAATCTTTGTTCATTGTTCCATTATTTCATCCTTTAATAGTTTAGTCTATTGACCACTTTCATATCTCCCTCCATACAGCTCGTTTTGGGGGGTTCTTTGCATAAGAACAAAGAATTTTCAGATCATCAGAGCATAACGAATGTCCAATGGACTGAGAATCCTTTGTTTTCATGCAATGAAACTCCCAAAACGGACTATATTATGAGAGATGGGGAAGTGGTCAATGGGTCAAAACCTTAGCTGGTAGGCACAGTGTTTGTTACCCAGAAAGGAGGGCGCACATTAAGATTGCGCACATTGTCTGCAAAAGTTGTGGCGTACATTCTCGGCGAAGTCGCGAACCCTTCTAGGGGAGTCTGGGGGAATGTTCCCCCAGGAAAATTTTGAATTTTGTAAGGCCCAGAAGTGCATTTCCTCTGTCTGTTTTATGTTATACTTAATAAAATGTTTACATGATTTGATTTTCAGAGGGGGGACGCGCCGCGTGGATCTGCCACTACTTTTACTAGATGAGGGATGGACAAATCTTTATAATTATTGTGATTACTATTATAATTATTATTATTATATTATTGGGTGTTGTGATGATTATTGTCATGATTATGATGATTATCATTATTATCATCGTTAAGATTTTCATTATGATTATTATTATTACTACTCGTGTATTAGATCTTTCATCAACTATGGGATACCTGTGTTTTACCATTCCCTTCCTGAATATTTAAAGACTGAGTTATTACGGTTTGAGAAAAGTGTATTGTCCATTATTCTTCCTGAAGAGGATTATCAATCTGCTGTTAAAAAATTAAAAGTATTACCGATTCAAGAA
>JBAHVQ010000271.1:0-18679 GCA_036872915.1 Nanipora kamurai | reverse complement strand
CATCTGAGTCGTAGTGGCTCAATAGTTAGAGCGTCTCACCGGTCATCAGAAGGTTGCGGGTTCGATTCCCGTCTAGGCCTTAGAAATCGTTTTTCTGAGTAAACGAGCTTGCCGAACGTCCTCTGTTGTTCTGATATTTACCAAGCTCCCACATGAGCAGGCTTTCTGCTCAGTGTTTAAGTACTCTAATTTTAATTAACTAAATCTAAAGACAATTTGAGTACAAGAATTAACCGAACAGAGCCGTCCATGCGCTGTTCAATAGCTGTCCTTCTTGGCAAATCGTTGGAGTTCATGGAATTTCTACGGATGCTGAAGTAATGACTGTCGGTAGCTAGAAGCAAAGAGTCTTCCCATTTTATCTGATGGTCGAATTCCCTCACCTATTGCATCCTTATATGAATACAACACTTTATATAATTTGTGTTACTGCTGTAGAGAATCTTCATACCAACACGACAAAATTCGCTCGATCTTATGAGACGCCGATCCTATGCACCAAAGGCGCGTCTTCATTATTAGTTGGCTTAGGTCTCGTGGAACCAGTTACTAAGTTATACATGGAAGAATTTGAATAAGTCTAGTCTAAACTCCACGACGTGCCCCACGTACGGCAACAATTCTGTCCAAATTTTCAGCGCTAGCAACAGATGCTTCGGTCGTCAAATCTCAGGATTCAGGGCCACACGTTGGGCGCCATATAACGAAGAACGATAACGATAGGCTAGCTTCGAACAATATCAACCTCCTTTTACTGCGACAACAAGCAGACAAGTTAGACAATTACAAAAATAAATATGCTTCCAGTGGTGACTACACCCTAGTCACACGCTAGCTGTTGACAAGTAAATCTACTTCTTTACACTGATGGATCTCTGAGTCACACTGTGTATCGCAAACTTACATATACCGACAGATACCTCCACTACACTTCATTTCACCATCCCAGCATAAAATCTTCAGTGCGTACTACTCTAGTTCATCGAGCGCGAACAATTTGTGATGACGAGCATTTACAAGGTGAAATGTATTGCCTAAAAGCTGTTTTAACATAGAATGGCTTTCCAAAGAAATTAATCAACTCGTCAATGGTTTCATCGCGACCTAAGCGAACTAATAATGAAGATGCGCCTTCGGTGTGTTTACCATACATAAGATCAGCGTCTCATAAGATGGAGCAAATTTTGTGTCGTGTTGATATGAAGGTTCTCCACAGCAGTCAACACAAATTATATAGAGTGTTGTATTCGCACAAGGATGCAATAGATGATTTCTCGAAACCTAGAGTTTACCGTATTCCATGTGAACGTGGCCTTTTGTACATTGGCGAAACTGGAAGGAATCTCTCAACTCGTCTAAAGGAGCACAAAATTGGTGCGAAAAAGGCAACTGGAAAAAGCTGCTATTGCTAAACACACGTGGGAATTCGACTGTCAGATAAAATGGGAAGACTCTTCGCTTCTATCTACCGACAGTCATTACTTCAGCCGGAGAATGAGAGGATCTATAGAAATTGCAAGAAATCCAACGATTTGCCAAGAAGGACAGCCATTGAACAGCACATGGACGGCTCTGCTCGGTTAATTCTTGCACTCAAATTGTCTTTAGTTTTAGTTAATTAAAATTAGAGTGTTTGTTTCCTTGCGTGATTTCTAAGAGGTGTTTCGGATATGTTACTTGAGCCAACGGTCAGTTAGCAATTGCTCAAAAAAATCTTGAGTCAACAACTCGAAAGCTTAGCGATAAAATAATGACGTTGCACAAACTTAACGTAGATAACTGAGTAGATTGTTCACTCCGAGTCTGAAGAGACTGTACGTCAAGTATAAAACTTTTTCTTTCTGACGTGGACAATTGTAATTGTTTTCGTCGAAGCTTTGTGTATGTTTTAATGTCATGCCTTACGTGATACAATCGGAGTTCTCCCGAGAACGCTGAGATTATCACAGTTCTTCTACAGGATACCTGAAACAGAAACAGTGATACAGATGATAGGTGGGTTGAAAATTGAAAACATTGGCCGCGGAAGATATTTGATGATCAAATATCTCCCGCTGCCAGTGTTTTCAATTATGATATATAATAGGACGAACCACTACAAAAAACTCTACTTGACCATCGCTTGGAATCGAACCCGCGACCAAGCGCATAGCCAGCTCCAAACGTGTGTGGGGGGGACTGTCTAATCATCGAATACACAGAACAACTAAGGATTGCACACAATCTTAAGCTATTCCATAGTTTCCTGGTGAGGATTATATTGTAAGACTCTTCATTTGTGGGAAATTTTCCTTCCGACCGCCAACTCCCGAACAGTTTCTCTTCAGTTTTGAAACAATTACAAAATTGGTCCTGAAGAAAAGTGGAGGGTCCGGACCCCCATTCCCCCCTTCCCCCGTCGGCTACGCCGCTGCCCGTGAGCTTGGTATGCCCCATCATTTCCCGCTTGGCCTTGTAGCTTTGTTGGTACAGCATCGTTCTAGACACATGAAAGTCGCGGGTTCGATTCCCAACCGTTGTCAAGTAGAGTTTTTCTCTACTTACCCGGCATGGTTCGTACATACTCCTCAGAAGGAAATCTTAATATATATAAGAACATACACTAGCAGACACTCCCACATTTATATATACATATATATATATAAAGCAAAGGCAAAAGTGCATCATACAAGAAACACAGTTGACGATTGGTTTGATACCATGCAGGTAGAGCGAAATAACTTTAATAAAGTTAGAAGAGCGTTTGCAACCCAGAGTTTCACGTGTCTACAACACGATCATCAGGCAACTGACAGATCGCTTTTACTATTCATTTACATGATATGGGGGAAATTGTATAAAATTAACTGTCATGCTGTAGTGCCCACAATTAGCTGGCCAGCGAATTGTAAGATATATGTCTACATGAGGAGAATAGTTCAGGCCTTTTCTTCAGCAAGTGTTTCTTGTTTGATTTCAGGATCAACAATTTTTTTTCAAGGAAAAAGATTGCAAGTTTTGTGTCAGAATTTGTGTCAGAATAAGGTCTGTCTTTGTCAGTGTTTGTGTTATTCTTGTTGGTGTTTGTACGGTTTCTATTTCGAAGAATGCGGTTGCTGTGTCCACGTATAACCTCTTTAAGGTTTTCCATACAAGTATAGCTTATTTTCACCGTGTTTCTGTTAAAACGTTTGTGAAGTCTGTTGGTAGCTGGGAAGTGTTTGTCTATTAGACTAAGGATGTTCGATTTAAAGTTTTTGCTGAATGGGGGATTGTACCAAATCACGTGTCTGTTTCTACTTCGTCTGTTGCTGGTTTGGTTTGCCGTGTTACTTCTGTCCGAGTTTGTGTCTTGGTCATGGGGAGAGTTAGTTGGGGTGTATGTAACCTGTACGTTAAAGTTGCTTTGTTTGAGAGCATTCTCGTATAGTAGAGCAGCGGAGTCAAATGTTCCTTGGTCGCATGATAGCTTAGATATTCTATGGTTAATTGAGACCGGTAGTTGCATTATGATAGATGGAGGCTGGTTAGAATGGCGGTGAATGTAAAGTAGGTCGTCGTTCGGTCTTGTGTATGGTTTGTGTTTGCCGTCGTTTAAGTTCAGAGTAACGTCGAGAAAGTTAACCATTTTTTGGTTTGCGTGCGTCGTGATTTGTAGCCCAAAGTCCTTAACGATGCCTGTAATGTCCTTTCTCGCCTTGTCTGCCAGGCTACCAGAGCGCGTATTTAGAGCAGGAAGGCCATCATCTCTGTACAGGCCGATGTTCTTGCCAAATCGTTTTTCCAGTGAGTTGAGTTGTCGCCTGGCGGACAAGGCGTGAAAGGATCTTATAGGCATCTTTAAGGACTTTGGGCTAAAAATTACGACACACACAAACCAAAAAATTGTTAACTTCCTCGACGTTACTCTGAACTTAAACAAAAACAAGGCGAATGCTAATCTTGCATCTCTCATTGATAGACTTGCAGTTAATGCGCTTCATCAACAAACTAAATAAAGTCTGGAGGATCGGTCCACCATACTCTACTGGAACAGATCCTAAATCTATTTACAGGAACCTGTCATTAATTATGGAGAGGGTGGGTGGTTAAATAACAAGGGGGATTACAAGTATCTTCTTTACAAAAAGGGCAGTCTTGCTTTATTTAAGCCCTTAAAGGGGGGGATAGAAAAATATATCATTCGATTATTAAAATGGCTTTTTAGTGATAATTTGATCGAACAAAGAAATATTTTCTCTAGAACACAAAGTACCTTGACACTTTTAAGAGTATGAAAGTTGACATACATTTTCAGTACTTTTATATTCGTCGGTTTAGCCAAGGTTTGGATTTATCGTACAGTTAACACCGATCAGTATCAGCATCAGCTATAGATTAGTTTACTACACTTCTTTCAATAATAAATAACAATACATACTGCAAATTTTGGCGGGTTACGAAGAATAAAAGTCATTTTCTGTAGAGTCACTTGAAATTGTTAGTCCTTGAAGGGAGATCGAAGGTTCTTTTATCTTTCAAGTGAATTATTTACCTGCCAATCCCCCTCCACAAATAATGACCGGTTTCTTATCGGATGCCGATTCAGCTTTTAGTCAATTTGTCATACTTCAGCTAAGCCAGTCTTATGTAAACCGTCTACAGATCAAAAGATTCCCTTTTACTATGAGGATTTGACGTCCAGAAATTCTTACAAAGAAGGCCCGATCAAAATTTGAGCCTCATCAAAATCTGAACAGTGGCGTAAAAACAAAAATTTGAAATTTCCAAACATAAATTTGCATTTAACTAGGAGATATTTATAATAAATCAGCAAATATATATAAAATATCCAATTTGATGATCTATTTAAAAAATTGCAGACATAAACTTGAATTTAATTAGGACATATTTGATCTAGATCAGGACATATTTAAAATACCTGATTCGATAATATATCAAAAATCCGTAATGATTAAATTTTAATTTATTTAGGACATTTAAATACCAGGGGGGCATATATAAAATACCCAATATATGAAATTAAAGACAGTAAATTTATTTTGACAATGAATGCGTCTTAACATCCAATCAGAGCATGGATAACTGAAAAAAAGCCATAATAAACATGTAGGAAGAAAGAATATCAGTCTTAGTAGCTGATTCATCGTAGATACACCGTAAAACTTATGTATCCTATTTTTCTTTGAACAGATTGCTCAAGTGCACAATGGATGGTTCCCGAGAATGATAAAAGAATCAAACCATTAACATTTTTTGTTGGAGAAAGCTGGAAAATTGATTGCAGCATTAAAAACGCGAAAGTCAATGCAACATTATGGCAGAATGGAACTCGAGATAGCCCCTTTAATAAACAAAAACATGTTGATGGAGAATACATAAAAATGAAAAAAGATAATGTCTTCCACATGACAAAATTAAATTCTAGCGACGAAGGCGAATATTATTGTAAAGCTTGTGGATTGGAAAAATATGCTGGTAAAATTTACGTGGATAAAGGTAACTATCACATCTCAAAGCGATTCTGCATGTTTTTGCTATAATTTTAGTTATGATGTCTCAGGCAGAGAAAAACAAAAAAATAGTCATATTGATGAGTTTATTTAAGATATATAAATCATTAATTAGAATGTCGACTTAATTTTAATCTTATTACCTCCAGCAATATAATTCCATTTTATGTTTGTAAGAGTAACAGTATAAAGTAACAGTGACTCGATGACGCTGTTATGACGGACGTTAAGAAAAAGCAACGGCAAGGTCGGGTATACCCACGGGGGAAGTGCTTACTTGCCGCCCTTACGTCCACAAGGGCGAAATAAAGATTATCAATTCGTAAGGATAGTTACCGCAGAGGTACCAGGCGGAAAGAGAAGTCTTGTTTTGAAGATAATTGCCCAGCAAATAATTTTTAAAAGTAATAAACGCATTAACGACTCGTGAGTTAAAAAACAAATATTTTTTGTTACAGCTAACGTTTCGTGTCTTTATACATAACATCATCAGAGTATATATGCATAGTCAGAACAGCATTAATTAGTGAAAACATCTGATATTTGAGTTGAGAGGATTTATTTTTGCTATTAATAAACTTTCTCTGGAAAGGACGTCTAACTGAGAAGTGCCGAAAGACAACATAGAAAAATCATCAAGTGAAACAACATCGTTAGTATTTTTCATGTGCGAGAGAGTGCTTGATAATTACGAGAAGCGCTTTTATTACCTGTTTAGGCCGAAATACCCATAGGTTCGCCAACCTAGTATGTAAAGATCGGCATGTTTCGCCGAGATATACAATGCATGGCAGCCTTGGGACGCAAATTTGTATACAAGATAGGATCTTAAACGCATGAGACTGTCAAATTTCTTTCGTTTTAAAGACCGTATTCTCATGCGTTTAATATCCTATGTTGTATTATAAACTCATGAGACCATATTCTTTTGTTTTTCGTCGGTCATTAATTTCGTCATAATGACCTCCATTTTAAAACCAGGCGGTGATTTTTGATTGCTCCGGGGGAAAGGCGCGGTTGAAACTTATTACGAGAAAAATAAAAACCGCACACCAGGTTATTACGACAATAATAACCTCTCACTAATGTACACTTGAAATTTGCATAAATAGTACCAAACACAATTGCAGACATTTTAATTAGAAAACCTCCGAAAAACAAAAGAATATGGTCTCTCGAGCATATAAACTAGTTAAAGTATTCGGGTGTCGGTTTTTATTCAACTGTAAAGTCCTCGGCGCTGCGCGCCTCGGTCTTCACAGTTGAATAAAAACCTCTCCCTCATACTTTAACCTATATTTCAAATGTACTTGCCAACGCTGCCACGCGCTGTACATAGGCGAAACTCGCTGATCTTTACATACTAGGATTTGCGAACACATGGATATTTCGGCCTACGCAGGTAATAAAATTTCTTCCTCTGCATTATCAAAGGTTCTCTCGCACATGAGACCAACTGACCATGCTGTCTCACTTGATGATCCGGTACTTCTCAATTAGACGTCCTTATCAGAGAAAGTTTATTAATAACCAAAAGAAACCCTTCTCTCAACTCAAATATCAGATCTTTTCCTTTAATGCTGTTGTGGCTCCTCGCCCTTTGACTCTTCATAACACCCTTCCTTTACCTTCGGCTGCGCCTCCTTCTCGTTAATCACTCTATGCTATCATATGTATTTTTGTAATCGTTTAAGATATTTAAGACCTTAACGCCTGATGTTACGTGTAAAGTGACGAAACGCTAGCTGTAATGTAAAAAAAGAACTATTTTTAAATTTTAGTCACGAGTCATAATGTGTTCACCACGCCTTTTTAAAAACTTATTTGCTGGGCAATTATATTCCTAACTAGGTTTATCAAATCTAAATCTTCACAATCCAAATTATTTCTTCAAATAACTTACGTGAAATTCGGTCACGAAGAAACATATTATGAGACAAAACACAATTCCACACTCTTAGCAGTGTGTGTATTATGTTCTGACACCTCCACATTGTCCTTACCGGCTTACCAAGCACTAATGAACGTAGAAAAGCTGAAGTTGGTCTCATGGGGGAAGGGAGTTAAAAGGGTCAGGAGCCGTGGTCTTGCCAAAATCGGCCGGTGGGAGAGAAGATACATTTGGTATCCTCCATAAATTTGGATCTTAACAGAAAAATAAAAAAACTGTTTGACTATGGAGTCTATTCTTTGCTCCATATTAATTGGGTTACAGATCTCAAGACTTTACCTATACAAGCTAGATGTATGAAATGTTAGACTTTGCCGTTCTCGATTCGGATTGGTCAAACTTGAGTATGGAAGCTGGTAAAACGATACAGCAATGCTTTACTCGTAGGTTTTTCTGTTTCTTAGCTTGAAAAACTTTAAAAATATTTCTGAATACTGTTTGTTAACAGCTCGTACGTACTGCTATATTTCGGACCAACTCTTCCAAAATAAGGTTTTTCAAATCTAAATCTTTACAGTCCAAACCATTTCTTTGAATAACTTACTTGAAGGTTGGTCGCCAAGAGATATATTATCAGGCCGAACACCATTCTACAGCTTCAAGATTAACCAGGGGCGTCAAGTATTCTTTGGCACAACATTGGTATAAATCGCTTGCCGCTGTAGAAACACCAACTTGGCGTACATTTATAGGGTCAGCGTAAATTATACTAAAAAATATAACGACACAAGTGTATTGAAGTAAAACTGTATAGTTTTTTATGTTACCGATTGCAAATGCCAACTATTTCTTGAATATACCCTTCAACTCAGTTTGCAGAGCACCACACTATATATAATTCGCAGCGTCGTGAGTTTGTTCTTAGCCCGTGGCCCATAGAGTAGCACTTTTCGTAACTGGTCGCGGGCTGAGTCTTAAAAGCGGTCGTCTGTAAATATCGACTAACGTCATCAGAATAAAAAAATCCAAATTCTTCAAAATTGGTCAGAATAAAGGTCAAGTTCAAGTATTAGTTTTGACAAAATCTCTTGTGAAATGGGTCCTTACTTTGGCTAAAGCATGGAAGTTTTTGCTTTGTAGGCCTTGATTGGCCGTTTTCACTTACTTTGTTTGCATATCCAATATCACGAGAAATCTTGTATTAATGAAATTTTGAGCTTACATCTACAAAGTATGGTCAGTTTTACACTTTCTTAGTGACTTTCGGTTAACGTTAGTTGAACTGGGAATGTTTTGATAATCTTAGAATTTACGACAAATTTTCATGATAAAAAAATTGGTTAAGATTAGAGGTCCAAATTACCCATTGGTATACGTTGCAGAGTTTTAAGATCCTGACCCGGCGAAAAAGCAAAGATAGTTCCTCAGAATGGTGTCATAAAATTTTTAAGCAGTTCAAACCACGAAATTTTATCGCGCTGCAACCAACAGTCACTAAGGTCATCGATAGCCTTATGCCGCCGACAACACTTAGGCGTTTAATCTGAAGCCAAGAGCACAGTTGGAAGCCTTCGAGCAACTTTAGCCTATTTCAGGGATTTCTGCCATGTTTTCGGTTTTGCAATTGAAAACACTCGCTCCGCAAGGGCGACCAACATTAGTGGAATAGCTGAATAAAGCTGTTCAACTAATGTTGTGCAGCCATGTTGTGCAGCTCATGCCACCTGTTTTTCTTTTTTATTTCGAAAGGGGTGGCCGGAGTGCAAGCACGCAAAGCTTTCTACACCCTCGCGGGGTTAAATTATTCACCTAAATATGGAGATCAATGCAGAAATATTTAATATACTGTCAATTGAGTCATTAAATTATGGATTGCACATTGACAAAGTTAATATAACTAACTTTTGGATCGTTGGTTAACTGTTCAAGTTGCCGACTTGAGAACGTACCATCTGGCGTCTTTCCAGTTTTTAGTAGTAGATTTGGACGGGCTGTTAAAAGAAGTCTGAACGGAAGCAGACGTCCGGTAGACATCTTTCGCAGGAAAGTTTTTAATTCTCTGCACATGGGAGGTTGGTCGTACTATTAATAGTCGACATAAACGGGCTAGCTCAACTCATGTGAACAGCCCTTAATGGCCCTTAGCACTTTCACTTACTTCACTTTTTCTCTCCACTCAACTCTTGTGCCCCCAGCCGTCTGCCCGTTAAGCCATTAATGGAAGTCGAATTTTTCATAGTCCAAAAGAAAGGCCAGCAAGGGCCAGCAAAGGTCGTCCAGAACTGGCCAGAACTTATGTTACGCGAATATGATCCTGAATCCGAAGGAAGCAACAAATCTGAACAAAGTATTGGATAAATCCGAAATCCTATGCGTCTGCAGGATCCGGGAATCCGAAAAAAATATCAGAAATCTGAATCGTTTTTTGCGCAAAATCCGATGATCCGACAACCTATTCACTACCACCCCAACCCAAGTCGATACTTACAGAAGACCGCTCTTATAATGCATTGTTCGTAAATTAGAATTTTTAATTTACTACGTAGGCCTCTATTTCATGTATTAAACCAAATGAGTAAAAGTACATCAAGCCTCGTATGGATCTGCACAGCAGTTGTGTTAATATTTGAATTTGGTCTGCACATAAAACCAGTTATTACCACAACTTCTCTGCCCGGAAAAGTCTTTGGTATGCTGAAGCAGTGTTAATATTTGACTTTGGTGTTTACGTGTTAATGTTAATCCAAGTACATTGTAGTTTTACACTGACGTAGTGTTGATATTTGAATTTATTGTACAACGAACGGTGACATATTACGCGCGTAAACCACCTTTCGCACTCAACTTTTGATGTAGATTTAAAAAAAAAAGTGGAGACAGTGGGAAGCGGGCCTGCGGGACGGCTCCCTTGCAGGTGGAGAAAAGAAAACCTGAAAGGACGCCATCTTGACTTATGGTCTTCGCTTGTGCTGCTTCGTTCACGAATACTTTAGGAAGCTTCGTTTCTCTCGTTGGGACCACTGTATTTACACTGCGCGTTACTTCAGAGCAGTGAAGCACGCATTAGATAATCAAGGCCAAAAAACAGTATGTGCGGTGCACTACAATGGCATACGTTGTTTCAACAATTGAACAAACTCAACGTTGGAATTTACTCGTATAAATTTATCACAAAGCAAAACATTCACTAAGCAAAACAGCATTCTCGCCCTCTATTTACATGATCAGATTTTTTGGCACCCAAGTACATCACGTACTACCTACAATCCAATCATTCCTCATAATACAGTATTATATACTTGTACATATATTCAAGACATCTAACATTGGAACTTTTGTGTCACTTGACTATGCTTTTGATCAACTTTCAAAGATGGCCAGTTATAAAGTTAATTTGTTTGTTAACTGTTGGTGTTGTATTTCACTATTTCCTTTAATTTAACTAGCACCCGAAACTCAATGTTTCGGGATTCCGGTGACGGGTATTCGTGGGGTTGGAAAAATAAAGACAAAGACCAACCAATATCTTGGTGTCAAATTGGATAAGAACATAAACCTCATTCACGATTTTGGGGAAACTAAAATCTAGGTTGATTGAGGGTAAATTTATGATGCGGTGACGTCAGTTGATATTAGTCCAATGACTACCAAGCCATCTAGTAAATTAGAATTCTTCCTAGTTTGCTTTTCTCCCACTAAGATAGAGACTCAGGAAATCCTTTTAGCGCGTAACTTTGATAGAAAACAGTTAATCGTGTGCCTTAAAATAGTCCTATCAGAAACAAAAAACGTACACAGTTGAAGTTTTGAAATGTTTAAATGGAGTCGCAACAAGAACGTTGAGCAACTATTTCGCTGACATATTGAACTTTGAAGAAACAATCGGAAATAAACTGAACCATTCTTCTACCTAACTTACGAACTGAAGCTTGTCAAAAAACGTTTGCTTTCAAAAGTCTCTTATTTATACTCTGGAATTAAAATAAAAAAGGACAATTTTAAGAAAAATCCAATGAATTTAATTTTGATTAAAATTTCAGCTAATTTAATTATACTGTTGATAGTCTGTTTTACTCTTAATATTTAACATTTTGAATCACTACTTTATTTAGATATTTCTTTGTTATATTGTATTATTATGATCATAATTGATATTGTATAAAAAGTTATCATTATCGTTATACGTTGTCATTGTCATTATTGTTGTAGTTATCATTATTTTTTATCATTGTCATAACTCTATTTTTATTATTACTGCTATTATTAAATACAAGATCATCAAAATGTACATTCTTATGTATTTGTCTTGGTACAAACATCTGTAATACGATAGTGAGAATCCCATTTGAAAGTAGGTTCTTTTACTTTTTATTCAAATAGGTAATGGCCGTAAAAGTTCATCCAAAGGCAATAAGTTATTCGTACTCTCCACCATCATTCCTATTGGATCTGTTACCGTAGCCATTTTGTTCCTCATTACTTTGGTGTTATATAAGAGGAAGAAACTTTATGGTGGATTTTACATATTTTCGTATCCTCCTTTACCTGACTACATAGACAAACTTGATGCAGACAAGGATATTCATGAGCAACTCGAAAAACTGCCATATATCGCTGAATGGGAGTTCCCAAGGGAACGAATTACCTTCAGTAAGTGACAGATTATATTACTGAATTATTGGATTTTTATTTCTTGTGGATTTTTCCTTTACCTACAATTTTTGTCTTCCCTTTTCTCCTTATCTGTTTTCCTTCGCTTCCTTTTCTTTTTCTTCCCGTTACAGTCCCTTCCCTTCACTTCCCTAAAGGCACTCCCGATTTATACAAGTTACATACAAATTTTTCATCTTTTCATGTTTTTGTCATTTTTTACCAAAATCATCCTCAATCAGCTATACTTTTTTCTCAAAATTATGCACACGTCGTGATAATCCTTTCTTCATGTTAAATAAATTTGAGAAAAAGGATTTATTATAAATGGTGTTTCGTAACATATATGTAAACAATGAAAAACGTGGTACTGTAATATAGTTCTATCGTTGTATAGTAAGAAAAAATTGTAGAACACCACGAACGATTATTTGTAATTGCACACAATTTCATTCTTCACAATTTCCACAATTTTATTCTGCTATATAATTGTAATTTCCATACAGTTATTCAAGGAATTGATTTAAAAAACCTAAAAAGCCCATTCACCAAATCAACATTTAGTGTCATAAAGTTAACCACACAAACTGTAATTGTCACCATGGTTTTTGGTGGCAGTCTTGATGCAGTTGTGAACAAGTACAAATTGCATTACAGGTGTACAAACAATTTGTTTGCAATGATATCAATATAAATTAGTGATTTTGTTTACCGTTGTTAACATGTGTGAACAAGCAAGAGCAGATTAATGGTGATTTTGGACCAGAATATGGGCCCTTTTAACCCCCTTTCTATCACTAGGATTTTTATCTTGTTTTTCCTCTTCCTTTTTCATTTTTTTCTTCATTTGTTTTATTGCTTTCCAATGAGAAGTGTTTCGCTGTTTGACTGATATTCAACTTTTGATATTCAGTTGATCACTGTCAGATAGTTATTTCGACAATGGCATATATTTTTAAAAGAATAAAAGCAGATATTTTCAATATCCACCATACGTACATATATCAACGCACAGATAGGATTAAGGAAAGGTTTCAATTTCAGCTAAAACCATGATGGCTTATTGTCTAAAGTTTTACTGTACTTTCTACACCATTATTTTACAATTATTTGACAAAATATATACTCTTTAATACTACACTACACTCAACACGTGAAAAAGAAGTCCTCACGTTGGCAAGAGATTCGCCAGGCGGAAAATGTAATCTTGTTAAAAATATCAGTACCCAGCATAAAAGTGATAAATAATAAAACTTTCTAAAAAAATAATATAAAATAAAAACAATAAAACGCAATACAAAATGAACCTTCAATTTTAAGTAAGTTTCGTTTAGGTTATAATTATGCAATAAAAGCTTTATAAATTCAAATTCTTTGAAGATTAGCGAGAACTTTGGCTTCAATAGGTCTGTTTGCATTGCTTTATTATGCATGAAACTGGCCAGAAAGGAGAGTTATTTTTTATTGATTTTGGAAAAAAACATTTCGATATATTGGAACTAAATTGTGACATAAACCATAAAAATAGTAAAAACTGTACTATCCCAGAGTTCGCATCACATTCAGTCAACAACATAGTAATGAATCATAGTAAACTATTAAATTCATGGCGTTTTTGGAACATAATTTCTTATTTCAGATTAGTCAGCTTAGATTTCTTATTGATGTTGTGTATAAGAGCAAGTGACGCAATGTTTTTCCCCAGTCTATTGTAGTCGATTTCTAACATAAGCGACAAGACACTGTAGGTGAGGAGACATAAATTTCTTATTTCTTTGATAATTATTCATGATTGTTGCTCATACTTTCGAAGACTTTTTGCCAAAGAAGAGTGTTTACCTCCCTTCTCACAACATGTTCACGCTCCAAGTTTATTCCCACCATAAAGTTATCGTTTGCCTGTTAAGTTGGTTTATCTCTCATTGCCACTGACTATTAGTTCGAGGATATGTCTCTTCAATTTTTTGAAGTTTGTTGTTCGCAATTCACATTTCACCGAGTACATGCGGGATTGAGTCAAGACAATGTAGAGTACTCCCATAAAATGTCTTCGGCTGTGACAAGAATAATGGCGAATTCGGCCTCACAAACACTGCGCAGCAAGCTGATAACCACTTCACATTTAAATGTTGTACCTGTGGGAACTTGATGTTATTGCAGGTGATAAGTAAACGTTCGTCAAGCGTATTTACTAAGAAATTCCTATTCACAACACCAGACGGGAATCAAACCCTCAACCTTCAGATGACGCGGGATGCGCTAACGATTCAACTATAAAGACCCGGTTGGAGAGCTGAAATGTTGGTTCGAAATATAAGCTGCCTATCCAATTGGTCAATCATTTGCGATAAAACAAATTCCTACTTGGATAAATTTTGTGTGTAACATTCATTACAAAATGTGAACAATTTTCCAACACGGCCAGGTGAAAAACCTGACATCGTTCCACGCCACTCTGGCTTGGAAAGTTTTAAACGTTGGTTATAAAACTACCGTTCATGACCCAGTTTTTTCGATACTCCTGTCTAGTGTCTTTATCAGTGGACACGATCCTATGAAGTCACTCGACAGACTGTCGAAACCTTGCGTCGTGAACGTTAGTTTTGTAAGCTACGAGAAAAAGAAATGAATTACGAGGCTCCAATAGTTTTATCGAATATTGTCTAATTTCCAGAGCTGAAAGAGCTGATGACATACTGGCATAACATTCATTTACTACAAACTTGTCACCGGTCATAGTTTACAAAAAATGCAAAGCAAAAGAACAATTTGTACTGGAGACAAATAAGCCATGTTAGTCACAAATTAGCCAAAGATTATTTTCGTTGGGAACTTTTGCCGCTTATTTTAGCTTAGGCATATCTCAGCCCTAGTTAACACTCCGGCTCTCGTATACGTGGCATAAGCAAAGACATTGAATTTGTTTGTAATACACCCTTTGAGACTAAACATTTATTATTATTCTTTGTAGTAGTACGGTAATTATTTTTAATTTTTGTTTTCTCCAACTTCCATATGTTCGTTCTCTTCATTTAAAAGGTCCAATTGTGCCAAATTTACTATGATATCGTTTTTTAATTTTATTCCAGATTCTCAACTTGGCATGGGAGAATTTGGATGCGTATGGCTTGCTCAAGCGGTTGGAATATCTGAGTTTCGTCCAAGGAATATTCTAAAGCAAAGGTCGCATCGAAGACGTTTATCGGTATTTCTTCGAAGTTTCAGAAGAAACAGTTATGTGTATTGCAAAGAAATAACAACGATTGCAGTAAAAAAACTTAAAGGTAAACCCAACGTATCTTTTACTACAGTCATATAAACCAAACTTCCTTGTTTTCAAGCCCTTCTTACCATCGTTATAATTGTTGTTTTAAATAGAGAACTGGGATCGTAGTAAATTGGTGGATCTAAGATCTGAACTTAAGGTTTTAATTCATGTTGGAGAACATGAAAATATCGTCAACCTTCTTGGAGCTTGCACGAAAGGTTAGAAATAGTCTTTTGGCATTTTCTTTTGAAATTCATTTCAGATGTTAAATAGTTAATTCGGGTAGGCCAACAGCCGTATAGCAATGCCGGAAATAATCTTGATTAAACTAGAACAGGAGCTAGTCACCATCAATTTTTATTTCGAGTAGGCGTAGACAGCAAACTTTAAACTGGATGTCTGTTTGTTGAAGAATCAATGCGTACGAATGACTAGAATAGTGGTATCGAAGCAGTGTGTGATAACATGAGACCAAACTTGAGTCTACTTTCTATTATTAAACACAAAAAAAGAAAACTTACAACTTTCTCGCCCCTCGAACCGCCTGCGTCCCTCGCAACACACAGTTTGTTTTTCAGCTCTGGTTACGTTTTCTACGTCACGGGGCGAAAGTGTTTGTTACTTCCGATTCGCCACATTCCTCCCTTCTTTCCCTGGCTCAAAAGGGGACTGTTTTGAGTAACTTAAAGAAAAAAACCTAACGTGTTCGTATAACATGAAATACTTGTAAACCAAGTTAACTCTTCCATGGTTAATGTTGAGCTTTAAACAACTCTGGACATGGCGTCGGCGTTCGTATTCTTTCTCCCCGGGCGATGCTGAACTTCGAAGCAAAAGGTCTGCGAACATAAGCTCCAACGGGTGATTCTAGCATTCTTCTCTTTCATCTTATCCAGCCAACGTAGAGGGTTATGATCAGTCTGCACAACAAACCTCCTTCCCAAGAGGTAGTATCGAAGGCTTTCAATGGCCCACTTGATAGCCACGCATTCCTTCTCTATAGTAGAATACTTGCATTCTCTTGGAAGTAATTTTCTGCTGAGGAATATGATCGGATGCTCCTCACTATTCTCCAACACTTGACTGAGTACTGCTCCCAAACCCCGTTCTGATGCGTCTGTCTGAAGGATAAACTTTTTGGAGAAATCTGGGTTACGAAGAACCGGATGCGAACACAAGGCTCCTTTGAGCCTCATGAAAGCCTTTTCGCATTTTTCTGTCCACTTGATTGTGGTTGGTGTTTTGCGACTAGTTAAGTCAGAGAGCGGAGCAGCAGTGGAAGAAAAGTTCGGTATGAATTTCCGGTAATATCCTACCAACCCAAGAAAAGCTCTAATTTCGGTCTTCGTTTCCGGACGAGGATATTCTCGTATAGCCCGAACTTTTTCTTCCTCTGGCTGAATGATTCCTCCACCAACGACGTAACCAAGGCATGGTAATTTCCACATACCAAAACTACACTTTGTAGGCTTCGCCGTTAGCCTTGCATCTCTCAGTCGTTGGAGGATATCTCTTACGTGGTGAAGGTGCTCGTGCCACGCGCGTACCGTCCGTTGCTACGATAAGATCATCCAAATACGCGTGGGCATACTTCTCTGCTCCTTTTAATAACCGCTCCATTATGCGTTGAAACGTTGCAGGGGCTCCGTTCAGGCTAAATGGCATCACCGTAAATTCGAATAGGCCGAAACGGGTAACGAATGCTGAACGTTTTCTTGAATCGGCGGCCATTGGTACTTGCCAATAACCTCGGCATAAGTCGATCGTGGTCAGGTATTTAGCTTTGCCCAAAGTATCTATAATATCATCGATCCGAGGCATCGGGTGGGCATCTAAAGAAGACAGGCTGTTAACTTTTCTGTAATCAACGCAGAAACGAATGGAGCCGTCCCTTTTAGGAACCAAGACAATCGGGGAGGGCCAGTCGCTGGTAGAGAGTGTTATTACTCCCATAGGTAGCACTTTGTCGATTTCTTGTTTTACTAACTTACGACGAGCTTCGGGTGACCGGTATGCATGCTGACGAACTGCTTGCGCCTCTCCGGTATCAATCCGATGTTCCACTATGTCGGTTTGACCAGGACTGTCTTTTAGGACATCTGAATAGTCTCCTAGGAGATTCTCCATCACGTCACGCTTGCTCTTCCTCTGATCTTTGGAATTCCGTGGCGAATTCCTCTTCTTGGACTTCCTCGTCCGGTACCCTCCATATGTAACTGACATCTTTTGGACAATGCCACGGTCTGAGCATGTTGATGAGAAATCCTTGTGACTTTCTCCTCCGCTTTGGTGTCGCAATTTCGTAATCCACCTTGCCTATCTTGCGTTGAACCTTGTATGGGCCTTGTCACTGTGCTTCTAAGCTGTTATGACTGGAGGAGAGAAGAACGAGAACCTCTTGTCCCACTTCTAACTGTCGGCCGCGTGATTTCTTGTCATAATACACCTTTCGTCGCGTTTGGGAACTCGAGATTCTGCTGGGTTAACTGTGACATCTGCATCAACTTGTTCCACATCTCCAAAACGTGAGACACCACATTTTGCGGTCCATCGGTCTGGCCTGTCCACGCCTCACGAACCACATCCAAAGGCCCTCTCACACGGTGACCAAATAATAATTCAGAGGGAGAAAACCCTGTGGAATGTTGTGGAACTTCTCTGTAGACAAATAGTAGGTATGGAAGCCACGTATGCCAATTCTTCGGATCGTCTGCTGTGAACCTTCGCAGCATGGTCTTCAGTGCAGCATTGAATCGCTCAACCAATCCGTCTGTCTCGGGATGGTATGGATCTCGCCAAGGACCTTGTACAGCTCTTCCAACATCTTCGACAGAAAATTTGTCCCTTGGTCAGTTAAGATTTCATCAGGAACACCCACTCTGGAAAACAATTCCATTAACTCGGTTGCAACTCGTTTAGCGTCCATGCTCCGCATTGCTGTAGCTTCTGGATAGCGGGTGGCGTAGTCACAAACAAGCATTATGAATCTGTTTCCGCTCTGGCTTGGTGGGTCTATCAGTCCAACGAAATCAATGGTTGTCCTGGAGAACGGCTGGGCAATGGTCGGTAGTGGTACAAGCTTGGCTTTGTCTGAAACCTTTTTCTTTGCGATCCTCTGGCAAACTTCGCAGGCTTTGCAAAATTCTGCGAAATCATGGTACATCTGTGGCCAAAAGAAACGATGCCGGACTCGGTCTAACGTCATTTTACGACCTAAATGACCACTCATTGCCGTGCTGTGAGCTAAATGTAGTATGTCCAGACGAGTTTGAACAGGAACGACCAGCTGTTCGACTTCTTTTTGCTTTGTTTGCGACTTCCATAAGCGATAGAGTAGTCCATCCTTCACAAAATAACTACCCTCTTTTCCATCACCAC
>JBAHVQ010000269.1:15791-51351 GCA_036872915.1 Nanipora kamurai | reverse complement strand
CTTATATAAATCATCTGGCGTTAGCCAGAGAGTAAAATATTAAAGTCTCCATAGGTCACTGAGGACTTATATAAATCGTATGGCGTTAGCCAGAGAGTAAAATATTAAAGTCTCCATAGGTCACTGAGGACCTATACGGACGGGAAGGGGTTAAGGTTAAAACACAAAATCCTTATTTCTGTTTTTTTGTTTTAAAGTAAGAAGACTTAAACCAGTAAACTATAATGCCTGCGTATGCTCGAATCTTCAGATCTAGACACTAGAGTGGACCCTGTTTGGCGTCAGAAAAATAAACAAAATTTAACTTTATGATAACAGGATTCCTGACATCAAGGGGTTTTCATGACTGCCTCATAAGTTCCTGAGGGAGGTGTATTCCATTCACTACCTTAAACGTGCAAAATATGAAGTTTCTATTGTTTATTTCCAGAGATATTACTAATTTTCTTTTAGCAAGCGAGGAGTAAACCTGTTTGGTCTACCTGTTTCAATAACGTGAATGTCTCTGCAGCTAGATAAGATACTGACAAACCACGAACGCCAATCTTCCTCATTTCCAAGATACATTTGAGTATCGTCATAACAAAACCTATGATTTTTTCATCGTAGGACTACTTTAATAATAGGTGATGTCATTGTGAGTATCGCTATAAAGACTGGAAAGCTGACTGCCCCTCAGAAAGGGATGCCAAAATGGCGGATATGGAGCCATCCCGAGAAATGTATACCGTACTTCAGACGTAGCCTCCGTAGAGGCTACCACAGACTTCGTGACTTTGTTTCAACCTTGGTCTCATTGTCGATAACTCACTGAAAATCTTTGTTTTCAGATGTAACCGTGATTAACTTTTGATATTATTTATGTTAAGAGTTTGCATTTCTCAGTTTTTAAAGTACTATATACAATAAATGCTAAGCCTACTGCAAGTACAAACATCAGCATGAGAAGTATACAGAGGCAGCAGTAAGCAAATGCACGCACCCAATATCTCTGAGAAAAAGGATGCAACAAAGAACGTAGTATTTAGCCCGTAGTCGAAATCTGTCTTTTTTTCGTGTAAGACTGTACATAATGATCTCCATCGTACTTTCCAAAAGGCACCGCTGAATATGTAAGTCAAGGTTCCCTCAGAGCGCTCATTTTCACGGAAAATTGACCAGAGTACTCGTTCGTTGTCGATCCAACGCTTGTAAGGAACACCACTAGACACGTTCATACGTTTTCTTTAAGATTTTTGAGAAATTTTTCTTTAATTACCCATGTTTATGCCACAGAAGTAAATTGATATTTCTCCCAGACCTCATCAAACAACGGTTTACAAGCAATTTTGGCACCCAAGCGAGAACATAGCAAGAACGCGCCAGACATTTTTCTGTGCAGTGAATAACTTTCTTCAGGAGGTGGAGAGAGACGATGACGAAGCATTATGGGAATGAGATTGTGAATTCGTGAAGTTGTATTTTGAGTTTTAAAGTCAAACTCTGATGATGAACCAAACGGCTCTCCAAGAATCATCACGGCATCTGCATGTGCTGCAACCATAACCTAAAAAAATTAAATTACATAATACAAACTTGAAGCATCTGTACAGAGCGACTAAAACATCTTTTTTGAACTGTAATTTGCATACTTTACCTTGTCTGTCTTGCCTTACCTATTACCCACCAACATCTGCGTCGCCACGGACAGCTTGATCTTTGTCCCGCACCACCAGTCTCTCAACCTCCACTCCCCCTCAATCTATTCCACCTCTTTTGTTTTCTCACAAACGTCAACATATTCCATCTCTTATTTCATCCCATCTGATGGCCATCTTTTTTTTAAATTACCCACATCCCAAGCTATGTGTCCATGTAAAATCAGTTTATCGGTTTAAAATTAGTTTACTTTCATATTGTTAAACCCAGCCGTCGCAGAATCACACCACCTCTCGGCTTGTCATAGAACATTCTACACTTGATAAATGTCAATCACTCCTGCTCTTTCCTGATTGGCCGTGCCTAATATGATGTGTAAATTGATCACGTCATATCAACACTCGACGGTCCAAATCTCCGATATCTCAACCCTTACTGCCATTTCAGACCTTTCTCTCATTTTCACCTTCTTTTGTGTGTCTGAAGTACGTCTTTAGCTATTACTTTCTTCATCCTTCCCATCTTCTTTATCTTATTTTTTCTTTCACTTTATCATCTCTCATTCTTCCTGTCCCCAGTTTTGCTCTTCTTTCCATTTCGTTTTTTTGCACTACCTCTTTCCATCTTTCTTTATCGTATTCTTACGCTTCCTATATCGCTAGATGACTAACACAACCCTAAGAGCCATTCCTATCAACTGCTTCAAATCCAAATCCATCTACGTATTGTTTTGCCATCCTAACAACCTTTGCAGTTTATCTCCTTTTCCTTTTACGTACCTTAGACTCATAACCAGTTAAAAATCCTAGAAGTTTTGAACACTCGATAACAGTCTTTCGATCACCGATGGAAGCCGCATGTATTATCTATATAAAAAGTCGACAAATAAATCACATTTGCTTCGTTTACCTCCGTTATACCAATACGAGTTGCTGTCGTTGTAATTCGCACTAGTATTAAACGCTATGAGCAATAACTCAACCTGTTAATTGCTTGTTTCGTTTTTTTATAAAGGTGTTGGGATAATTACACGTCTCCTACAAGTATGTGTCATGGTGGCTCATTTTAAAGAAAGATTTAATATCTTATATTATTGGATTCTTTCAACAGCCCAGCTCTAACACAAATTTGTACTTGTTCTTTTGAATATTAAAAACTAAAATACCATCACTCGATATTTGAAATAATCAAAAAACGGTTTAGGAAGATTCAGCCACCTTAATATAGGTATCCACAAAATTTTTCGGGTATTCCCTACTTGCGCCGAAGTCAAGTAAACAGATCTGAAAAGAAAGAATTAATCATTTTTCAATGGGAGCTTTCAATATTTTCATGTACTACATATTATTTAAAGTACTTTGTGAGATATTAAACACAGGGCAACAACCGTGTATTTTACATGCGACAAAGCTCGTTCTAGGTGTTCTTGTAATTGACTTTTCTCCCCATTTGAACACTAAAAAATAGTTAATATATGTGGAAATTGTAAACACTTTTTCCAGTAAACAAAAATTCTTTAAAGATATGGAATGAGCATGGCAACAACGGTTAAGCAAGGTATTAAAAACAAACATTACTCGTGTCAGTGTGCTAATTTTCCTCGTAAAATAAGCATATAAATTACAGTATCTGAAAGCGTTTTGCATTACGTATCAGCCGCAGCCAAAACGTTGAAACCATCATTTCTTTAGAAAAGTGCGTCCGAAATGTGTGAATTCAATATAGATTTTGAACGATATAAATGGTCCTCCATGATGTAGCATAGCTTTCAAAGAGTGGCTAATTGTTTTTAGATGAAAGTAAAATGTACATGAATGTTACAGTGTTTGATACTGTTAAAGTCCTAGGAATTTTTTTTTCCCTGATCAAACTGTGGAGCGCTATGGACTCAGAAAAACTCTGAGCTCCAGACGGGACTCGAACCCGCAACCTTCTGAATGCTAGACAGACGCTCTAACCATTGAGCCTGAAAATTCAAATTAACATTTAACTGAAGATTACCGACATCTAACGGCTTGCAGTCGAGCAAGTCATTGCCGACTGGCTCGTTCCAGGTTTAAATACCGAAAGTAACCTTGCTCTGCCATCTGAGTTCTAGTGGCTCAACGGTTAGAGCGTCTGGCTAGCATTCAGAAGGTTGCGGGTTCAAGTCCCATCTGGAGCTCAGAGTTTTTCTGAGTCCATAGCGCTCCACAGTTTGATCAGGGAAAAAAATTTCCAAAGACTTCAATTTTTACTATGTTCGGCACAATCCCTCAAATATCCACACAAAGTCTGCGTTGCAAACTTTTGACCTCATTTCATGAACTCATTTTGACCTACTTTCTGTTCAAATACCCGACTCAAAACAAAGTTTTCTGAAATATCCGTAAAAAAGTGAGAAAACTGCTTTTTCGCAAGCGTATAAAATGTCGTAGTTTAGCAAAAGTTTTTGAGCCATTTTACATTTTTTGAGCAGTTAAAGGCGCCAGCTGTCCCAAAACACGAGAGAACGGAGATACCTTTACTACTACCTTCTCTTAAACCTTTTTTACTTCGTTCTGAAGTGCATACACACTACTCTATTTTTTGACACTACCTGATGTTACCTGATTTGTGTCTGGATTGTATAGAAAATTCGACCAATTAGGATCTGTTTGCATGAAATTAAATTCAAATAATTCCCTTAAACAAAGCCTCAATACATTCAAACCAATCTACGAGAAGCAAACAAAAAGAAGAGAATTAGAGGACCATCGAGCAGTTCAAATAGTGAAAGTATTTTTACGAACAGGAGTACAATCTCATATATCTCAGATTACAATATCTGTGTTACAAAATATATGTATAAAAAGAAGGACGGGAATGTACAGAAATCTGAAAAGAATTCCTTATTACGTTGGGTTAGAGTGCCTCACTGGTCAACAGAGGGGTACTGGATCCTTAACTCATTGGGAGGGTGTCTCACTGGTCAACATGTGGCTACAGGACCCTTAACTCATTGGGTAGAGTGTCTCACGGGCCAACAGGGGGTTACTGGACCCTTAACTCGTTGGGTTAGAGTGTCTCACTAGTAAACAGGGTGTTACTGGACCATTAACTCATTGGGTCAGAGTGTCTCACTAGTCAACAGGGGGTTACTGGACCATTAACTCATTGGGTTTGAGTGTCTCACTGGTCAACAGGAGTTACTGGACCCTTAACTCATTGGGTTAGAGTGTCTCACTAGTCAACAGGGGGTTACTGGACCCTTAACTCATTGGGCTAGAATAATATAGAGTAGCTCACTGATAATCTGATAGTTACAGAACCATAATTCAACAGTTAGAACATCTCACTGGTCATCAGAAGGCTATAGAAGCCCCAACTTAATCGTTATAGTGGCTAACAGGACATCAGAAGGTTACAGAAGCCGTAACTCATTGGTTAGAGTGGCTCACTGGCAACGATAAAGTTGTAGAGCCCGTAATTCTATGGTTAGAATGGCTCCATGGTCATTGTGTTTCCTTGTGTTAGTCAATAACTTAGTTTAATGAATTCCTGTTTCGCCAAGCACAGCCCAAAAGTAGTTTGTTTGGTCCTTGTCCGTTATGGTAGTCTACTCCGGCTTGTTTCGTCACTCTATCTCCAACATAGTACTTGCCTACCTTGTTTGTTGTGTCTGCGTCCCAGCAGTTATTCTTGTCTAGGGAATGACCGGAAACGAGCTCAGTCGTCAGCACTCGTTTAGTGCTTAACTCTTCAATGACTTTTGGCACGTAAAATGCTGGATCACATTTTAGCAGTTCTCTGTAACAATATACGTTATAATTTGACTCCAATGTACAAAAAAATCACTATTATAATTAATTTAATTGACATATCAGAATATATGGTTTGGTGTATTTCAATTATCACCATAAACAATCAACAAAAAAAAAAGAGTTAAGAGAAAACATGTTCTGATAACTTGTCGATTTAACACCAACACGTCTTCGGTCTTCCTTTTGGATTATAGGAACATCTGATCTCTTTTATCATTCATCAGCGCCCAATTAACATGGACTAATTGGACAAAAGATGATAACAGTTTCATCTAGGTTTACATGTTTCACCCCCAAAAAACATTTGAGCAGTGTAGACGCTGACAGTAGGAAGTTCCTGACAGTGATAGTTATACATGGTAACAGAAATAGTTCCTCAGGCCAACCATACCTCCCTAAATGTTAAAAATGAAATACATTTTGAAGATGTTCCTGGCGCCATTTTACCTAAAATAATGTCTCAGTCTTACACGGGAATAGAACCCGTAACCTTCTAATTCCTGCTTGAGGCACAAAAATTTTTCTAAGTAAAATTGCTCAAGGAACATCAACTATATCTCTATTCTGAGCTTGCAAATTTCTTCAGACATTTCCAAAATGAAGTCTGGACAAAAAGTTTCTTTTATTGTCTCATCACATGCTTTCCCTCTTAAAAAATATCTGACCATTTTCATTGATATTCATGGTCCTACTACTCCATCCGTTAGTCCACAGCGAAAAGAGTATTACCGATTGATACAAAATGTCGGTGTATTTACAAGTAAAGCCCCGTAAATATTCGAGTAAATAATAAAAACTTAACGACCAAGCGGGAGGCCCTTACCAGAAAATTATACTGCCCGTGGTCTTTCAGTACAGACCGAGATACGAAGCATCGAGTTCTGTACGATATTCCTTCGTGAGCGGTGTATTAACGTCTTTTTCGCCAGTTCTGAAGACATCAAAACTTTGAATGTTTAAAAATTCAAGCGGACGGACTTCGTCCAAACAGTCAATATTGCCGAGGTTGTACCTTGAATCCTCTCCGAAATTCATTTTAGCTTGAAAAGAGTATCTTTTTGCTTATATTTCCTTCATTTTTAAAGCTTTTTTGTTGTAGATAACATTTGTCTATTCCTGATAAAGACCGGTCCTTACATGTTTGTGAAGACCGCTCAGGACCCACTCAAATTGCAGAAAAAAGCGTAATAGACCGCTCACGACCGAATCAAATTGCAGAAAAAAGCGTAATAGACCGCTCGCGAAGCTAGCCATGTAATAAATCTTACTTAATGACCCTCATGGTGCGGGAGATTCAACAGGTAATAAATACATCTCATTTTATGATAATACTTAGGACACCATCTTATGTCAAACCTGAATCTCTTAGCACACTGGGCTTCTCTTATATAGTCCACTTCCCAAGCAAGTTCACGACGGGACACATCAATGAAAGCTTCCAAGTGAAGACCTAAAATAAAAAGTGACCCATTTTTTAAGCGAAAAATAACAGTACAGCTGGTATTATCAGTTTATAAGCTCCAAATATGGAGATGAAGAGTAAAAATACCAAAAATTCAGTAACTACCAGAATTTAAAATTTCATACACAGCATCAAAATAGCATGAAAATTTTCCAAAGAACTACCCATTATAAGCTGATTGATTCATGGTTTGCAACCAATGCCATGAGATTAAAACGACAATGAGACGGTGGCCATAGAATAATGGGTACAATAGAAGTTAATGAGACTCTTTCGTAAAACTTCCATTAACATGGCCGCCATGACGTCACATGCAAACCATCGATTATTAAGAATAAGAAAGCAAACAAAATCCTTACCTCCTTACCAAGACGTTCGTTCGTGTATATGATCTTATTTAGTAGGGCGCGCTAAATCATACGCTAGCCTGGCATACCGGGACAACTAAAAATTATTTCGGGTAAGCAAAAACACTAACGGTCTGCCTGTTGGGTAATAAGAAACTTGGATATCTTGAGCTGCCAAAATTAACTGGTACACAAGTACACTACTTTAACAGTTCGGTTTTAGTTTCAATACTAGTCAACAAAGTATACAGATTGCCTTATTAAATATTATGAACACCCTGTATGGCATGAAATGTCTACAACTTTCGATCTTTTTTGTTTCCCTTACCCCTTTACCTACCATTACGGATTCTAGTATTTCACTTCAGCTAATGTCAGAGGATTCCACACTCAGAGGGGATACGACCGCTAATTTAAGGGTTCGCTATTTGTATATTGGGTAAATCTCTTTCCTCACGTCTTATCTATTGTAAAATATAAATGAAATATTTTTACCTGGTGGCAAGATGTTTCCCAATTTTAAAATAGTTACTATATTATCTATATCGCTATTTATGCTTTTGTCCACGCCAGGGTACTAAAAAAATTGAAAAGAAAGAATTCGCTTAGATGGAAGTATCCCAGCTCAAAGAGGTACCTTACAATCCTTATTTCCTCTATTTGCTTTCAGTCATTCTTAACACTCTTACATAATTTTATTCAAGAGAGATTAGCCATTAATAAAACTAGAATCATACTGTGGAAAAGCGTGTTCACTACGCCAATATCAAATCCTCCACTCCGTGTTAAATCCAACAAAAAAATTTTAAAGCTGGATACTTTCTTTGAATTCCACGTGTTTCATAGGACTATGTCCAGGTGCAAGTAAGAGATTGGAAAGGGTGTTTCTTAGTTATGCATAAAAGATGTCTCATTGACGAGTGAGTCACTGATGTTATTACCACGTTGTGTTGCTTCTGCACAACCATACTGAACAGACAAAGAAAAAATTAAATCTATTTGTTTTACACAATAAAAAAGCTAACGGTGAACTTTCGGGGAATGAAAAAAACATGACAACAATAATTTAATGTGATCCGTCACGTGACCTGTGCAAATAGAGCAATGTAGTTGGTTCTTGGTATCACGCGGAGAGTTGTGATTGGTTCATTGTTTTGGTGACGCCATCCATGCGTCTGTCCTTTAATACCAGTAACGACCAATTAAAATGTACATAGCTTGGAATTTATTTTATAATATACAATGATAATAGGACATGAGCTTCCGAGGAAGCCGCAATGGCTCTTGTGAGTTCACAGTAAAAAAAATTACCTGAATTTTTATTGCCACTTTTTCACCAGTTTTTAGAATCCCTTGATGAACTTGCCCAATTGATGCAGCAGCAAACGGCTTGGTGTCAAAACATTCAAGATCAGTCTTCCATTTCGTACCAAGTTCAGCATTAAGTACTTTCTATGATCAGAGTTGTTGCCAAAAAGTACTTTAACTTTGCTTTCTAACATATGGGACATTTCTAAGTTTTATTTGTCCAAGTACAAAAGCATTTGTAAGTGATTTACTAACTAAATTCAATTTCTCAAATACTAATTGTAATTTCTAGAATTGTAAGTCAATCGACATGGAATTGAAGTGTTAAGATTTATATCCGAACATCATGGTAAAACAGCAGCCATAGGCCAAACACTTTTGAGAAACTTCGTTCTTTTAAAACTCAACAAATTTTACGAATTGAAATAAAATGAAACATCTCAAACGTGCATTTTAGCATTTACCTTAGCATCAGGGACTCCGAAAATTTTCTGAATTTACAAGCTTGTGAAGCATGCGCAGTTTAGATGTTCTAGGAATCAAACCCATTAACCTTCTGATTGCTGGTGATATGCTCTAACCGAGAGCTACACAGACTGAGACCAAGAGCAAAGGTTACCTATTCTATTGGTTCATGAATGACTTGTGTACTGCTAACCACACTCTTGACATCTCAAGTAAATCCACATTAAATTATCGTTATAAGCTTATGTTGAAAGGTACAATGTGTTAGGTTGGTGCATGTGATTTTACGTACACATGCTTCTCAAGCTTTGTGCTGCAATCCTCAATCTTGAGGAGCATGGACATTAAAAATCAACACACACCAGGCCCAGGCTACCACATGCCGTACAACTTTGCAACATAAATTGAACATCTATAGTTAATCCCAATGACCAGTGTACAATCAGTTTTATTCCATTATTAATCTATTTGGTTCCATTATTATTCTATTTGGTTCCATTATTACTCTGCAGTAAGTCGCTATAACATGTCCATTTGTTTGAAAAAAAAAAACAGAATATGATATATAAACCTCTAGTTGCCATGAAGGCATAAAATCAGCACCATCACGAACACGATCAAAAATCTGTTGCAACTGTGGTGAGATCATTGTGTTGTCTAAAAACAATTAATGGTTCACTCAATTTAAATAATTGATTAGTAGGCAGGTAAATAACATACACTACCAGCTCAGGTATAGCTCTTACAATGTGAACAAACAAGCCCCACCAAATCATTGTGACAATGGTCTATAGCCAGAAGCTTATTTGTATCTTGTAATAGTTAAATGGTTCAGTAAGGGTATAAAATAATTATGAATATCATCTTCAACACAATTACTGTTGATGAGCAAATGAGATCAAAGTATTGTAGCATTGGGTGATCAACAGTAACTTTTTAACATGTATTCAAAGATTTTTTAATGGAATTGCCTCCTTTAACCAGTCAAGTGCATTACAAAGAATAGGAGTTTGACATTGAAAAAATAATCAAACCAAAATTCTATAATAAGAAGATCTTTGAAGAACCCTTACAGGTGTTTTTGTTGCTGTTATTTAGAAAGTTTGGGTTTTTTTATAAGATCACTTCATTTTCCTAGGGTAAACATTTACTATGTCAAAAAGGAAAAAGGGACAAATAGACCAACAAAAAGATACAGAAAAAAAGAGCAACAGATCAACATAGAAAGAGGCAAAGAACACATAAGAAAGGAAGAAATGAAAGAAGAAAGAAAGACTGAAAAGAAAGAATGATTGGATGGGTGGATAGATGAATAAATGAATGAATAAATGAATGAATTGATGGGTGAATCAATGAAGCAAACAATGAACTAACGAATGAATAAGTTTGTAAAGGAAACTAAATGAATAAAAGAATGAATGGAACAATCCACTGAGTAATTGATATAGCATGTTCTAGATGAATAAACATGTAAACTGCTTCAGAATATTAAGCAAAGACAATGATGTAAACAACAATATTAGATACTTTAAAATAAGTGTATCCTTAACTTGTTTGTGCAAGATTAGAATAATTAAAATCATATGACACTGTAAAGCGTGCATCAAAAAAGAATGCAAGTCACTGTAAGTTAAGTTTTTGTCTTCATAATTGGTTTGAGAATGTCTCTTAACATATCAAATTTGATGTGAAATTTGAACAAGCTCAAATCAGTTGCAAGCTAATGCAAGCCAATACAAGTTATTGCAAGTCGTTGGTCAAACAAGTAACAAGCTAAAATTTCCAGTGACTTGCATTCTCATCTAATTAGGCCTTTAGTGTAGTTTGGTAGCTATAAACCTGAAAAATTGCTGTCCTGTATTGTGCAAGGTTACACCTGTAATTTGCATTCACTTTTAACAATTTGCAACAATTGCCACCAGTACAAAGTTAATGACAGAAAGTGAAATAACTGTCCACTAACCTTGTATGCTAAGCATTTGACCCAGTTTTAAAGCTGCACCTCTCACTCTACATAAAGTATTAACAATCCTCTCAGCATTTGCTTCAGTCAGAAAAGGACTACCATTTGTATCAACATCTGCAGAAAAAATGTTTGTTTAAAGCTATGCACAATGTCAAAAAAATGGAAAATGTTTAAAACAAATTGAATAGAAAATGTAAAAGTGCACATGTTTAAAGATGATAAACTGATACTGTTCAAATACAACAATCATAATAACAACAATAACAATAACAAAATTATAGTTCTAATAATAATAATAATAATGTGGGACTATTAGTGACTATAAATACCATATGACTACAAATACAATATGACTATAATTACCAATAACACATGTAAGGTCCAAGCAAGGACTCAAGGGGAACCTAGGGACATTAGGAACAAGAAAGGGGACATGAGGACATGGGGCAGGAGAGTATAAGAAGTAAGGAGAAAAGAAGTGAAGAAAATAAAAGTGTTTAAATAAACAGTCATTATGATTTATTCTTGAAAACAGAGAACAGTTACAGACTATTAAAATATGACTAGGAATATAAAATGAGTAGCAATACCAACATGTCTGTCTCACAAAATGACAACTGCAGCACAATTAGACAATCTTGGTATTCAAGATTAGGGTATTGTGTGTAATAAATATTACACCACAAGATACCTTTTTTATCAACACCAAGCTGGCGCCTTGCAACCTCAGCTAATGCTCCAATACCCAGACTTGCTGCCAAACCTAATAAACAATGGTTGAAATTTATAGCAATGCCGAATACAGTGCTGCATAGCAAGTTTTTCCAGAAATGAAAAATGTTTAAAGCTTAAGCACTGCCCTATGCTGAGAAGAAACTAAATAAAATAAATGTTTTGTACAAATTTAAGTGGGAGTTTTACATGTACTTGTAAGGATGTTTTGAGACAAAACGTATCCAGTCTGACAAACCTAGAAATCTTGTCTAAAATGGACTTTCCCCATTTTCGTTAAAAGAGAATGAGCTGGATGGTGTGCTGGCAGTTAATCTTGGCAGTAATAGGGTAAGAGGGATAGGAGAAACTACAGAATTTATGTGCAGTGTAATTTGCTGAATATTAACTTTAAAATGCAAATATTTACCACCATAGTTTACCAATCGACTGACTCTTGACACAGGTACAGCCCTTTCTTTTGATCTCTTACTAAGCTAAAGTTTTAAAAAAAGCAAATCTTTCAGCTCTATTAAGAGATTATGAAAAAATTTAATACAAACCTCTGGAAGGTGATATTTTTAATTTCTTATTGATCATTTTCTGTCTACCTTTTAGGGTTAGTGAATGGGTTAGAATCAGGAGTTGTGCAGGAATTTACTGTAAAAATACCTTAAAGCACTCAGCTATGTCTTGTGTTCCATCTTCCTTTTTCCTATCTGAAAGGATGTTGATTATGTTCTACCACAGTAATGAGATTCACAATCAGCATTCTCTTTGTTAATTACCGTATTTATTCGAATAAGCGCCCAACCTCGAATTAGCGCCCACCTCAAATAAGCGCCATCCTAAAGGCAGAAAAAGTTAATAAGCCCCAGCCTTGAAAAAGTACCCACCCCACCCCTCCCACTCAAATTCAAATAAGTGCCCACCCCACTCCCACCCAAAAAAATTAAGTTCACGAGAGTGGTATTGATTATTATTTATTCACTGGCTTACAATCTCTAGATTCATTGTCATATCTCTCGCTCAAACCTCATGGCAATAGCTCTGCTCGGCGTTTGCACTTCGAATGCCCCTGGGACAACGAGTCCATACTCAAGGCCTTCTTGATCCTGTAGCTTTTACGGAAACCTCATTATCGTCATAAGCTCTCAGATATGTGCAGATAAGATAAGACAGTTCCATTGGCACGTCCTACAAGCTCATTATTAGCTTCCAAATATGTCCCAATTGCATATTCGTCATAATCTTTGGCTTCCTTGCGATTATTATCGCAGCAGTTAAGTTCTCCAAAAGTTGGAGTCCATACTGATTTATAAATATGACCTGGTATGACTGATGTGAATTGCACTTCAAACACAAAGTTCCATTTCAGATAATGACAGCTTGCGCGAGCCATGGCTTTCAATACGGTACTCACTGAAAGCTCTGGCACTATTAAAACACAATCTGTTCAGTGTGCTAGCCTACAGTGGAACTCGCACGTTTCCTGTTAGCTTTTGGTCTATTCTTCTTTAGAAACATTGCTTTGTTATATCTTCGCGTTTTGTTATTACCATTTATTGTTTTGTTGAAAACTTGTTGAAAATGGTGAAAATTTAATAAGCGCCCACTTCAAATAAGTGCCCACTTCGAATAAGCACCCACTCTCAAGGTCCAAAAATTTAATAAGCGCCCAGGGCAGTTAATCGAATAAATACGGTATATCATGAATTGTCATTTTTCAAATCCCAGAAGACCTTAAACCTTGGTGCAAGGACAAACACATCCAAATAATTTTGAAGATGTGTGGCTCTTTCCGGGTAGAGAAAGCTTCATGTTGCACAGTACAGTATCATGTCCTCTTTCTATATGTAGTGAGATCATCTCTTAGCATTAATTTTAACCAATTGATCTTCAAAGGCAGTTTATTTCAATTTCACCCTCCCTAATACAAAGAAATGTTACTCCCCACAGAGAATGTCTCAAAGTTAATGGTTAAAATTTATCTTGGAAAACATAATGACCCACAAAATTACTTTTAAAATCTGACAAATTTATTCAAAAAATTATATTTCTTGCAGTTTATGGGTGATGCTATTTCATGATCGTATGTTATTGAAATTAAAATTTGGCTAACACAGTGCATGGCCTAAGCATTACTTCATTATGTCCCACGCATGCGATGCACCTTGGACATTAAGAAAGCACATTAACCAGAGAGGTCTGGAACCCAGGCATAATCATCTGTGAAGGCACAAAATTAATAATCAACCAGATGTCTAACTCACTGTTTATGTCCTCATGTTTTTAGCCTCTGCTATCTTCCTGGCAAGCATCCTCAACCCTTGTTCAGCTTGTAACGTACCAGTAAAACAACAGCACATGAGTCCCTAAGTAGTTCCAATACTGGTTCAAAAAGCAGATCAATTCATGATTGTCCCTTCCAAAATTGCTCAGTTCTTCAAAAACCAAATTCCAAGAAGGAACACATAAAACAAGCATAAAGGTTACAACAAAATTTTTGAGGTTTTTAAAGAACAAAGCAATGCCTGGGGAGAACAATATGTAAATTGATCCCAAAGAACTTTGGTACAGGTGAAGTCTCCAGTATTAAGACCTTGCCTGGCAGAGACACTCGTTTGCAACATAGCAACTGAGAAAAAATTAGGGGCAAAAAAATCAAGCTGTCAGACTTCTGATTGATTGAATATTCTGTGACCAAGGGGGTCCTCCATTTCGTTAAAAAAGATATGAGTTAACAACCACAATGCTTATAAACTCCACTGGATTCATTGCACAGGTTAGCTTAGCTAAAAAATATTCTGAAACTTCAATTCCGCCATATTTAAATATCTTAATTTCTAATATCAAAATATCTAAATAGAAAGTATATATATACCCGTACATTTTTGCTCTTTCCACTTGACTTTCGACCATCATGATCATGTCTTCGTCGGTCTATCGCTTTAGAATCCACATCTACAGCTGATGACGTTCCTCTGGTGCGCTGAAGTCGAACAATCTTTCGATTGTTCTGACGAACAACTAGTATATTATCGTATTGTCGATGTGTTTTGCCGTAGAAATAGTAGAAACGTAGAGCTGGCTTAGAACAAGCACCATTTCTCCAACCCTTCAGTAGAAACCGCATCTTTCACTAGATCCAGCAATAAACACAGGAATGAAATGAAACCAAGAATAATTAACGAGGAAGCACAATCAAAACCTTACATAACGTACTAACCTTTTACCCTTTGAAAGCCCTTATACTAAGACGACGACCATTCTCGCCTAGTACATGTATGCATATCATTCCGCCATAATTACTACGAAAGTGATTACATAGTGATTACAGCAATAACGCATCACAGGAACCTGGCTTGGCCACCCTGCACTGCACGAGCACTGACGCTAGAGGCTGGGACGGTGTGATCACACAGACGTCTTTCGGTTATTTATTATTTTTCTGAGTTCTGAAATCTGCATGAAAGACTGAGTTTATCAGTTCTCAGCTAGCAACTTGCCAGACAATGCTAGTATTTGCAAGTGAGGGCGCAAAGGCAGACGGCAGACAGTTAGCATTAATTTCTATCTATTTAAATCTACTAAACAGATCCGGTGTCTGAGGTACAAACTATAGTTTGTTTCCAACGATTTCCCCTCTTGGCAGGGAAATGCTTTTTAGCCAATAGCGCGGTGAAGGGATTTGAGGTGTTCCAACGCCCCCACCCCACTGGTACCACAATCCGGTCCGGATTCCCGAAGGTGCGAATTCAAATCCCGCTCGAGTCAACTTTTTCAATTGACTTCAGCAGTGTAGGTTAGTTGTGAATTTTATCGTTTCGTAATACCCTGAGGATGGTTCTGAAATAGAATTAGTTCTTCAAAGACTGTCAAAATAGCATGAGCCGGAAGCACGGGTGCTATTTGAGGTCTTTGAAAAACCCACAAGTGTATTAACGAAAACCGCTCGCCAGGGAAATCAACTGAAAAACCGCAGTAATTTTTTTCACATTCAGATCTACTTAAAAGACCGGCCAAGAGGTATGTTTTGATTGGCTCTTTTTAATTTTTATGGTTTTTGATTGGGTGACTGGCTCAAGAAATGTGCCATGTATTTTCTTTTTTCTGTTTTCTATTTCATTGAAACTGACCTGCTCTTAGCCAATAGGAATCAAGAAATTTTTCATGAATATTATTAAAAAAAGCATATAATGCATCTCTCTACCATTGAAAGAGAAATTCGAGGAAAAATTCCAGTGTATGTTTAATGGAAACAAATCATATCAACACAAGGTCAAGAAGTCAAATTGTTGGCCCCTCGTAGGATTGATTTGAATATTTTCTAAAGAGCCCTGGGATGTAACCAAGGTAAATGTCCTATTTATAGAAAACGTAAAGCAAATTAAAACAGACGTCAACTACGTGTGGTAAGAGATAGCACACGACACGAGAAATGTTTTGAAATATCTGGACTTCGTTTTCTTTCTAACATGAATGGAAATAGGACGCTAAACAGCGGACGTGATGAAGATAACGTCCTCTTAACTGAACAACTGGCTAAATGCGAAGAAGACAAAATTAGGTTAATGAAAGAAAAGAATGAAGTTATGAAGGACTTTAACACGCGCATGAAGGTTCACGTAGAGGAAATACGACTATTGAAAGAAGTTAACGACAAGTTGCAAACAGACTTAGAAGAACTACGCGACTTGTGTTGTTATCTAGACGATGATCGGCAGAAGTGCCGAAGGTTGGCCAGAGAATGGCAAAATTTTGGTCACTATATTTCTGCAACACTTCAGTCTAAACTGAACTCCTACCAAGAGGAAGTGAACTCGTTAAACTCACAACAAGAGACAATTATGGCTGAGAATCTCAACCTTAAGAGGCTGTGTCAGGATTTAGAGGAAAGGTTAGCAGGACACGATCCAAAGAGGGAGTACGTGTGTATTCAATGTTCACAACGGATCTCTCTTGAATCAAAACGACGTGAAATCGGACCAGAGTGTTCAATGATAAATTCGCCAACCGACATCAATAATCCCAATCATGATACAAACATTACCTACAAAAGAACAGGTAATGTCTTCGCCACTTCCTTGCATTTCTAATAAACTAATGACTCGTTATCACGTCTGGTGATTTTCAAGTGTTTGCTTGTAATTCTGGAGGTTTTTGAAGGAAACCATACTGCGATTCTCTTTTTGGTTAAGTGCTAAAGTGGTTTTGTAGATTGTGGGTATGCGCGCATGGATTGTTCACACTTCCTATTTTCCAACCTGTTTGCAAACATGTTCACTCAAGTTGAATTTGTTAAATCTATATCATTTCAGAAAAAAGCGAAACAGACGAAGATAGTTATACATTTGCTTCAAATAGAAATATTTTTACAAAGGTAAATGAATTTATTGTGATTACACCACTGAGGTCGAGGTGTAAATTGTTTTGTAGTGGAGGCATTTCCGGTAACCCATTAACACTCACGCCAACAATGTCTCAATATTTTATCATTTACGAGTCTTGTATTTCACAGTTGATGATAAAGCTAATAACCGCCAGAATTTCGAGGAACCAGTGAGAAGCTGATGAATATGATTGATTGCGACGCGGAGCTGGTGCCATTCGTCTTGTTCACGTGTCAAGATTGCCGGGTGGTCCTTTTCTTGAGTTAATTACTTCGTCTGCTTTGGTGGGTGAATTTGTCGCCCTTGTGCTTTCGAGAATGACCAACATTCATTTTGAAGCATACTAATGCAGGTTGTTTACTCTGTTTATCAAAGTTTTCATGACGACATATGCTCAGTTTGGATATTTTGTACTTTTCGTATATAATTTTTTATATGTTGCTCGTGAACGGTAGCTTTGTAAGCTACGTTCAAAACTTTTCAAACCATAGTAGCGTAAAACCACGTCTAATTTTTTATCATTGAAATTTGAAATCAGTAAAATTTTTCCGCTGGTGATTGACGTGAACTGATTTTTATGAACAGATTACCATGCCTTGACTTTGTATATTCATTAAAGTTCAGACGAACTGTGAACAATCACCAACCTAAAGTTTTACAAATTCCTTTTGTTAAAATTTCGTAGCATTTTAGCCATCTCGCACTACACATGGAAGACCTGAGCTCAATACCTTTTCTAGATAAGGATAAAATATTTAAGCTCTATATTTATACGAGTAATCACGCGGCGTCAAGTTTAAAATTAATTTTCGTAAGTGTGTAATGTTTGTCGAAGAGCGCAATACTGCGTGAGCCAGAAGGATGAAAACAACTTTGCACGCTTAGTTGAACGAGGAACCTTACCATTACCCAATGATAATACATAAGGAAAAAATTAATCAGGAATGTACTCACTCAGCACTAAAAATTGTTTACCAATGAAAATCTACTCTTTATTTTCACTAGCAACTTCTCTAATTTTTTTTTCCAAAATTTATAGATTGTACCCGATTAGTTTCCATGAGTTACAGCACTTAAGCCAATAGCAATACTCCCTGTTTACAAACGTATCTTTTGTCCTGCTCATCTTTCATTATGAATAACAATTACACAGCCAATAGTCCTCTGGTTGCCAGATTAATAACAGGTGATTTCATGATTACTGCTGCTATTGGAATGTCTTGTTCCTGCAGGAATTTGCACTAAATTACCCCTTTTGGTATTGAATTACCTTTTTTCTGCACCGTGTTACCTTTACATTGAACAGCCCTCAGCTAATCTGAATTGAAAAATTATTTTGTAAGGAATCCTTATTTAAGTAGTTATATTCCTAGGTAAGCTATGGCTTCTTCATTTACTAGTTCTCCATGTAAATTACTTCTTTTTTGCTTGTAGGATATTTCTGAATACAATGGTAAGGTAAATGGAAGAAAGAAGAAAGTGTCTTTTGTAGAACCTGATGAAGTTAGTGTAAGTCTAATACTTGTTCTTGTGATAAAATAACAAACTGTTGCTTTATGAACCATGTTCCTTTGCTGTATATCACCACAATGATCAGCTGCCACATTGTGATTTGAAAATTTTCATTATATAAATATAATAAAAACATTAAACATAAAAATAATCCATACGCCATCCCTTTCATTGTTGGCATCATTTTCATTATGGTATTTTTCAAGTTAGCAATCACGCAGGAAGCTGTACCTTCAATTTACCCATGGGTGGCAAGAGTGCTCACAGTCACTACGTCTCATCTGTAATGGTCTCACTATAGTAGTGCACGTGACAATTGGCCCTCCAAGCAAATTATATGAGCAAATATTGGCCAAAAACTTGTAAATAACTAAACCCCTGAAAAATTATTTTCGACAGTTAATAATATTATCTTATTTTATGATCAACTTGTATTTGTTGCCTGATCTGTAACTTAATTTCCCTATGTAGGAATCTGATGATGACAAACCAAAACATGTACCACTTAACCCAGTATCTAATGAGCCGAAAGGTTTGTACTTCAGACTCACAAAATTATTGTATTCAATATCCTCATTTTTAAATATTAAACTATGCTTTTTATTTATCAGGAAATCTTTATCGTGGAATTCTTAGAAATGGAGTGAAAAAATATCATTCAAATGTAAGGAGAAAATTTCAAATATTGTTCCAACAGCAATCACAGCATTACACCAAACCTCTTATACCATATAGTGGACTCAGAACTTTAACATTTTATGTGTTACCAAATCATGATAACTTCATGATTGTTAAATTATGCTCACATTCACCAATATCCTGTTTTGTAGAGTCTTGGTTCAACATCAAGTGCTGAGAGTGATTCATCTGTTGATAATATAAGTAGAGCCATGCAAGTGTTGGATATTCACACAAAACTTGAGGAACAGTATTTTGGAAAGCAACCATTAACAGAGGGAGAAGTAGCTGTTCTTAAGGAAATGTGCAATGTACATACTAAGTTTTTACTTCTTGAATTTATAAGAAATTTATTACTTTGGAAAAACATTTACAATAATTATGTATCTTTTACAATTTTCTCATTATATTTTAAATGGTTACTGTATGTTGATCTGCTTACATAAAAAAATGGAGGAACAACTAGAGACATTTATCAACTCCTTCCCACCAACACATCTCCCACTGACCAAAAAAAGGGTTTTAGGTATTAGTTGTAGAAAAATTATGGAAGTTTTAACTCTGCCAGGATAAAAATTACAATGATGATGATAATCTTTATTCAGGATACCCACATCACTTTTGTGTTTTTCAGTGGGGTCCTGCATTAATATGAAACAAATTACATTACAAAATATTTACAAAACTATATACATTTGGTAGCCAACAATGCAACACAATAATACAACACAGAAAACATAGTGCATTACCACAGAGAATAGATGAATAACAGTAATATGAATAATTAATTGTAAACACTTTACAATTAATTATAGGCATTTCAATAAGTGGGTATTATCAATAGGTATTATCTCCCATTTTGATGGGTAAAATCATCTACAGTTAGCCTTTGTAAAATGATATCCTGATTGTGCAGGAAAGAGTTATCCTTAAATCTATCCTGACCATTGACTTTCCCCTGGATGAGTAAAATCGTCTGGCATTAGCCAGACTTAAATACTAAAGTCCACATAGGTCACTGAAGACCTACACAGAAATGAAAGAGTTAAGAAGGTAGTTTTTAAACCCTGGTCAACTCTTTCCTGTCCAAGGACTTTCCCATGGATGAGTAAAATCATCTGGCATTAGCCAGAGTTAAATACTGAAGTCTCCATAGGTCAATAAGGACCTACGTGGACAGGAAGGAGTTAATGTGAAAAATCAATTTAGGATTTCATCAGTGGAACAGGCAACCCTCATATGACTAAGTTTCTAAATAATTTTAAAACTGCTATGGGATGGTGAGGATACTAAGACAAAAAAACTAATCAGAAATGTCACCAAAGACCATAGCCTTGTGAAGGCTCTCCCAAGAAATTTTGCCCTGGATATATCAAGAATGGAGAACAAGCTATTTTGATACCAATAGTTTTAATGTATTCAGATAAATGCAGCATCACCATGTTGAGAAAGATGTACTGATAAACAAGTTCTCAGGCTTGAAAACATTCTTTAAAAATGGCACATTCTTATTACTGGTAGTATAGTTCTATCCTGCAAAATTATATTCTTTACATAATTATTGTTAATTTTCTGTTAAAAGGTGGTATGGAGGAAGTTATCAAGTGATGACTACACACACAATGTTGCCGAAAATCACACATTGAAGAATGCCAGTGCAGATGATGTAATTTATGAAGATTTGCTATAGAAACCATTGCAACTAATGACCTTCTAACACAAGTTTTCACACCATTTATATCATGTTGTGTTTGATGAAGTCTAGTGTATTTTGAGTGAAGGTGCAACAGTGGAGCTTGAATAATGTACCCACAATGTATTTCCTCCTACTGCCACACATAGTGACCCAGGCTAGCTTAAGGTAAATTGTAATAGTCTCATTCAACTAAGACTGTTTGGAACTGAAATAAAGTGAATTTTACATTTTCATAAAAATTCTGAAATTCAGAGAATAAATTGTAAATGACCTGAATCTTTTTAGAACTAGCAAAATGAAGCAAATCCACAATTTTTTTTTTTCATGAGAAAAATGTAATCACTTGGTAGATGTTCTGATAAATCATCACAAAATCAAGTCAATTTTTTCTTGTGCTAACCAGGCAGTGTTCATAGTTTTTGGGGTTTTTATCAATTGTGTAATAATAAGTAATATTAATTGCTATTAAATAGCATAATGTTTGAACTTCATTGATAAATATTTGGAAAATAAAATGCCTGAAAATTTGTCAATTTGATTGCAAAAAAACATTTATACAGTGCTGTACAGCGAGATACAGTGCTGTGGGGATTTGGATTTTAGCAAATGTAATTACAATAAGGATTTTAGCTACTGTAATTACAATACACCAAAATTTATCAGTGCATTTTTCAACAGCTCTTACTGACCCATCAAGTTATAGCCAATGAAATCATGACTTTGAGTTAAGCAACAGGCCTTTGAACAACAGACAATCATGCACCAGCTTCACTGCATCATGGTCAATCAAATTTTGTGGCAGAATTAATTAGATTTAAATTTCTCCAAGAAGCAAGTTTGGTTTGTTTTTTCCTCAAAAAATATTACTAGCAGGGGTAACAAAAACTGTAAGCAATAAAATTTGGGAGCACACATTAGGTGGTCAGGAGGAGTGCCATTTAGAAGTTCCTGGACTAGAACACAATCTTATGCAAATGTGAGGTAACTTACAATTGCAATCTCTTTACACAGGATTAGCAGTTACAAACTACAGTAACAAGATTACTTATGCTGAAATGAATAAGCAAGTAAGACAATCAAGATAAAATAATATTCACAAGCCATTGAGTTGGACGTTTTTCAGCCAAAAAATATTACACCGTAGCATGTGAACAACGCATCAAGACAGCAATTGCAAGTATGTTGTAATGAGTGTAAACTTGATTTTCAATTGTCAAAGGATAAGGATGTTGAAATTTTCAAAGGGGACAAAATATTTTCAGGAGAGGAAATGTACCACTTTGATAAAAAATCATAGGTTGGCAGTACTGAGGAGCAGATCTAGCCAAAATTCTATTTGACCATTTATGATGGTTAAAATAATTGATACTTAAATAATTGCACAAAAAGAACAATAATTTACAGAACCAAGTGAAGTTCAAACAAGTTAACAAAGTAATATATCTGAGGTAGTCTTCATATTCACAGTTTGATACACAAACTTGAACTTACAAGCACACATTGGGATGCTGTCACCTTAACCACCCTCCTCCACTTCCCATTGGTTGGTTATTTGATGGAGGTCTGTTATAAATTGAATGCCAGTTTTGGTTATTTGCCCCAGGTATTGTGGGTGGTATTTGGTTATTCATCATACGAGGAAGGAGAGTCATAGGTGGTACATTTTGCTGAGGTGGAAGCTGATGATGTGATGGAAAAAGTTGGTGTGGTTGAGGAGGCTGACGTGGTGGTTGATGGGATAGAGGTAATGGAGGAGGAATGTTTGTGAAAGCCTGAGCAAAACTGGGTGGATTCTGAGCAGCAGGTATAGTACTTGGTTGTACTGGATAGAGAGATTCAACTTTAGGTGTTGGAGGCAAGTAGCTGGAGTTGGTCGAAGCTGGGATGATAGACTCTGCTCCTTTTCCTTGAGGAATAATACCAAAGGTGGCACCATTATATGTTCCAGGTAGAAATGAGTTGTGTGGTACAACAGTGTTTACAAAGGATGTGGAGGGTGCATGAGGCTGAATGACCATATTTGGAGCTGGTGCTATGTTTGAAAGGTTACCTGACATATTTGTCACAGATGATGACACAGGATATGAACTGCCTCCTGAAACACTAGGGTTAACCACTGGTAGTGAATCTGATGTTACAGCTGGACTCACATTTTCCACTAATGGTAACTCAATTGAAGAGGCAGTACTGATAGCTGAGCTGACTGCTTGGCTGGATGTCACTGGAAGGGGTGGAGGAAGAGGTTTGCTTTCAACTGGCTCTATACAAACAGAAGTAAGACTTGTTGTAACCAAAGTAGTCCACTGAGTGTTCTTATTACAGATTATTTAGGAATTGAACCTGGTAAATGCAAATTTCCCATCAAATTTTTAAATATATGTAAGAACATATGCATAGTTCCTTAGAAAGTTTCAGAGGTTCTTTAGAAGTTTCCCAACTTTCTGTTATAATTCCCTTACTTCCTTATCTGTATAGCCTGCAAGCAGGATCTCCTCAGAGAAAGAAGAGCCTGCACAGATCCTATTGCAATTTTAATTAAGCCCCTTGTCAATCATTACAATGGTTGGCATGGAAATGTAACACCTTTTCAATCAATATGTCAGATTGAATCAATCACTGTCACATAAATGCACCATCAACCAATCATGTCCTATGATTCTCACAATGACAATGTCAAAACTTTCTGTTTCAAATGCAGTTACATGTACTCAAATACTATTTGGGGAAAATAGGTGATCTGGATCAAACAGATGGAAACCTTAAAGATAAACAATTAATAGAATAATGGGCAAACACTTGGAATAATTTCCACAAGCCTATTCCAAGTGCTTCTTGAAATAATCAGAACTTAATATAGACAAACATGTGCATATTTTAGCAAAAAACAAAACAACTTTGCAATGGCCTTGTTGACTATTTTCAACTTTGTTGCAAAGCCTATGCATAACTTCCTGAGTTACAAACCAGTAGCTATTTATCTAAAAGTATATAAAGATAACATCACATGTCACTGTACATATCAAATTACAAGATGCTGTTTTAACATAATGAAAGTAAAGCTTAAATTTTGAGATTATCAAGACATACATGCCATAAAAATAAAGTTTAAGGAAACATTAACAACTCTTTAGAGGTCTGGAGGCTGCTTGATCTTTTTACATTATTACTGTATATAAAGTGTTTTTAACATAAGCATTTTATTGGGTGTAACATAAGAGGAAGAATAAAGTATTTTCAAAGTTATTGCATACAAGGTTTTTAAAACTAGAACAAGTTTTGTAGGGACAGATCAGCATAACATCCATTCTTTCTGTAGTGATGATGTTGTCTCCTTAGTCTTACTGATAAATAAGAGTTTGTTTCTTACTCGTTCCATCACAGTCACATTTACAAGGATGTCTAGTTGTATGCTATGGAATCTAAGTGATTTTCAACAGACAGTCTGAAGCTGCCAAAAGCAGCTTCAAGTACTTTGAACCGAAAATTTTACATGTTCAGCAGTAAGGGAAATGTAGTGACCTATGTGTCATCAAAATGCAAATCAATACCTGACTGGGATACACTAGCTGCCAAGGATGAAACTGATGGAGATTTCCCAGTGTCGGTACTCTTGCTATTAATTCTCTGCAAATAAAAAATATATCTACAGAGTTCACACAACAGGCCTTTGCCCACAATTTTATGGTTCTCATAGCTAAATTGAAAGCATTAAAAACGAAATTAAAGGATTTTAAATAATGTTTTTTTAAACCAATTTCATGTTGTGGTCATAATTATATATGCTCCCTAAAGCAAAAATTGGACAGTTGCATGATTGAGGTTACAGTAAATTTTTTTATCCCAGTATTTAGGGATGCACTCACTTAACTTCAAATTAAAGTAAAAAAATTCCAGCCACAGTATGCAGGACTAAACATTACAGTGCTGATTGTATCATTATTCTTTGACTATATTCACAGCAAGAATCCTAATTTTACAGTTCTTAACGACCTCAATACAGTTACTAGCCATACAGCTACTGTGGAAATGTACCCTAATACCAAATTAATTAAAACATCCATAGTTCAACAATGAACAGTAACTTTGTCAATACCAGGCCCACCAGATGGGAGACAGGATGGGCATGCCCCCCAAATTTGCAATAAAAATGTGTTTTAATGAAACATTCGTGTAGAGCTTTGAAATTCAAGAAAATACAAAAATCATTGCTTGAACTCCAGTGGCTTCATCACGAAAACTCTTTGGGCCACTCCTATTATTGGCTTTTTAGTTTCAAAGCACTGTTAAGAAAAACTGATGGCTTCTGATTGGATATGAAAAGAACTGTTGTTGCTTAAGTTGTTCAGTTAGATGAGGTGTGGCAAGGAACTAGGATTAACCCTTTACAGATCATGAGGATGAATCTCCCCTAGACAAGTTCAATCGCAATGGCATATAGTCAGACTGATCTACAAAAAAGGGTTGCTGTTTACCAAAAAAAATACCAAAGGGCTGTCATCATTGGGGATGAGTTAGGCATTCCTTTGCAAATTTCAAAATGACTATCCTCAGTTTTAAAATGAGCATGTTTACTGTTACCTTCTTTTTAAATGGTGGACTGTTAGTTACAGATGGACTTGATGTAGACGAGGAATTGTTTGGGCTTGGTTCACTTTTTTCTATGTTCACTTTTTCCTTAGTTTTCAGGGGTTTCTCTTTCTTCTTCCCACCATACAGCTCAAGCATTTCATCACAAATTTCTGAACAGAAGCAGGCATAATCTTTAAGTTTATATTAATGTCAAGCTAAATACTTGCAGCAGGGCAACCATTCACATCACAATACAAAACAGCAATGCTTTGTTGCCAAACTTGCAAAAATGTAAAAATGTTATAAAACTCCATAGACCATTTTTGAGAGACTTGCTATTGAGTTTTAATAAAAAGTACAATCAATTTCCAACAATACATGTTTGGACTGCCGAGTCCATTATAAGTTGAACAATGTATTAACAGAGCTGGATATTTATAGAATATTACATAATTTATGCAGTAATATGAATAACAAAAAAATAGGGTTCAAACAACATTAAAAAAATCTCCTTAGTTACATATAACTCTTTGCTCACGTTGACCAAGCAGAGCGCACTCTAATATTTTAATCTAGCTAACACCAGATAATTTACCCATCAAAGGAAAACCCCAGGCCATCAAAAAGGTAAAGATATCTAATAAGGGTTAATATATACTGTGTACTGTACCTTCAACCACAGCCTCTGAGCAACCTTTATTGAAAACTAACCACCAGGGTTTGTTAGATGGTGAATCGATGGAGGATTTAAGATCAAAGCTGGCCAACTTACCAGCCAGGTTCAAATGAGCAATTGCCAATACTTCAGGTTTTTGTCTTAGACAGAGATTTGTGGATAAGCTGTAGAACATACAGTAAGATAGTTAACACGACAAAGAATATCAACTTTAATACTATTTTTAAATCAATTTTTATTTATTGAGGAGTACATTTGATAAATATTACCATTGATAAGATGTTACAAATGTTGTAACCTTGTAATGTCTATTGCTCAGTTAGCAGAGTACTACACTACATTTACAAGCTACTGCGCTACATAACTGTACAACTACTGTACAAGCTACTTTAGCCATTGCTACTGGTCTGGGTTGGGTCTCAAAATATATCATTCTGACACTAAAAAATCTCAAAATTGGGGCAGAAATGGGATCATCAAGCAACTTCTGTGAAGCTGGCAGGTAATTCATGATCAAACGACAACAGGTTGTGAAGCCATTGCCAAATTATTCAGACCAGGTACAACCATAATTTGCCTTCAAATCGCTGCCATAAAAGACCATGTTTTATAATTCTAACATTCTTTTAAATGGTGTAAGTTTATAAGCAGTACAAGTGCTTCTTGCATTTGCAAGGTAAAGAACACTGAGCAAAGTCAATAGTTAAAGCTTAAAAATGTTTAAGTCTTTTATTTTGATCCCTCTTTTGGTGCAGTATGGTATTTACATGTGTACTGTCGTCTCATCCCCAAGTAAGCTATTGTAAGTGATAGACTTCTTAATACCAGTCAAAGTCAAAATTTTACTGATCCCTCAAAGCATAAATACAGTAGTTGGAAGTCATGTCATTAATTTAGGAAATATGGTGTTATTTTTGGACCTACTCATCCTTATTTGGACACTGCAATCTGGATTATCAAGTATTCAAATATGAAATACTAGATTTCAAGGGGTACACCAAATTCTAAAATCCTAGTATCCAACCTGGGTACTGTTGAAAATTTCAAATCTTGTGTCCTGCCTATACTGGTTAAATGGCAGATACTGCTGAAACAGTGACCAAATTAAATCTGTACATATCGATGTGAATAAATTAAAATCCATTACCTATCATTTACAAATGTCCAAGCCATTTGAACAAGTTTTTGAACTTTTCCCTTATCTCCTGAAAAGACATTTAATAGAATGAATTTTATTATACGGTAGTTATACAAGTCAATGTTTTAAAAGCTGTAATGAAAATTTAAGCCAAAATCACCATAAAAACAAAAGCAATAAAAACAGTTTTCTCTACCTTTTAGCAATTTTCCAATTTTTAAAAGAATAGCATATGGGTGGTCTACTTGCAGGTCGAATTTTATAGTTTGTAGCAGAACTCGTTCATACATCATAACTTCTTCCTAAAAATAATTGATGATAGTTAAATTATGTAAATGTAGAAAAAAAACTAAACTCATAATAGCTTAGAAAAACCACAGATCCTGAGTTATCAGATGAATAAATAAATCCAGTCACACACATAATTACAGATGAAGTTCTCAAAGAATTTATGCTGTCATATTGTATTAGTCAAAATATACACAATGAGAAGTTTAACAAAACAAACAAAAAGTGCTACAGTAATAAATGTACCAAACATATAAATTTACTGAGAATGAAACAAAGCAAGACAGTAAGGTACTAGAATACAGTGCTGTTGCTACTACAGTACAAATAAATTATTCTTTATGCAAAACATACAGTACAGCAGTTTACATGTACATGTTTGTGGAAGTTCATCATCCAGGTTAGTGTAGTCTTGAAAAAGACTATTGGTGGAAGTGACTGATGTTTCGACAGCCTTAGCAGGAGTCATCTTCACAGTCAAGAGAAGAGTTAATGTCATTGCTAAGGCCATCGAAATGTCAGTCACTTCCTTCCTCAAGACTACACTAACCTGGACCATCAACTTCCACAAACATGTCACAATTCTCCCAGGTTCAAACATTTTACTTTACATGTACAGGTATACAAATAGTACAAATCTAAAATCAATTGAAATTTTTAAAATTGGTTTTACCCTCGGATTTTCTCCAAACAACTGGAAATGGTGATCAGCAAGCATACTCTTGGCAACTTTAATAATATCTCTGCATTTCTTTGGTGTTTCTTCAACTTTGCCAGCCAGAAATAAACAAGCACAAGCTGTAACCTAAGACAAGCAATGTCACTGCTCAGTTTCAAATTCCTTTTGTTTTTTTAAATTTCCATTTTAAACAATTTAAAAGATTGAAAATTCCTGAAGGTTGTGGTAGCTATACAGGTAAATACAGGAAAAGCAACTGATCACATTATTATAGTTACCCAGGCAAGTAAGTTGATTTCAGCTGGCTCACCCAGAAACTATGTCAGGGCTAGACACTAACAGTAGTCAATTAGACATTCATTGTCTCACAGATGCTTATTATGGCTAACAGTTTCTCTTTTTCACTGCTCATAATATTGTACATTAGCTACGCACAGGTCATACATGTGCAGTATTTTGTCCTAGATTGGAATCTTTTGCAGTGGTTTGTGACTTCATCAATCAAAAGGTTGAATCAGAATAAAATAGAATTATAACAAAAAATGATGATCTGTGGTAAGGGAAGATAAAAACACTTTGGATTAACATCCTAAACATTCCTAAATCCATCTGCATTGCTTATACTTTAAAATTGCCAAGCCTTTAAGAATTAATAAGCATTGTTCGATCAGTGAAACATGATTGGCTGAGCTTGCACAATCTCACAGCATCAAAGAATAAAGAAAGATTTAACAATGTTTTTGACATAAATCGTGATGTATTTTGGTAACTACCAGTAACCCATAGTTATAATTGTGTTTTAATTAAAAATGAATTACATCTGCAACAAATCCTCCAATTGTCACTTGCTTTTAACATCCTCACACATCCACATCACTTCCTGATCAATTGTTTTATGTTTCTTCTACTATTGTACTATAACACAAAGTAAAGTTTGTTGAGTTTGTTTACATAGGAAGTAAACTGGTCTTTTTTCTGTTTGACATTAGATAGATGTGATTGGTTTATTTCATAACTCATTGACCAATCCTGTATTACCAATGAAAGAGGTGTTTTGTTCTGTTGAATAGCATGCAGGTAGGCATTTCTTCTCTCTCTACTCACCCCTCCCAATCCCAAAGCACCTGCAACACAGGCTACCTCAGCCTATATACAAGGCTATCTTTAGCAGTGACCACATGGTCAAATCAATGTTTCTAAGCTAAAAATACTTTTTTTTTCAGTGTATACAAGTCATATTTCTTGTGATGTAGAAAAAGTTAATTAGCTGACAAATCATTGGTTCTGTAAATAGGACACAAAGGTGTGGTTGATATTCTAGATACGCAGTGAATGAACGTATTATAGACAGTGAAATAAAGGTTTTTAAATAATCAAAATATACAATAATATTTTGCCCATTAAAATATTACATGTGCAGAGCTACATTTTAACTTACCCTTTCATAGGGAAAACTTAGAATTATTGCCTGCTTTTACAATGTTATTATAACTAACAAATCATGGTATGCTCTAATGAATTTAATAACAACATTCACCCTTACCCATCTTGGAAAAGTCTTGAAAGATTGTTTCATGTAAAATCTATGAAAATAAATCACTCCTGTTGCCATGGTATCATATCGTCTTTAATATTATGGTAATCAAGGACACATACAATATCAATGTCTTACTGCAATGTAATTTATTCCAGAAAAAACCAAGATTATTATAGAGTGAGTTATTTCACACTTGCAGTACATCAAACATGTCTGGAATTAAATTTCCACCATATAATCCGTATAGCAGTAATTCGCCTTTTTAACAAATTATATGAAAGGATACAGTCCTAGCTTGTTTCCCATGTCCATAATAAATCGGCTGCCTTCGCGTCTATAACGATTTTCGGTAGCAAAGTCAACGCCATTAGCTCTCGAAGGTGTTCGACTAGCAAGCCTTTCCTTGGAGAAATACCACTTTGGCATGACAGAAAGAAGTTACTGTAACACCTCTTTTCAGGGACTGATAATACTTGGTATATTCAGCTATACATTCCATTCAAACTTTCATATTCAGCAGCCACATTGAAAACGAATACTTAGTTTCCAGGCCCTTTTAACGCTTCGTTCCTATTTCGCGACAGGAGACAGGAACACGACATGGTAAGGTTATACGGATATATGATCTCTATGTTGATAGTCGTGGGGATTAACCACTGACCTCTATAAGGATTAACCAACCCATTCTTTAACCGTTTAAGGAGGCTCCTTTTAAGAAGGCGAAACTGTCCGAACTTTACCCACACTAGGATTTGCGAACTCTGCCTACACAGGTAATAAAATTTCCCCGTCTTGATTATCAAGCGTTCTCTTGCACATAAGACAAACTGACCACGCTGTCTCCCTTGTCTTCTGGCACTTCTCAATTAGACGTCCTTATCAGAGAAAGTTTATTAATAGCCAAAATAGATCCTTCTCTCAACTCAAATATCAGATCGTTTCCTTTAATATTGTTCTGACTTTTCACCCTTTGACTGTATTAAACACCTTTCCTTTACTTTCCACTGCTTCTCCTTGTTAATCCCTCTATGTTCTCATATCTGTTTCTGTAAACCTGTATTCTTATATGCTCTGATGATGTTACGTGTAAAGTGATGAAACGTCAGCTGTTATAAAAAATATTTAGTTATAAATATAATAGCCCAGCAAACAAGTTTAAATAAAGCCATAATGGAACCACATCTTTAAAAAAGATTTTATCGACTAACGTTTCGTTACTTAACCAGTAACATAATCAGAGTAATTAGTTACAGGAGTTAGGAGGATTAATAGCTAATTGTTACAAAAATAGTGATGAAAGAATGTCACAAAGGATTGGCGGCAAGAACAATTAGCGGAAGGGGTGCGAATTATCAAGTGGTGAAGAATTAGACGTGTGAAGAATTTAATTAGAAGGGAAGAAAAAAAAAGGACAAGAAAATAAGTTAAAAAAGTGCTAAGGGAAAGGATCTAATAGGTTGTATTCTAGAAATTAACAGACTTTCTTGCAGAAGAACTACAAAACTGAGTTGAGCCAAAGGTACATTATGACAGCTAATGTCAAAATGTTCTGGGATAGGGTCCCTCACACCATAGTAATCTGGGGGGAGGATGTTGAAGGGGAACCACATTAACTTTGTGTGTAGATGTTGGAAAACCTCACCATGCCACTGTTCTCTAACAGTAAAAACATTAAAGTGACTTGAAAAATGTGTTACAGCAAGACCTGACAGAAATATCACCTCAAACAGTTCATTGTCTTTTAAAGTACAAAAAATTATTACTTCCAGGTTTGATATAGCCATGGAAAACAGCACAGGAGCCCAAAGCAAAATAAAATGGGTGATCTCAGATGTGAAGTAAGACTTTAATCAAATAGTAGGAAATGATTATGGCAACTAGTAGAATAATGAATACCAGTACAATAGATCTTTTTATAAACAAAATTAAAAACAACAACCAATGCCTTAGCTTCATTTTTTCTTAATTCTGTTGAAAAAACACAAAATTTCCAAAGAATGAGTAAAACTGAATAGAAATTTAAATAAATGAAGTCAATGAATTGGATTTATTTATGAAAAGCTCAATTATTAGGTTGCTTACATTAACCCCACATAAATTATCTTATAGATTAAGGATCTGTTAAACAATACAGAACATGATGTGATGATTCATAAAAAGACTTCTCTGTCATCACAAAAGATAAAACTATTTACAATATCTGTCTGCCTTCATTTTCTCTCTTCTATCAAGCAATGTTTCATGGATCTTTCCCTGTTTTTTAGCTTTTTTGAGGTCACATACATCCTCATTACTGACTCTCAGTTTTCTGTCCTGAAAACTCTGAAATCTTTTGACATATGACAATTCACAACTTTTCATGTCTTCCACATCCTCTGGTAGTGTACTTTTCTCACAAGTACTATTGAAACAACAAAAAATAAATATTTAAAAAATAAGTCACAAACTTGTTCAGTAGGTGTAATTATTTGGCAAACTTTTCAAGTATACTGAGAGACTTTGTAAGATGCCTTTATTATGAACATTGTTTACTTGTTATTATATACTGATAAGTACCATGGATATGTAATATAACTTTAATGTGAAAAAAAGGTTGAAGAAAATGAATAGTTTGTATTAACAAGCACTCCATAATCGGATATAAATTGATAAAACTAAACAAAAAACAACAATTTGAACATAAACCAGTATACTCTTAAATACCAAAGGGTCAGGAAACTGCCAGCAAAGGCCCTTCATCTGAGTGAAACAAAAATAATAACATGAAAACTACATGTAAGTAGCATTTTAACAGAGAGGAAAAAACCATATGACAAAAACATCAATCAGTTAACAAAAAAGGGAATGGTAATGTGCAAAAGTTAAAAATAATAATGGTTTAAAGAGTAAATACCTCTCACTCAGTTGCTGTTTTTGGATACCATGGGAGGATAAAAAGCTCACCTTGAGGGTTTTATTTCCTTGGATTTTATTTAAGTTTGTATCATTAATTTTACAGGTATCTCTTCACAACCCAGTGATTTGTCTAGCACAGACAGATTAAAACATTGGCATATATTCTTTATTTCCTTATAAATTAGAATTTTCAGGGATGTTTACCTTTTCATAATATATTCATTCTCACATGCATGGATAGAAAAACCTTGGCTTATATCCCTTATTCCCTTGAGTTTTCTTTTATTTTAACTTTTGCACATTAACATTTCCCTTGAGGTCTATGCTAGGCCCTCCTTTTTTTCAGTTAACTGATGAAAGTTTTGAAATGGCAAATGACTTTCCATAATTTACATCTCATTAATTAGTTTGTTAAGGGATCCACTACCAAAAAATTCAATTTTATAAAAAAATCACTATTTTGTCAAAATTTTTAGATGCTTTCCTAAAACCCTTCTGGATACTACCTGTGTCATTTTGCATGAAAAATCGCTTTTTTTAGCCAAGAAAACCGTTCATATTGTCAAGCTGATATTCAAATTTGGACAAAGAAATGCATGCAATAACAATTAGGGAATCATCTTGTTAAAGATTAATCATCTTATTAAGATTGTTTTTCTTGCTTTCTGAAAATAGCCCGATTACTGATATTTCATGCAGGATATCTAAACAAATATTATAGATACAATTACCAAACTTTCAGATCTTATAGTGTATATGTTACAGGTGATGTTTGAACTTAGGTCAAACTAGATTTACCTGGGTGAAGTTTAGAATTCACTTAGGTAAATTTTTTGGTGATGATTTGGGTAGGGTTAGCATCCCCATTCAGTTAGGGTTAGGGTTTCAATTGGGGTCAGGCTTTATAAAATAAAGAAATAAGAGGTTTCCTTTACTTTATTAGCTTTTTTCTTCTGAACACTGTAGCTGTACTTACCAAGACTCGAACACGAGATCCTTAGTTCAGTAGGCCAACTCCTTCACCACTTGACCACGCAGGCAATCATTGCAGGAAACCTCATATTTCTTTATTTTATGAAGCCTGACCCCAATTGAAACCCTAACCCTAACTGAATGGAGATGCTAACCCTACCCAAATCATCACCAAAAATTTACATAGGTGAATTCTAAAATTCACCTAGGTAAATCTAGTTTGACCTAAGTTCAAAAATCACCTGTAACATATACATTAGTCTAAGAGATGAACCTAAAAGAATTGCATTTGGTTCAAATTTCTCAAAGTTATCGTCGTTTTAGTTTCACACTTTCGGCATTCAAACTGAAAAATTTAGGTTAAAGGCATAGAGTATATCATACCAAAGAGATTTTAGGTTCACCTCCTCAACATTATTATGGATCATAGATTACAGGTTATTCCAGTCTTCTATCATGATTCATTGACAACTTATCATGTTTATAAATTGACCTTATTTTTTCCTTTTGGGGTGGTGATTCCTAGTTACGATGACAACAATTTTCAAAATAACCTTATGTTTTAGTTTAGCAAGCATCACCAACATCTTAGTATAGATGGCTTTTTATTTCACTGAAAGCATTGCAAAAAAATTTTGTGGTCATCTTTTTGTTACATGATGTCTTGCTCTATAAACAAACCACTTAGTTTTCATGTATTTTACACTTCACTTCAAGGAAATGCATTAGCTTGAAACATCAGTTTTACAAACTTCAATTTTTGGCAGCTTTCCTATCTGTTGGTGTTATACACATTATTCAACACTGCCTACGCAGCATTCGGTTTTTTTTTCAACTTTGTGTTTAATTTTATTACATTTAATTTACCCTGTCACTGTTTAGAGCTAAATGTTTCTCAATCAAAGTATGGCAGAAAAGTACCTTAAAAATCACTGGACAATAGTAAACAACCATCCTTTGAAGTTTTGCATGGTGATAATTTGATGAACTATGTTAAGACTGTGGGGCATGTTTTAAAGCTTAAAGCTTAGTGATAAAATAAACCATGGTGTTCCACAATCTTAAAGTAGTTAATCAATACTAAAGAACTTACAATTTCTCTGCATCTGTTCTAAGATAGAAAGTTCCATCATCTGTGGCAGTTTTCTGTGTTGCTTTCAATTCCCCTCTGTCAGTAATGGAAAGAAAACAACCATTGTATGTTTGAAGAGCAACTTTATCACCTTCAAAGACTGGTTCAAGTTCTTCTTGTGGGCCAATTGCCTCTGCACATCCAGTTACATCACCCATCAAATTCACTGACAAGAAGCGTCCTGTTGAGAACAAACATATTATTCAAGAAGTCATATTTGTTAACGTACTCAGCAGAGTAAGTGCTTTTCTTGATCAGCCAAAAAACTCCAGTGAATCTTGCCTTGTTTTTTTTTCAAGTACTTTGACCTTATATTTGGCAAGTATAAATGACTTACCCGACAGCTGTTCTTACAATTTTTTTTCTGTTAGTCCCCTCTCCATTTTTAACGTCCTTAATTTGTCTTTTTTTCTGTTCAGTTAAGTATTCTAATTCTGTCAAAATAATGTAAAGTTTCATGCTTTTTGATTTAATTAATACCAAACATTTTTTCCCATCTATTTTTCTCTTACTAAAATAACCAATGAATGCTTTATCCCATAAATCTCCATTTTGCAAACTCTTAGTAATGTATATGTTACAGGTGATTTTTGAACTTAGAAACTAGATTTACCTAGGTGAATTTTAGAATTCACCTATGTAAATTTTTTGGTGATGATTTGGGTAGGGTTAGCATCCCCATTCAGTTAGGGTTAGGGTTTCAATTGGGGTCAGGC
>JBAHVQ010000269.1:0-14917 GCA_036872915.1 Nanipora kamurai | reverse complement strand
CTACCCAAATCATCACCAAAAAATTTACCTAAGTGAATTCTAAAATTCACCTAGGTAAATCTAGTTTGACCTAAGTTGAAAAATCACCTGTAACATATACATGTATTTCAATTTTAATAATGTGTATGATAAAGCCCATAATTTATAACCCTGGTAGTTTCTAGTTGGGTTTCCTGGCCACTTGTTACTAGTATGTTTACTAAGTTATGTACAATAATTATTTAAATTGTGGCAGTTAAAATTAATAAACTCAAACGTTTAATTTATTATTATTCTTCCTCATCTGGACATCTCTATCTAGCCAGTAAAACTTTCTGGCAACAGAAATAGTCCTTCCATCATATATAAATCATCAAAAAATTGGAATTTTCTTAAGTGGTCACGATTTTGGTCAAAACTCTCATACTACAGAGTACAGTAGAAGGTTGGTAGATACTTTGCAGGTTCTTCATTCACTTTCTCTGTATGCCAGTAAACTTACACCTACCATAACCTGATTTTAAAGCTATTTTGTTTTGAGACGTCTTCATGGCGGTGAAAACTTCAACTGGAGCTGGTGAATTTACGTCATCCCTCAGATTTCCAACCACATAACCTCCTGTATTAGTTGCTTCAATATATGATTTCTTGCTGCAGCTTTGTAAAGCAACAGACGAACTTAGTTCACGGAAGTCTGAAATCTTCCACCATCCTCCGTGTCTGAGTGTATCGATATTTTGTGGTGTATCTTCCATTTCCCTCTTACGCTTCCGATTCTTATGTTTCTTTGATGATTTTTCTCCTTTTAATTTAAGTTTCCCAGCTTTAACTTGTTGATAGGCGGACATTTTGTTCCGTCGGCAAGCAAACCAGTTTGATAACATCGTCCAAACGTACAAGAACGACACTTTCAAAATGTCGGGTTGTATGCATATTTTGCGAAACATCACAGTCGAGCCTGTGTTGTTTGCTTTTATGCTAGGTACTTTCCTAAAAATTCCTGTCACACAACAGCTCATCTTACAAAAGACTTGCATCCAGAAGTACAACGAAACGTTTTGCAAAGGCAACTTCACTCACGGGACTTGTCAGCACAGGACGGAAGCTGAGGATGCCGTTCAAGGCGAAACTTCACAGTGGATATTTTATCAAACGGTTGCTCTTAGCGTCCCATCCATAGTATCTTCGCTTCTTCTTGGATCATGGTCCGACAAATTTGGTCGAAAGATCATCATCTTGTTCCCTCTTATGGGAAGTTCTTGTGAGGCAATTTCTGCAATTATTAACATTCACTTCTATGATACTTCCCCAGCGTATTTACTCATTGGAAATATAATATCAGGAATGTTTGGTAGTTTCAGTACTATCTTGATGGCTTTATTTGCGTACGTGGCAGACATTACTAAAGACAAGTCTAATCGAACTCTGAGAATTGGACTTTTGGAATCAATGACCTTTCTTGGTGGAACCATTGGAGAGCTAATAAGTGGCATTCTCATAGAGCACCTTGGTTTTATGGCTCCTTTCATAATAATTTTGTCCTTAAATACGGTGTCCATTTTCTACGTCTTAATTTGGCTTCGTGAGTCATATTCCCCACCCGAAGAATATAAAGACCAACCTTTATGCTCATGTGACAATTTTAAAGGCAGTATCCAAGTTTATATCAAGCCCCGTTCGCGCAATCAAAGATTATACTTAATCCTGATCTTGGTATTTGGGTACTTTGTACCAATACTTGGTAAGAATATTGACTTATATTTTTATTGATATGAATGACTCTCTTCTCCCGTACTCAACATTGACAGATTTATACAAGATTGCTGTAAAAAGGACTGAAACTACTTAATATATATCAATTAATAATTTTTAGATTTTATTTTGACATGATAATAAAATAGAAAGGGGTTATACTTACGGGTCTGCAAACTGATTATGTCTAGCTTAATATATGGCAACTAACACCAACCAGTAAACTAAACATAACAATACATGTAAACCTAATCCTAAGTAACCCAAGACACAAATATAGTGGTACTTCACTATAATTATTGAAGAGATATCAAAACAACATCATGTGGTTCATTAATGCTCTATCTACCATATACCCATCTTCTGTGCGTCTATAACAAAACAGACCGTGACAAATCAGAATCGAAATATTTGTTTTCTTGAATAATAAACAGGAGAAAAGAGAAATTTCAAAAGGTTTGTTAAAAACTTTATCATGTGATGTGTTTTCAAAACAAAACAACATCCTTAACACACAATGTCATGCAGGCAAGGAGCTGTAGTTAGATAACAGAAATTAAAAAACATTAATTTTCACTGAACGATATCATGTTGTATGCATTTATTCTCGAGCAGATCTTGGCAATAAATTATACTACATTATTAATTTTTGTACAACCCTTGAAGCTTTCTATATCAGATCACTATCTAGATTTAACATATACATCTTATATTTGAAAATTTATTTACAGAGACTAACAAATTAAGTAATCTTTTTTTAAATTTTCAAGAATTATATTAAGATAGGTAACTTTTGAATATTACTGATATTTTGGTTTATTAACCTATTAAGGAGAAAGAGAGTACTTACTCAGGTGAATACCAGATAATTTTAATTATCACAGTTCTTTTATTGAACTTATCTGCCCCTTTGCTACTGAATTCAAGAAGGTTTGCCAAATCCTAAAATGTTACAATTTTTTTTCCTAGTTTTTACTGGAACAAATGATGTAATTATCCTTTTTTTACTTCACCATCCATTCTGCTTTACGTCATCCATGATTGGATATCTCCTTGCTATCTCTTTCATTATTAAGGCTGTTGGTGTCTTAATTGGGTTGCCCATTATGAGTAAAGTCCTGAGGCTTTCTGATTCAGTAATTGCTGCAAGTGGGATTCTCACCAATATCACAAGTATGGTTTTCTTAGCATTTACAAGAACTAAATGGCAAGTATTTGTTGGTAAGTTCAAAATAAACTATGTCAAGTTAATAATTTGTTGATGTCATGAATCAACACAGTCAGACTCAAAGGTAAAGGTGTCTTTATTTATGTAGAATAACCCTATTAGCTACCTAAACTGTTCTTCGTAGGCATCAATGCCAGATTTACATAGGGCCCATTCTTAACTGTCAAAATGAAATTGGAGGAATTGTTGTTGTAAATTGTGCCAATTATGACCCTACTCTGTTACTTTGGATTACCTTCTGAAGAATGCAGGATATTCACCTTTCCATACCTTCAACAGATCAGTGAGATTGCAGAGATATCAATTTTTTTAATGGTTTGGTCATGATGGGATTCATGGGAACACCTATTAGCCTGGTGACTGGGTACTGCTCTGTAAGAACAGTATTTACTCAAATAATAACCCATTGAAACTTAAATCAGGCATTGCTAGGAATCCAGTAATGGCCACCCCTCATGGGTGTAGTGTTTCCACAGGAGGAAACCCAAATCTTCAGAGAAAACCAGTGGTACATGGTGGAGTCAAATAGGACAATTACACATGTTACCAAGGTAACCTTTCATCAAAATATTGCACATTAAGGCTAGGAATTGAACTATAGTCACAGAGGTGAGAGACTTGCTCTGCAGCTTTGACCCTAGCACCACACATTCAAATATCAATGTTTGGACAATGAAGGCAATCTTACAAACTTTTGTTTTAGCTTATGTCTATTTAAATAATTATACTGTATGATAAATTTCTTTGTTTTGTGGTTTATGTGCTTATGAAAACTACTGCAGCATTCCAACCACTGAAATAAAGGATCAGGTTCAGTATTAATCCAAGGAATATTTTTGGCATTAACACTTAGTAATATGAAGTAATATTATATTTGATGAAGGAAATGTTCAAGTGTCCCTGTTAGGTTTCAAAATACATCATTCTGACACTTGGAAATTTCCTTCATCAAATATAATATGAGTATTAGTCACGCCTGTCACCCGACAATGAAATTTTATGCATTTAATAATCACAAGATCTAAGATATAATTATAAAAGATAAAACTCAGAAGTTCAAAGGTTAACATTGGTTAGGTAATGGGCATAACATTATAACAAAAAAACTGGTAGTAAGAAATAAATGGTAGAAGACAGTTCAGGCTATAATTGCTATTTTCTTATTATTTTTTCACTATGTTAAAATAATGTAAATTTTACTGACATCATAAAACATTTGCAAATATGATAGCACAGGGCTCTGAGAGTCTTTTTAATACTCCACTGGAATTTTTGGTCAATGTCCAAAGATTATAGTGGTCAATGAAGCTGCTAGTTGTCACCATGGTTATTTTATCTGGGATATTTTAGAAAACTGGATTAGCAGAAATGTTATTTTATCAGCATTACCAAGAGAAACATGTATTTTAGCTACTCCTTTGACTTTCTTCAGTAGACTGGCATTAAAATGTCTGTAAAATGAGATTGAAGAAACTCAAAGGGAAGGCCACATTGTTGGGTTAAGAATGGTTAAACTGACATTTCAAGTGAAGGCACTTTGTTGGAGTGAAATGTAAAATGTAAAAAGAAGTAAGTGGTGTTTTTATATTGAAAAGAAATCATGTGACAAAGTGATGACCAATAGGATGTAAAAATCAATAACAAACTAGTTAATGAGATGTAAATGATGGATGGCCATTTGCTATTTTAAAACCTTGGTCGGTTAACCAAAGAGGGGGGAGGACCTAGCAGAGTCCCAAGGGAATGGTAATATGGAAAAGGTAATAAGCAACAGGTTAAAACAAAAGAAAACCCAAGGGAATAAGGGATACAAGCCAATGCTTTTTATTCTGGGAAAAAACATAAACATTTTCGTTCTCACAAGTTAATGCTTTTTCCCATGGGGCCTCTGCCTCTTCAGTTAACTGATCGATGTTTTAGAATAGCAAATGACCATCCATCATTTACATCTTATTAACTAGTTTGTTATTGATTTTTAAATCCTTATTGGTCATCACTTTATCACATGATTTCTTTTCAATATAAAAATACCACCTACTCTTTTTTTTGCATTCTATTATTTTGGACATAAGTTACTTTTAGTCAATATTTTGTTCTCATAACAAAATGTTACACAATCTTACACCCCTATACAACCCTATCTGTCATTTATAGGCAATTATAAATATTTCCTGATCTAAATTTGGGAAAATATCAGTTAACCCTTTAATAGGCAGGGCTCATCTTTTAGACAAGTAACATTGTCCAAAGTAAAATATTATGGTCCACACTTGCCTGTCAGTTGGTTAATTTTGTTTCACTTGTGAAAAGGACTATGATGAGTTACAAGGTGTAGAAGAAATTCAATTATATAACTTTTTTTGGAATAACTATTGTTAAAAATCAACATGAAAATTCAAATTGCATATTCAGGGTAGGCAACTTCCTTATTTTAAAATTATATGAATTAACTACTTGGGTGATTGATGACTAATCTGATAAGAATTAATATTGATGAACTATGTAATATACTGCTTTTTTTCAGCTGTTTCTACTGGAATACTCAACGGCATCACTATACCGAGTGCACGTGCAATAATGTCCAAACTGCTTCATTTTGATGAGCAAGGTAAAAGCCATTTGTATCTAACTTTATCTGAAGACTGTCGAGTGTACAATTACTATACATTTCATTTCTTTTTTCACCTTCATTAGTAAGGATACATCTACAAGCACCATAATTAATGTGTTTAAAATAATATCTGACCAACTTTAAGATTATTCTTACCACTTTTAATATTCTATTTTACTGTCTGCCTGATTTGGCACAAGTCAACCAAATTACTTTGGGGCTTTTTTGATCAAGTTTATTCTGTTTGTTCATGAAGGAAGCCTTTTTGCTGTGATGGCTTGCGTTGAAACATTTTCCACGCTTGTTGCTTCCCTCATATTCAACAACATTTATAAGTCGACTGTGTCCACACTTCCTGGCTTATCGTTTCTCGTGATGGCTGCAATTTTACTTATACCACTCACCTTGATGATGTAAGTACATATGACGTAGTACTTTTCACGGCATTTTATGATGCCTCTGCAATGTTCCTTGCCCCTTATCCTTTGCAGAATTTTGGTTGGATAACTCGTGGTACCCCGGTACCTGTTTGTTCACTCATAACGTAGTGTTTTTGTGGACAATTGGTAAGAAACTGATATAAACCTTTTCGAACTTCGATTCGGATGTTCATAATCATTTTCATATTACAATCCAAACTTTGCATTGGAAATGTGACAGATGACTCATTTAAGCCGTTGTTAAACAAAATTAATGGTTGTTTTTTTTTTTTCTGAACAGTTTCTTTCACAGACACCAGATGACCCTTAACTTATCGTTAGAGATTAACGAAGGAGATGAGCTGATTAATTCCGACGAAAGCGGAGCTTAAATTAACATAAACACAGTAACTGGGTCTCGCACGTAGACTAGATTCTTTGTTTTTTTGGCGGTTGAGAGGGGCGGAAAGTGCCCGCGTTCGATATCTCCAAAACTATCAAATATGCTGCAAATTTGTTGCTATGGCAACAATTGGTAACGTCGTTAGTACTTGAACATGAAATTTCAAGGTGAAAAATTTATTATCTCATCACATACCCGCAATTCATTGTTTCAACACAAACGTTAAATCCTTTTTTCAACTCATCAGTATTCAGGAGTGTGATAACCTTACAAAACAGTGCGATAACAACTCATTACACTGCTTTCTTTTCAAAATAGCGTGATAACTACCTATCGCATGCTAGTGAGCGTATGAGATGTAAAGTAAGGGTAGCCAATTTCCAAAGGTCGTTCTTATGAAGATGTTTTTTCTCATTTACAATTGGATGGATGGGCAAATCGAAGAGAAAAACGAGAATCCGTATTTTACATTACATACAAAAGCTTGGTCTAAAAAAAGGTCACTAAAATGTTTATTGTGTTTCTGAATCACCAGACGAGAAACTGTAAAACAATTTGGTGTACTTTGGTCGTTTTGTCGTGTTAAACCGTTGAAGAAGAGCTGAAAATTATTCTTAAATTTATGATTTGTACTAATATCAAAACTATCAACTCAACTGACGCTGGCACTTTAAATTTTTTCGAGAACGCTGCCGCAAAATAGAGGAGCGCAAACCAGCATACCATTGCGCGCATTGGATCTGATGGATTTAGCAACGAAAGTCACTGATATGATTTTTACACAGTTAAACCAGTGTGAACATACGTGGTAAGAAAAAATATAAATTGTAAATATGAAGTAAAAAAGAAGATTAACTGTATAAGGGTTAAATATAGAAAAGTAGCTTTCCTCTCACGTTTTCTTAGATCACCAGTTACCAACACGGAATTACATTTTATTTAAGGAAATAGGAACGCTTAAATTGGCCTATCAGTAGGAGCGAAAATTTTGGATATATTTTATGAAGTAAATTGGTATTACACATGAAGTAATGTGTTGCGACGTGTTTATCTTCCATCGCAGTATCATGATTACCTTTAATTCGTACTAATCTCAATGAAATGCTTTTATTATCTGTGATAACCGACACAATGCCAGTCTACCATGGTTCTTCTGACCTAAATAATTTCAAATTGTAATTTGTAAATAAAAATAACAGATGTCTGTTGCTGCGAACATAACGCCCCCTTCAATCCAACATTAAAGATCCCGAGTGGGAACATGCCTTACTGTTACCTAAGAAAAAAAAGATGGCGGTAAATTGTATTTTCTTCGAACAAAATGATGCAAAGCAATGTAGGTCTCTTCAGATTTACATTAGGCCCAACACCAACGACACTGGAACTGCCATATACAACATTCGGCTGAGCTGATGGAATTCAGCTGATGAACATACTCCACGAAAGTTGCAAGATTTTGCTTCACACGTCGTCTTACATTTAGTATTTCCAATACACTCCTGACTGCATTTATCTACTGTATTGTCACAGATCATTGTACATCCATCTCCACAAGATAAAGAACATTCTGTAACATTGGAGCAGCGGAGAGTTACATCTTTACAGGGGCCAGTACAGTTCTTCACGCATTTGTTTGCGTCACAGGTATCGGTCACTTGGACCTCTGGTACTTTCATAGGAAGATATTCGCAGTTACCATCCTTGCACACCTGGGTACAATTGGTGTCAGGAGTATGGCATGTCAATGAACATTTCGAATTATTCGTACAAACCTGCCTACACGTCTTCACCTCTTTAGTACATTCCATCTCGCAAGTCTGTCCAGAGCATATTTGTACGCAGTTCTCGGCAGAGCAATTTAACGTGGTATCTTTTGGGCATTCCAAGCAATTTTGCTCACAGTGTTTAGCACTGCATGTTAATGCTTTACATGGTGTGTTTAAGCCCTCGCACACTTGCGTACAATTTTGTTTAGCCTGACCACAGTCAAAGATTGGACACCTGGCTGACTGGTTTGGACACACCTGGAAACACGTATCGGTGTTACACACGGCGCAAAATACGACAGGGATCACAGCAAAACATGAAACTGCAAATAGGGATGTCGAAGTTCTCATATTGACCTACAGTGGCGAAAAAAGAATATTAATTATATAATTTAAAATAGTAAGTTGTAGGCATAAACCAACAAAAACGGATAAGAAAACCTGCCCATCATGGCGACATTGGAGTACAATGTGGTTAACGATCTTTCCTAAGTAATCTAATGCTACTCAATTGTTGTACTTGAATTTCAGTTTCGTTTTCAGGCGCTACGCAGAAGCAGATAATATCGTTTATCTCGACGCATCCAAATTCCCAATTCTTTGTTTAATGGCTCTCAGTACCAGTTTATAAGCCTTTCAATAAGTCGAAAAAATTGGAAAGAATAGTTTCAAAATGTGAGTTCTTTTCAAAAAACGTAAGGGTTAGATAAATGCCGAAAATTTAGGTTGGTAGAACAGAAATTTCGAGCTAGGGCCCTTCCGTTTCACCTCGACGAAAGGCGTCAAAAAGTCAGTTCTACCGTGTACGTTCATTTGCAGTAGGTGTAGTCATCAAGTTCATATTCTAAATTAGCCTTAAACTTCCCAATACGAACACAAGAATCCTGAGCCATAGACACTACACTCAAAACAAACAAATTTTACAAAAAGCTCGTCCGTGGATGCTTGTGCAATATAATACTTATGGGGCTAGTTTTCTTTGCTAAAATCCACGATTCGAGGAACAAAGAGTTGTTGATTTCGTTTGATTGACCAGTTTAATGTCTCAATTTAGCCTACGTTACGTCGTATTTCTCAGCAAAATAGTTGAAAATGGTCAGTATATTGTGGTAATGATATGGTCCAGTGAAAAACTTCATAGTAATTCAATAGTGAAGCAACATCTGTTGAGTCAAACAAATAGTTTATGCCAACGCATTTTACGTACTTCGAACAACTAGAATCCGAATAACTAGATAATTTCAGACCAGTTACAGCTAACAGTCAGCGTAGTACAGCCACAAGCCTGATCTATAATGTCATATACGACTGCGGAGATAACTGACTTGAAGAACTTACTTGCAGAACGACGGTTTGACTGAGTATTAGAACTTTATGCTACTTTATTACTTGTATACGTTGTAGGATTATCTCTAACATAGTTACCTGAAATCTATACAGTCCGTCAGTTGGTGCACCAGAACAGACTCTGAAAGATGACTATTTCACGACAACAGCCGGAAAATGCTCTGTGGTTTAAACCCAATATCCAACAATGGCTAAAAGGGAGGAAATTTCCTGCATGCATGGTCACCTTCCTTCGTCAAACTGACCAAACATGGTCTTAAGTGTCATGAATATTCAAAAAGTTCTCCCTTCAAGCTTGACCGCAAATGATAATAATTAAAAGGATGATATAAAAGTAGAGAGCTGCGTGGGCAGTATAGAACGGCTTGTAGATAACCAAAAGAGTTGGGAAACTGCAGGAACTTAAATTTAGATGGGATGTTTCAATGGGATGTTCCCTTGGTTATATTATATTAACAGAATTTGAGAAAATTGTTGTTTCCGACCTTATCCGTTCTGGTTTCATAAAATTTTACAAACGTTATGTCGATGATACGCTTGTTCTTATCAAACCATGTGACATTCCAACAGTTCTTACCAAGTTTAACCAGTTTGACAAAAATTTGAAATTCACACTAGACACATTTCCTGATCGATGGGTGCATTTTTTAGACATTAAAATTTCACAAGATGGTAGCATAAATATGGAAATGATATTAATTTCATGCCAATTGTGAATGTTTATTTCGGGGAAATGTAAAAACGTTTTGGCCATTTTCAACCTCCAGTCGCCAGCTATGAAGCTTTAAAATTTATGTCTAAACTAAGGGGGTTACGTCCTAACGGGAGGGCTCCCAAACGAAAATCTCCTAAGGGCCCCCACCGGTTCCGTTACGCCACTGGCCCACAGCACAATCGTTTCTTACTAAAGATAATTGTTTTACATCACGTATTGTATCAATAGAATATGGAATATTTCTGCAACATAGTTTGCAACCCTATTCTAAACTTCCAGATTGCACAACTGGATATATATGGTAAATGGTTGTAGCATTGCTGTAACTAGTTTTGTTCCAAACTTTATAAAAACCTATCGCATTTTGAACCGCCCAAAAACAGGGCAGCCATTGGAACTCCCACCTTTTGAGCTGTTAAAAGGGGGGTGTCTAAAGTGGATGTTTGCTTCCATGGATCTCCATTTAGTTGGATCTATTTATGGGACAGGATATGGATATGCAATGTCTATAAGAAAGGTCTAAGTAGTCATTTGTTATTACTGCAATTAATATTCATAGAGGCAACGGTGGCATCACACAAAGCATATCAAGTATTCTATACTCCAGTGTTAAAGTTTGTAACTAACCTGAACACAAGTTGACAATGAAAAAAATAAGTCATAATGAATCATTATCACTCACATGAAGTAGTAGAGATGGACAAGAACCTAGTGAGTGCCTGTGCCAAGTTAAAGCACAATTCAAAAGATTGTGTAAGAATGGTTGGAAAGAGTTTAGAGAATTCTTTCCATTCTTAACATCAAGTATATTTTGTCATGAATGAAGGTAAGCTACATGGAGAATGTATCAGAAGTGTTATATTATAGTGACAGTTGGTTAGTCAAAAAGATGGGTATTTCAAGGATGGATCATACTGAAATAATCACAGTTTACTGGATCTGGCATATCAGCCTCAGAGACCTGAAACCATGTGGTGAGTTGAGGAACAGTCTGAGTGTAAGAAGCACCAGAGGTGTAATAATGAGTGGTTGTCAAAGATGATTTGGGCATGTAGAAATATTTGTTGTTGTGAACTCCTGGATGAAAAAATGTAGATATGTGAAGGTGGAAGGTAGTGGTTGCAGAGGCAGGCTTTGTAAAACATAGAATTGGGTACATAAGGTTGATCTGGAGGATTTGGGTTTAAAGTTGGTCTTTTTCATATTAGTGTTGCTTGGAAAAGTGTCCTGTATAAACTCCATATGAGTCGTGCAAACATTAATACTAGTATTGTTGTGCATGTGTGTGTATATACACCAGTTTCTTCTCAGCAGATGTAGAACTTACTATACCACAGCTTGTCACAGGTAGGGAAGCATAAAAAGTATTTTATTACATCCAACTCCTTCCTGAGTGAAGGCTCACCTCTTGACAAGTACAATTAACAGTTGTTAGCAGCAGTAAATTTCTAAAGTCTTAAGGTTCGAAAATTAACAAAGTTCTCCACTTGACAACCCATTAAGGCGTATGTTTTTTTAGAAGATGCTCAACTTTATATTTTTACCTAATTTTATTTTTATTTTATCATTTTTATCAAATTTTTAGATGTTTGGTCTGATTTCTAATTTAGTGCTCATGTATGTTTGTTAGCAGTTATACCTCAGTAATTCAAGTCTATTTTGCAATTGAGGTAATTGCAATAAAACTTATAAAACGTACAAAATTGTCAGGCATAAGCCAGAGTAAAATACTAATTACCGTTATGGTTTACAACTAAACCATGCCATCACGAAGCAGTTAAACAATTACAAAATATGACAACACAACACAGGCTATAGTACCTGCCCTGATCTGCTATGGTCTTGCCCATGCAAATCATTGTAAGAGCTATATACTTTATAATAGCCTTTCAATGGTATTGTTTCAAGCAGCACATACTTTTAACCTCTTGACAATGGAGGTTAGCTTCAAGAATTTTGCTCAATATGAAAGATACATGAATTGATTCAAAGGAGGGATATAACCTTTGAGAAGTAAAGTGGCCCTTCAGATCTTTAAGCTTGCAGGTTTACTTCAGGTGACCATTTTGGTGTAAAAGTAATTAGACCGAACCAGAAAAGATTTTCTACAAACATTCCTTCTTATTCGTCAGCAAATACAATATTAATTAAAGAATAACTATAGCTGTGCAATTTTAAATTTGCAAGTGTAATTAAGAACAAAAGTTGTCAAGGGTAATTAAGTGTAATTAAAACATAAAGAATAATTCTTTTTGGCTTGATTGCTTTAAACTGTGTTGTTTCTTAATACATAGTCAAGTGAAAGACACAAACAACTTGAACAAGTTGTAGCAGAGTTTGTGTTTTATATACTGAACAGACGGGTGAAGTCGAGTGGATTTGACTCGACAAAGCGTTGTATGGGTGAAACGCCACGGTTTGGCCGTGTTTGAAGATTTGCGGGGCCTTCGTCGATTGTGACAATTGGTAAGGAGATCAAACACAACGCACAAGAGGAAATTAAACTAACTATAGAAACAGAGTGAAACTTGTCATACACTTTTTGGGGCGCAACTAGTGCGCCCCTTGTAATGTTTGGAATCATGTATGACACAGCCGTATGAAAGGAAGTTTTCGATGAAAACCTACGACCCAAATACTAATCGACCAAAATAAAGACGCGCGATTGAAAATGGAAAACTATTACTCATACACACCTTTGTTTGTTAAAGTGGAATCTTTGTAGTGCGTGACGCCCTTTCTAGCGACTTTGTTGGAAAGATGATATACGAGATGAAAATAGATCTTGCCTTCGAAGAGAAATCATTCACATATACGTCACATATGACCCGACCTCTTGAAGGAAAGGTTTGGGGGGGTTGAGATCTGTTGTCGTTTGGCGAGGGACTGTAAAATGGCGGGCACGAAGATGAATATCTTTCGTGCTGGCCATTGGATGCATACGGCTCCGTTTTAACGTCGTGGCTGACCTAAGGGACATCATGGAAAGTCCGAGGATGGTCGATCCGTCGTTTGAGCCTTTCAAAGAAGCGAGAGGTGCTCTTATGTCGCAGAATTCGTTCTCGACAGGAGCGTTGTTGTGGCGGAGGCACGAGTAGGAGCCGAATAGGTTTAGGTCGGTAGTGGAGTGAAAAAATTTTTTTAAAAATGTAGACTAACATATATGTGAGATATGTTAGTAAGTGTCTCGCTTAGGCTAGGTTTGGCTTTGCGATTTCTCGGTGGAATTAGTGTTAGTATAATGTTGTTTATTTTGGGGGGAAGGTCATGGGTCCTGGCCAAATTTCACGGGATTTACCCATAATGCATTTCAATCAGTAGAAGGAAAGGGGGAGTATGGCATGGTCTATATTACACATCCTTATATCTTGGTCCTCCACACCCTCCCTGAAAAAGCGGGGCCTGCGCTGTCGTCGTTAAGCGAGAGACAAAACATGGCGGAATCGAACCCGAGCATTATTATCGGACAATTCAGGCTCGGATCGTTCGCTTTAGGTGGTCAGCGAGCTGGGAGACTTGAGATGAGGTGCAGAGACGTTTGATCCGTCTATTTCTAACTTTCAAACTAGCCAAAATTGCCTCCCGTCCGTCGAATTTGTTTTCGTGCTAGATCGATCGCCGTTGTTGATTGTCCCCCCTTGTATTTGATAACGATTAAAACGATTGGCCGTTGGGATCGCAGTGTCCAATGAGAGGGAAAGGTTAAAGGGGGGCTCGGAAGTCGTTGTTGTTCAGCGAGAGACTCGAAAATGGCGGGCACGAAGATGAATATCTTTCGTGCTGGCCATTGGATGCATACGGCTCCGTTTTGACGTCGTCGCTGACCTAAGGGACATCATGGAAAGTCCGAGGATGGTCGATCCGTCGTTTGAGCCTTTCAAAGAAACGAGAGGTGCTCGTTTGTCGCAGAATTCGTTCTCGACAAGAGCGTTGTTGTGGCGGAGGCACGAGTAGGAGGCGAGTAGGTTTAGGTCGGTAGTCGGGTGAAAAAATTTTTTGAAAAATTTAGACTAGCATATGTTTGAGATATGTTAGTAAGTGTCTCGCTTAGGCTATGTTTGGCTTTACGATTTCTCGGTGGAATTAGTGTTAGTATATATGTGTTTATTTTGGGGGGAAGGCCATGGGTCCTGGCCAAATTTCCCGGGATTTACCTATAATGCAATTCAATCAGTAAAAGGAAAGGGGGAGTATGGCATGGTCTATATTACACATACCTAGATCCTCATCCTCGACACCCTCCCTGAAAAATCGGGGCCTGCGGTGTCGTCGTTCAGCGAGAAACAAAATGGCGGACATCCAGCTCAAAGTGGAATCGAGCATCCTTTTCGCTCCATTACGGCTCCGATCGTTCGTTTTAAGTCGTCATCAACTCGCAAAGATCAAATCAAGTCCAGAGACGTTCGATCCGTCTATTTCTAAGTTCCAAACCACCGAAAGTTCCACTTTCTCGCTAGAATACGTTCTCGTGCTCGATCGAGCATCCCTATTAGACCGAGGCACAACCCTCCTTCTTCTCCTCTCTATCCCCCACGTTCCCCAGTTGCCCATCTCTGTCTAATCCATTCCGTTTAATTCTGATCTATTTTCAACCCAACCTATCCAATAAAAATAAATTACAATCGATAAGAATAAATTTAAATTAACATCCATAATACCAATATAATAGTTATAATAATAATAATTATAATAATAAT
>JBAHVQ010000268.1:730009-750058 GCA_036872915.1 Nanipora kamurai | reverse complement strand
CGAGGAAGTAACTCGTTTTTTCACTTTTTTGTGTATTATATATATATATATATATATATATATATATATATGTATATTAATATATGTATAGACAAGTATTATGTTCAGAATCATATGAGTAGAGTGCTCGATACCAGGATAGAGCGGAATAGTACGACAAAAGGACGAACTTGAATTACTCCGTTTAAACTTTAATCACTACAAATTTGTTTCGTATGGTAAACGCAGCTTACTGCACATGTGATTATCGCGTTTGATGTTATTGCCTAGGTAACTTGAAGCCGGAATAGCACGAATGACGTCATGAGAATGGTATGTGATTATGAATAATACGGCTGTCCAGTTATTGGTTGCTTAGCAAGTGTTTTTTCCTATGTCTACATGTCGATATAAGTTCGTTCCTAGTGCATCAGAAATCCATGAGTTGGTTATTGAATAAATGTTCGCGTTATAATGTTAGGCAATCTGATCATACGATCCTTGAAGTTTGGTCAAGTAAATTACGGGGAAACATAATGGTCATTGGTAAGACGTTATGAAGATTTTCACCGCTGTTTTACAGCAAATAAATTCTTTTTATAAATTTGGTTTTAACGGGAAATCAACAGCTTTATATAGCATTGTTTTCTCTGTCGTTATCTTTACCACTATATAGGCAAGGTAGAATAAGATATCATATCTTCCCTTTATGCCCCAGTGGTATTTATTTTTATAACTCGAAATTTTGTCCTAACTTCTCAGGAACCTCTTGGATATGGAATTTGAATTAAACGTTGTATTATGCGAATGAGACCGCGAAGGAGGACAACTTGACGACACGCGTTGCTACTTGGAAGTGATTGAATCAAGGTTTTGAATTAAAAAGGTTTCAGGCGAATAAAATGCATTGCATTGTGATTTTTTGCAAAGTTTACCGATAGGGAAATTAAGACAAGAATGATGCCAGATTTTCCAACCGGAGTTTGGTTGCTTTCATCTGTGTGAAACAGCTACAGCAAAGGCCTCTACTGACAAATTACAAAAACTATAAAACCAGACTGCTATATAATTACGAGTTTTTGCAATGACTAGATCTGGATGAATTATTGAAAAAGTTCGGTTTCTAGCTAACACTTAAAGAGCTATATAAATTAAATGAGAAACTTAAAGGACGTTAAAGCTAGTCATCCCTCATTAACTCTGAACGAGGGATAGTAGGTTCTGATCGCCCCTCGTTACACTTCATAGAAGATATCAGTACGAAACATATGGTTCCAAGGTGACGGTTATATTACAGTAGGAAACATTGCTTCAATGGAAGTAAATCCAGATGTCACACAGACTAGATGTGAACTTATAAGATCGGCAGTTTATTCAGTTTAGGAAAGTGAAACAAGACGGCCGTTGTACTACCGAGTCTTTACGTTCTACCTGAATTTCAGAATATAGAGGAAACGGTCTTGCAGAAAGATACGCACGACAAATTGGTAAAATTCAGAAGGAAAAAGAAAATCAGATTACATTATGCTGTTGAATCGTAGGTATATGTCACGTACCGTCATTGTCAATGATTCTAATTGTGGTGACGTTAACATTTCCAAATTTTACGAAGGGACTTGGCGATGACACGGAAGCTTTAAAACGTTCAATCCCTTCTATCAAAGAGTCATCAGTTACATTAATTCGAATATACTGCAACGTAGGTCCTCCAGGGACATATGTTATTTGATAATCTGACAAATTTCCGTAGTCCAATCCAGACGTGGCTGTACCATCACTGGTAGAAACCCTTGAAGAAAAAAATGAACTCTTGTCGAATTTATAAGAAACTGAATTCGATACTTCTTTTAAGATCAACTTATTAAATCGATATAATTCCGAGATATTCCTCTATTTATGATATTCCGGTGATGTGTAAGTTATCTTCAGTTTACATTCAATAAAAATACCTGGATCTTATAACCACTTCGGGTGAGAGCTTGCAAATCATAGGTTCAGTTGAATTTAGCCGATAAATTAAATGAACCTACCTAACTTCAATGCTGCTTTCTAAAGCTCCAGTCAAGTAAACGCCGATATCTGCAAACCCAGACGTCTCGTTTCCAGTGAAAATAGTAGCAGAAAACTGCACCGTCGCAACTTTTTAAAAAAACGTATATTTGTAAATAAAAATTGTACAGGACAAAACAAATAGTGTGGGTAGCATTATAACCCTGTAACGCTCGTTGTCCCAATTATAGGACACCGAGAACAAAATAACGTAAGAATAGACAAGGTAAGAACAAAGGGAAACAGAGGACAAAAGAAAAAAAAATTAGGTGTTAAAGGATTAAACACCAAAAACTCTTAACTCCTTGTTGACAGGAGTTTTCTCTTTGACGAGCAAACTCGTCTGGCGTTAGCCAGAGTAAATTACTAAAGTCTGCATCATTCACTGGTGACTGAATCCGACACCAAGGAGTTAAAGACAGTACCTAAAAATGCACTACCCTCTAGTACTCCGGGTGTCTTTGTTACTTTTTTTTCCCCTCTTTCCGGGTCTCCGTGGAGGAGTTTCAACGTCTTTGTCTCGGTCACTGTCAATTAGTGACAGCACGTATGATGACGTCACGTGTCATCGCATAGGAAGAGAGTATAGTCAGGTCTGATGAATAATTTTGCATGACTAAAGGGAACGCCTTGCGAGATTATGTCAAGCATAAAGTTGTATTAACTTTCTTGTTTCCGTCTTTTTCAGTCTCTATCTCTTTCATGTTATTGTTCTATACATTGAAAATTACTTTCCCGATGCGATCTTCGTGTGAATATCACGTTTAAATCCTTGATCTTTTATTATTTATCATTTTACTCATATGCCATTTGACTCGAATAATGCAAAGGCCAGAATATTTGCCAATGATAAAAATGTTACGACATCTCTTGACGCTCTTGATAAAATTCATTATTTGTGCGAAAAAGACCTTGACGGTAGTAACACACGGCTCTTAGAAAATAAAATCAATCTCAACTTAATAAATCAAGTACCATAATTACTCGCAGAATAATTACACTTAACCATGACAGTATATGTTTTCGGACATCTTAAACGAGCTTGTTTTGTTGTCAGCATCAAGCCATTCCTCTATAAATGGCATTTCATATCTTAGCGCCTATATAGTTCCTCGATGGCCTTCAGCAGACTAAAAATCTTATAGGGTGTCCGAATTCCTTGGACAGACAAGTAACCATTAGTGGTCTCAGTGTGGAATTAATTGCCCGATTGTAGACCTTTCATTTACGGTATTTTACAGCAATTATGTGATCAACCCTCGCACCCCCTTCTGTTACTCCTTGGATGCACAGATGACTTTAAAATACGTACAATTTACTCGTTACGAATGAACTTAAATCTTCACCAGTATATCATTAATTTTATCATTTCAATTTACGGAGTAAACCTGGATCTCAATGTTTTCAGATTGGAAACTACTAACATGAAAACAAACGCAACCAATTCCAGCAGCAAGGGGTGCTGAATAGAAATCAGGGCCTGGTTGTATTAAAAGGTAATTAAATTCAATCGTGATGAGTATTTAACTTTTGCTAACGAGGATCAGTCGTTGAAAATTTAACGACCTTTTAAAACTCGACGGGTGATTAAAACCTAATTAACAGTTTTATACAACTGGGACCTGAGTGAACTTTACGGCCTGCTTAGACGGATAACAATTCTTGTTACTATGTACTTAATAAAACAGTTAGCTGTATGTACTTACAATCATCGTCAATTATAGTGATCTCGGTAGATGCTGCAGTCCCGAGTTTAATTTTGCTGGTGTTCAAGGATACTAATCGGGCAACAAAGTTCTCAAGAGGTTCGATTTTTTCGTTGTTAATAATGGTAATTGTCACCTGTTTTACAACATCACCTGAATCAAAGGTCAACATTTCCTGTTTCGCAATGAAATCAGAACCTGCCTTTGCGGAGGAGTTTTCGGTGCTTACGCTGCAAGGGAAAAAAATGTGCAGACTGAAACTAGTTGTTTAAATTCGCCAATCCAACAACAAAATGTTGTACTGTTTTAGAAATAACTCAAGCAGGGAAAAAAGTTATCAAATTTTACATGAAGGCGTAATGGTATAAAATAAAAATTAACAATCAAAAAAAAGGAAAAAAAGGGAGCTAGATTGTAATTGTCACTTTCAAACGATGTCCAGACCAAAGAAGTGCCTTTTATGCCACGACAAAGGTGATTTTCCATTCAATTTTACCGACATGTTCAAATTTTCAAAACGGACGACCAATTTACCAAGAAATTGGAAGTGCCCCTCCCGAAAGGTATGCCACTGCATGAATATCATAAAATACCGTGAGAATACACAATTTCCGTGAGTTAGGTAAGGGTGCTTTGTAAACCAAGAGCTCCGAATCCTTTTTGACTTCCGGTTGCCCATAACTGAAGGGTAATCAAAGTTTTCTGGTCAATTCTAATTCGGGAACAAATTCTACATTTGGTCATCGGGGAACTTTCTCTCATGCAAGGTAGCTTTAAGGAGGCTCCCAGGAGTAATTATTAACAGGTGACTGGTAACTAAATATGGCTGAGCACGCACGTTCTATCAGGACGGCACCGTCCGCGTCACTACAAATGTGAAATTTTTCGCAGTTTTCTTCGGTGGATTTCTTTTAAACGTGACAATCAAAGCAAACAGAGTAAGCTCAACTAAATACCTAATTTTCAACATTTTCAAGTTTTTGTTTTTTTGTAATTTTTCATAAGACATCATTCTTTAAAATCCACCAAGTTTATTGCTAAAAATGTGCCTTGACAGCCTGACTGGATATTTTGCTGTTTTATTCTTTAGTTGAATATCTAACGTAGTACCAGCTCTCAGAAAAATACACCGAAAAAATCTAAAGATAATGTGTCTTAACTGTGATAAAATAAGACCATGTTCCAAAGCTATTATTACCACGGCTTGATGATCAAAAATCGTACTATTTGACAGATATGCCACGTTAATTATGCTTTTTCTACAGTTAGACACACTTTGTATCAAACTTACAATTAATTTAAAGAAATGCTCATACAGTGTGCATAAAAAAGCGACCTTATTAAAAAAATAATGATTATTCTTCAGAAATCATTTGCTGTACAAAATTTGCACTTTGTAAAGAATACAAACGAAGTATGTCTAGGGTAGCTTTATCTCTGACGAACACTGCAAATGGAGACCGAACTGCATCCAGCAATCATAGAACTCAGACGACCAGTGGACGTTTGTCAAGCTCGTTCTCTCGGAAAAACGATTACTGAGCCCTGGACGGGAATCGAACCCACAACCTTCTGATGACCGGTGAGACGTTCTAACCATTGAGCTACCACGACTCAGATGGTGAGCTAGGGTGCTGGTTCGTTATATCTACCGCCTAAGCGGAATTCACGATGTGATAATAATGATGTAAATACTTAATGTTGAACACGAACTTAATTCATGTGGGAGCTTGGTAAATCTCAGACGACTAGTGAACGTTCGTCAAACTCGTTCTCTCACAAAAACGATTTCTGAGCCCTACACAGGAATCCAACCCGCAACCTTCATGATGACCGGTGAGACGCTCTAACCATTGAGCTACCACGGCTCAGATGGTGAGCTAAATACATCAGTATTTACATCATTATCATATCGTAACTTTCGCTTAGGCAGTACATATGACGAACCTGCACCCTAGCACATACCACCATCTGAGTCGTGGCAGCTCAATGGTTAGAGCGTCTCACCGATCATCAGAAGGTTGCGGGTTCGATTCCCGTGTAGGGCTGAGAAATCGTTTTTCTGAGAAAACGAGCTTAAAGAACGTCCACTAGTCGTCTGAGATTTACCAAGCTCCCACATGAACTAAGTTCGTGTTTAACATTAAGTATAAACATAGAACTGTAGGAAGCCATCTTAACGTCATCATGTACCCTAAAGTGGTACCTCCAGTCTAAAGAATATAGCGCCTCCGCATTGCACCGCCGCACACTAACCCATCTATCAAATAAAAGCTGGTTAAATTTTCTTCAAGAATATACCAATAATTTTCGGATCTGATAAATTGTCGACTTTGGCGAAACCTCTTAACAAGGACGAAGTTGTCGCCTTCAAGGATATTTGTTGTTCTGTAGTCTGATTCTTTTCTTGTAACGATTCGTTGTAACGCAAAATATATGAGCTGCAAAATACGTGACTTTTTTGCCTTTGCGCCAGCATACAAGATGCTCAATGCAATTTGCAGATGATTTGCATCACATATTTTGCGAGTGATTCGGCCAGGATTGTATAATTTGTTTTGCTGTACATTTACGACCGTTGTTCGACGATTGTTCTTGTGTTGTTCTACTGTTGGTTTCTTCAAAAGGTTGTTTGATTTAGCTGGGATTTTTGTAATTTTTCCATCAAAATGTCACGTGAATGCTTCAAGATCTTCATCGCCAACGGAGTTCAATACGCGAAAGAAATACCATATAAATTTCAACGTCGAGAATACGATAATTGTTGCTTAGGTGCTACCGAATTTCATCCATAGGACACCCTTGTTCACGGGCAGCAATATAAGATCTTTAGTGAGACGGAAAATCTCGCACTTTATTAACATTGGACTCAAAACTTAGCATTCGTATCCTTTAGCATTTGAAAAGCTTTGTAAGGTAAAGCGGGCCGCGTAGATCGCGAACCAAGTTTCAGTAACTTTCTTTAATTGTTTAGCATTTCTCTGATCTTTCACTGGAACCGGTGATCAGAGCGTTGCAAGTCGGATACTCATCCGGGGCTCGGAAAAACGTTTTCAGCAAAATGCGTTAAATTATTTCAAAAATAAAGATTTATTGTCTAAAGCAAAAAGGATTAGGGAACTGATGAAATTATGAAACACTGACACTGACATTTCGAGGGAAGACACTTCGAAGGCATTTTGCTCGATTTCAAAATTTCTATTTCAAAATTTCAGCAGTTCCCCAATCGGTTCTCGTTTATTCACGTCATGCAACACCGCCTAAGCAGGACTCTACTCTTATAAAATATTATTGGTTAATCAGGTTTAATGTGATCTTTTTTATCAAGTAACAAGAAAGTATAAAAGTTATGGAGAAAGAAGATTACGTGTCTTAGTACTTAAATAAAATAATAAATCCATCCAAGTACTTGCCTTGAAGTAACCTTTTCTCTTCAAGGTAACATGATAAAAGTAAACTGTTGTCACAAAATTTACATTAATTTCCAATAATTTCTTTTGTTAAAAAAAGGGTGTCCTGCAGAATAGTGTTGTGGTAACGATATCCTACCTCACAAGCAACGGGATCGTTGTTTGGCCTATCGCAACAACGGCTAGCGTAACTACAGGATCTCCCTCTGTGACCTGGTAACCTGAAGCATCAAATGCCACCGTGATATCTGGAGATAGATCAAATAAGTGGAATTAGCTCCAAATATTTAAGTGAAGACCTGATTATGTTTGAGGTAAGCCCCTATCAATTGACCATTTCCGCATTTGGTCCAATGCCCATGAAACAATGGATCCAAGTCGAGGCCTGAGTAGACATTTCAACCCTTTCGCTTCCAGAATTTTTGAAAGAAATTGTAATTTATTCAATCCATTCCAAATTCTTTTGAAAATCTATTAAAATCTGTTTATGCATTCAGTTTGTATACGTTAAATCGTACTTATATGCACGGTTGGAAGCCAAAGGGTTAAGACGTTTAGTCTACTTTGTCAACTCTGGCCTGAACTTAGTTTCACTGTTTCTTGATCATTGGGCCGAATGCAGGAAAGGTTAATTAAAAATAATTAACGTCAATACTCTGAATTTGTATTTTTCTGGAATGTTTGAAGACTTGGAAGGAAAAACAGTGATGATATAGTCGTGACGCACTTTTAATATATTTATAAATAATTTCTTGTTGATGCGCTTGCTCGTAAATAAGTATATTACTTACTGTCGTTATCCAAAATATATACAGTAGCAGCTCGACCCAAAGTTACCGCTGGAGAGGACGTAAGAGCAACAGTAAATGCTTCTGTTGGCTCAACCAGTCGATCATCAGCTAAATTAATGTCGATTGATTTAGGTCCAGTTTCTCCACTTAAGAACGTAATGCTTGTACTCACTCCAACAAAGTCAGTGTTTCCAGCTGTTGAGGTGGTCGTCGTAACACTAAAACCAGGGTTAAAACAGTGCATATTGAAAAGTTTAAAAGTTGACTACTTTAACAGACGTATCAATGGAAGTTAAATGATTAAGTGTATTTCATAAGGTAGCCACCCGCAAATGCCAATATCGAGGAATAGGAAATTGGTAAACGAAAACTCTTATTGTATAGGTCATATTTACCCCAAAATCGCAATTTCTGAAAAAATTCATATACTTTATCTTGTGTGGGAAAAGACAGCACCTTTAAGAGCTTCTTTTTATTCAGACCGAAACACTTGTATCTGATTCGAAGTTATAGTAAAATCTGGACAGCAAAGACCGGTCCATCTTTAGTTCCTTCCTTGCCAAGGGGGAATTCTATTTTTTTACTCTGGCTAACGCCAGACGATTTTACTCGACAAAGGGAGATATGTGGCACTGTGAAGAAGCTTAAGACTAAAAATTTCCTTTTTCACAAGAATACATGAGTAAATAGAAATTTCTGCCATTAATTTCATGGTAGACCTACCTAACAGTGACTGGTGTACCAAGTATGCCTGATGTGACTCCAATCTCAATTACCGCATTTCTATCTTCCGTAACATTGTAAACATGCTGTGTAAAATCTATTACAGCACCTGGAAATAATAAGAAGATCAAAAATGGAACTTCTATCCAACTATAACTCGGGCTTTCTATTTCAGACCGTCAGAGTTTCTTGTAAGTATCTATCGACTGAGACTATAACGAGAAAGGCCCTTTGCAGCTAGGCTAGAAACATTTTACATAACCATATCCGGCAGCAAGCGAAATCCAATGCATTGACAATTTCTTTGTTTTGGAAATCCCAATGTTCTCCATGCTCTCCAGTATTTGATTGTTATTCTGAGTCATTTTGGGCCACCTGCAAACGGCCTATTATAAAGGTAGAGAACTGCGCCGGCAGTATTGAACGGGTTGTAGATAATCAAAAGGGTTGGTAATGCAAATGCCCGTCGTCGGAGTGAAACGTAAAATGCAAAAAAAAAGTAGGTGGTGTTTTTATATTGAGAAGAAATTATCTATAATGAGATTAGCAAGGTTTGATGCACCTTGTTGATTGTAAATGGTAAGTTTTCATTGCAGTTGGCTTTGGCCTAACATAGTGAAAATAGTTTCCGACTTACGCTGTGATGAGAAAGGAAAAGAAAGCGCGCCTGACAGAGACTCGTGAAGTAGCTAATATAATGCTCCTTTCCTTTGTTTCAACTTGTTTGTCGGCCGGGTACAGCATGAAAGGTAAACGATAACAAAACATCATGCTAGATTAAAATCTGGTTGAAATCGGGAATTGAACAGCATCGTCTCCATACTCATCAATCGCAACTTAATATTGAGAAGCTAACGAAAAATGCTATCAGGCGACTAGAGGACGTTCCTCAAGCTCGTTCTCTCAGAAAAACGATTTCCGAGCCCTAGACGGAAATCAAACTCGCGAGCTTCTGATGACCGGTAAGGTTCTCTAACCATTGAGCTACCAAGACTCAGATGGTGAGGTAGGGTGCAGGTTTTTCTGTTCTAAGAGAACGAGCTTGACGAACGTTCTCTAGTCGTTTGATATTTACCAAGCTTCCACCTGAACAAACTTTCTGTTCAATATTAAGTATGAAAAATGCTGTGTTAACCCTCCTCTGAATTGTGCCCAGAACTAGTTACTTTCACAAATTTTAACTATGGCTTTTCGAGCCTACAAAATCAAAGTTCAATTTACAGTGATATTTCTGAATAAACCCACTCGAATTTTCATCGCACATACGAAGGAAACACTACATAGGAAACAATACTCTCTCCTCGTTGACATCGAGGTGAGACAGTCTCCACAACTTCCAATGCTCGCAATTTAATTTTAGTTGAGGTCTAATTCTGATCCTAAGCTAACAACGGAGAACAAAGTTTCATTGACATTTCTTTTTAATGACGTATGTTTACAAGTTCAAAACATAACTTAAAGTGCCACAAACCCCCCAATTTTTTTCTCACGATTCCACGAGTCCTCATTGTGTAGATTAGCCAAGAGTAAATGTTCTCAGTGTTGAACATTTCTTTGATTTGTTTTGCGTTGCGTAAGGTGGAAAAAGTGGAATCTGCATGGTGGAGTAAGAAAGGGAATGGGGCTATGCCTAGGTATGAAACTATTTGTTTAAATTTGATATATTGTTGCATCCAGCTGCACTACATCTGTTGTGCATTTTGACGCTTTCCCTTAATATTTATACTATTAGTTTCATACAGACTTTCGAAGAAGAGTTCGCAGTATTATGTCATATGAGGCGTAGTCCCATTACCTTTCCTACTCCCTCCGTGGAACATGCGGATTCCACGTTTTCCAACTTTGACAGTGCACAGAAAATCGAAGAAACGTCCAATACTTAAATTTTGTTAATGAGCCAGTCTATTCAACGAAGACTCTTAGAATAGCGTGAAAAAAATGGGGCTTAGTAGAATTTTAATAGGCCACCCTGCCATAGTTACCTCAAATGTCATGAGCAGCTAGTTGTGACCGAATTAATGATGTATTTTACTTACCATCATCATCGTTAATTGTAACATTTGCAGTGTTTGGAGATTTTATGTCAACTTTAGAGTCAACATCGTCTCCAAGTGCAACCAAAAGGTTTTCAGCTACTTCAAATATGGTATCATTTACTATTGGAAGCAATATATTCCTAGTAGTGTTGAAATCACCAGCGTTGAAAGTAAGCGTTGAAGGAGGATTAGTGTAATCACTCGTACGAATGGCTGATACGGGTGAAACTTTCACGCTAAATTAACATAGAGATACGACAAACAATATGCATTAGTGTTAAGAAAAGAAGTATACTTTACAAGATTTAGTTTAATAGAATATATTAATAAGCAGAACCATTTTCACCGCTGTCGGATGTACGTTAATTTGGTGGTACAATCTGCCATTAAAGCCACTACTTAGTAGATGGTTAAAAGGTACACGATACGACACTGATCCTATGTGTATGTGAAACTTGATGACATGTTATATCAGCTAGTTTCACATATCAAATGATTCACAGCAAATAAACCCGTGCCTCAAAATTTACATACCAATATAAGTTTTACCGGAGTAAGTTAGGTACTGCTACAATGCAAAGCAACAGTTGTAGTGGACTGCATCCAAGAAGAAAACAGTTGCGTATAGATGAAAAATCAATCTGAGATCTGTAGAATAATGAACGCGAAAGCTTTCTGCATGTATGATCCAAAGGAGGCCAATTGTGAAAATACACTATTAGCTAAACTCGGCAGGAATCAAACTATGAAAATATACCGAATCCAGGCCAATGATCTTTGACTAAATAAGCTACGGAGACTACATTTGGAATCCTGACTGACAATTGAGCAGATGGGATGGATGATTAACTGGTAAATAAAATTAAGTACGGTGGAAATAATGTTAGTGCATAAATAAACAAACTTGTCGCGATGAATATGAGAAAGCATATAAAACTTAATAGTAGGAAATGAAATAAACGTCCGTAAGTAGTAAGGAAAAATAAAGCTCATATTCTTTCCATCGACAAACCAAATCGAGAACAACATACAGGTAGTTCTATTAATAAGAACTACGTTTGTAAGGACATATTGTATAATACCATTGCTAAAATAGTTTAAAAAGGATTGTCCCTCTCAGTCACAGTACAAGAAAACGAAAATAAGAGTGTGCGTGAGCAGTGCAAAACGTTTTCACTGATCACCAATGACGATGACAATCGCATTAGTTGAGGGCAACGAACATAACTTACTGGGAGAATCGAAACATGTTTGTGGTAGTTGATCGTCCAGGTTAGTGTAGCTGTTACCCAAGTACAAAAAGAGCAATTTGCTAAACCGGTTTAAAACAATAAAAGTCTTTTTATTCACGAGAATGTAATCAACAGACAACAACAGAGTTTTTTGCTTTGCTTTTTTTTAACCTTCGAGCTGTTGTCAAGTGATTTTCCCAAGTCTTGTTCGCGTGTTCGTCACGTGCGTGGGCAGTTAATTACAATAGCGCGAGAGTCTGATTAAAATCACGAGAGCACGTGTCACATAGTCTTCAGAAAGACCGTTGGTGGAAGTGAATCTGACATTTACTCTTCCTTTGACTCTGAAGATAACCGCCGCTAAGGCTGTCGAAACGTCAGTCACTTCCACCAACAGTCTTTCTCAAGACTAACCTGGACGACAAACTTCCACAAGCATGAACATAACTACGTCATGATACAGCAAATAGACACAAGTTAGAACGATTAGTTCCTTCAGTAAATGAGGATACTCATTCGTTCTCGTGCAACTGTGCAAGTTAATTAGTTGTTATTAACACATTGATACCATTTCGTGAAAGGTAAAGAAGATAAAATACGTTTGAAAGAGCCTACACTAAATTCTCAGAGTTTGCTGTTCGAGTACGGGCAAATCAGACGTCGTTTTAATTGGTCTTACAGCGGGCATCCTACCCGTTATTTCTGTTTTTGTATACTGCATTAAATGACATCTGGTGTGAATACAAAATTTATTTGTTGATAAAACTGAACAGACGAAAAAGAAAGTGAAAGTGAACTATAATATAAATGTCTAAAACCACAGAAGAGCTAATATGGCAAAATTCATCACAAGTTTTACTGACCTCTCAGCTCTTCTGCATCATTGCTAAATTACATCTGATAGTACTGGTTAATCCCTTGTAGTGACATTTATAATCTTAAACCCACTTTTTAATTCAAATGTACGATAAAGGTACACAAAAGAACGCATCAATGAGCAAGTGGCCTTGCTAAGCTTACTAGCCATTCGAGCGCGATAGTACATCATGCTCAATGATACGTTACACATGAAACTGCTACGATACACCTGACGTCGAAAACGGATTTAATCCTCCGTACCCACAGTCCTATAGACATCGCAGCTTAGTAAACAATCGTCCCATTATCTATGGCAATAAACCCTTCTCATGCTTGGTAAGCCTCGATGCCAGTCTTTGCAATTCTATTGAATTTTTCTCAGTCTTTGTGTGCAAACAGTTTAAAAACAAAGAAATTTTAATGGAATTCAACAGAATACATCGAGGCTAAAAGAACAGCTTAAAAGAACTTAAAAGAACTGCTGATGGGATTGAAGATAATCCAAAAGAAGCGCTAATGGGATTGACGATAATCCAAATGAAACGATTTTAAATCTTACTGGACAGCCACTCTCCCCTGACCAAATAAATGTGTTGAAGCTGGGCCTCAGATATAGTCTTGCTACCAAGCCAAACCACTTCGAGATCATGGCTGTTGCCGAAGACGTTTGGGATCAGATCTCCCGACAAGACATACTCAAAGAAGGACGACATACACAAGATAAGATCAAAAACTCTCTTCGTAGTCTTACTTATAGTTACATTGATTTAGATATTAAGCAATTTAGTTTAGATCGTAAGGAAATTAGAATACTCAACAACCTCACTGATACCTTTGCCATACTTAAACCCGACAAGGGTTGTGTTAATGAAACGCAGTGATTATGTGTCTTCCGTTAGGTCTCTTTTTGCTGACCCTAATACGTTTAAGAATATAGTATCTGACCCTACACCTACTAGACTTTCTTCTTTACAAAAATACCTATTAACTTTCACAAAGGAGGCGAAATTACTGAGAGTGATTACAGTTTCCTACGTCCTAAGGCAACACATTTCGGTCGAGCACATGGTTTACCTAAAACACACAAAACATTCTCTTCTCTTCCCAAATTTTCCGCCAATTATTGACACGATTAACACTACACATTACAATGTCGGTAAATTTTCTTTCTTCACTATTAAACCCGCCAACCGTAAATGATTTTACACTTTCAAACTCTTTCGACGCTGTTACACACATCCAAAACATTCCCAAACAACTATTACTAGAAGGATTTGTTTCTTTTGATGTTGAATCACTATTTACTAATGTTCCACTATCTCGCACAGTTAATATTATCCTAATCCTAATTTATAATGAAAACTTTTTAAGTACCACTTTAACGAAACGCACTTTGAAAAAGCTGATTTTGGATTGCTGCAGTAAAACTACCTTTTCTTTTAATAAGTCGTCATTAGGACCTGTCTTGGCTAACATCATACTAACTGAGTTTGAACAGAGTATAGCTTCAGATCTCATTGATAGCGGTATCATAAAATTTTACAAGCGATATGTTGACGATACTCTCCTTTTGATTAAACCTTCCAATATCCCAACGGTGTTAACTAAATTTAACAAATCAGATTAAAAACTTAACATTTACAGTTGATAGTTTTCCTGATGGTAATATCCATTTTTTAGACTTTAAAATTTCGACTGATGGAATTGACGTTTATCGTAAAGACACTCACACTGGTCAGTATACACACTTTACAAGCTTTGAACCTTTTTCACGCACAACTGCATGGATAAAGTTTCTTTTTAACCGCGTTCTTAAAATTTGTAGCTCAAGAAAGCTTTTTAACACCCAAATCAGTTTTCTAAAATCTTGTATGTCGTGGAATGGTTATCCCAACAGCGTAAAATAGTTTCTAATTAATAAACTAAAACGCAAACACAACACCTCTACAATTAAAACGAATAGGTCTTCCGATGATGACAATTCACCCGAAAGTTGGATGCGTATTCTTTTCCTGGGTAAACAAGGTGAAAATCTAGTTAAATCATGCATTTCGAAAATTCGTCATCTCAATCAACCCGTTAAATTTATCGTTATTTATGACACGAAAAAAGTCTCCTATTTTATTTCCAAAAAAGATAAGATTCCGGAAATGTTGCGCAATAATGTCGTCTACCAAATTACTTGTCCTGGTTGCAACAAAACATATATAGGTAAAACCGACCGTTGTCTTCACAAACGTCTTTCCGAACATTCTACTCAACATAACACCAGTGCAGTTGCCCAACACTTTCTCGAATGTGAACACGCTCACTTCATTACCGACTTATACGATCAGTACGACGGACTAAATGACCTTCCCTCATCTTCTAACATATCTACCTCCATTAAAAAAATTTAATCTTTAATAACTATGAAATTCTTTATACGAGTAAGTCTACTAACACCAATAAACTTCTAATAATTGAAGCACTCCACATTAAGTTTAATAAACCTGAGCTTAATTCTGGTTTGAGCTTAAAACTCAACCTTTTTTATTTAGATATTATGCACACTTGTTAATTGTTAGCCCGATATTCGATTACCTGCGGTGTTTACTAATTCCGTCTCGATCATGTCATCACACCTCCTGTATATAGACTCTGGCATGTTATTGTAATATCATTCTGTCTGAGAATGACTTCGAAATAAAGTCGAAATATCACAGTTTCAAAAATAGTTTTATCTCGTATTGACTCATATCTTGAGTTTTCAAGATGAATTTATTCTTCGAAATATGTTTTATTTTATACTTTTTGAAGTTGTCGGCTGGTCATAGCTTTTAACCCTGCATCAGAAGCGTCTTTTGACTAACAGCAATGAAAAGTCCCATTCATATGACAAAACGACGTTTAGCGAGTTTTTGAAGCTACACCCCACAGGCATTTGACAATTCATAAAAGTATGAACCACGGCATAGATTTACCTCACAGTTATATTGGTTTGTAGTGGACCAGTTAGACCAAACAATCTGACACCAAGAACACCATTTCCCACGTCTTCAGAAAAAGAGTAACTGGTCTGTACATGTTCCACCCATGCAACTATAGCCAAAGTTAACAATTTTTTAAATAAATACGCGAGATAAATTAGTGTCTATCATCAAGCCGTGCTAAAACAGTTAAGCTAAAATATAAAACTTTGAAAGAGTTAAAAACTAAACGGAAATTTTACTATCTACAGGATTACCGTCACCTGATGATGATCTTGAGGATCGAGAACGTTCGTTTTAGTTTTTAACTGTTTCAATGTTTCATCTCGTAGCTCAGGAAATTAGTAAGATAATCAAGAAATTATCAAATTTTAACTGAATCCGTCATGTGCTAAAGATGTGCAAATTGCCTACACTAGTGAAACAAACTTGAAAGGAATGTGCACATATTCCCCAAGGAACTTTTGGTAGTAAAATTCTTCATCTCCTCCTCTAGGAACCCAAAGCTTCCAGACTACTAAATTACATTCCATCACACAGATTTGCTTGATTGTGGTTCCCGTACAGGACATTTTTGGAATTAGAAACAATCACTTTCCCTTCTAGAAATACCTTGCTTCTTACGATCTTTCGATCTAGATTTAAAAATAAATGTCCAACATTGTATATCGTTGCATAAGGAGGACATAAAAACACTTTGGTCAGAGTCTTGGGAAAATCAAGTGTTCGTATTTTTAGGCTTGGTATACAAAATAATTAAAAATAGAGTATGAATTTTCAAGTACTGCCCACGTGGTCATGCATACAGTTGTTCCCAATAATATTCCTTACCATCATTATCGATTATCGTCATTGTTAACTTTCCTTGACTACCAATAACCGCTTGAGGATCGACGGGCCTGAGAACAATCTCAAATTGTTCAGATGCTTCAACAAAATTATCCTCTGTTACAAGGATCGTGAAGGACTTTTCTAATTGATCACCTGGCTGAAATTCAATTAATCCAGTTGACGAAGTGAAGTCACTTGCCATTGCTGTGCCCGATACTGTGGTATACCTATGTTAAAAGAAGTATTAGGATACATGACTAATGTTTCATTCCGGCGTTACTACTCCATGTTTATCCCTGGTAAATTTTGACGTACCCGACAGTCACTGCCTTTTCCAGCTCACCAACAAGAGTAACGTTTACCGTAACAAAGCCTTGTCCTTCAAATGCCACAGAAGTTGCATTTTTGAAGTTAACAGTAGATTCTACATAAAATATAAAGTAATAAGTTCAATAATATAAAATGAAACATATAACTCACAATGAATAATTATGAATTATATGTTTTGTTGTGGTTGAAATATGGCAAAATTTTCCTTCAAGTTAAAACTTTAAAGGTACCAAAGAAAAGTTGCGAGCTGGCTGCCAGTTAGGATAATCTGCTTGCCTATACACTCGATTTTTCGTCGCACTGGCGACCAGTGAGTCCCAGTTTCAAGCCTTGACTTTGACTCAAGCAGGATTGCAATCGTTCAAATCTCGCACAGCACGACAAAACATATTTTTCATCTGACTTTTGTAGTGTAGGATTAAGATGATATTTTCTCCTCAAATTACCATAGGATGATTTTTAAATTGAATTCAAATACCACAAATTTACATAATGGATAAAACTTTAATACTGTGCCCGTTTGACTTATTTATTGATCCTTTATTCATTGATTTATTTATTAATTTATTCATTCATTCAATCATTTATTCAATCGCTCATTCATACATACATCAGTTCATTCACTCATTTATTCGTTCCCTCATTTGTTTTTTCGTTTGTTTTCTTGTTTACTTATTTATTTTTATTTATGTAAACGGTAACTCTTTCTAAGTAGTAGACGACTGGATCCCTAAGGACGTTTTTTCCGTTAAACATTAAAGGATTAATTTACGATTATGCTATGCTAAGGAAGATAATGATGATTCTGAAAAAAAAGTAATTTTTACTTGGCTATAGTTTTAATTTCCTCATGCACTACTCGTCATCACCATGCTGTAACGCTTTGATGACCCAAATGCCAATGATACACAGATACCAATGCCAATGATACATTTGGTAAATCACACTTACTGTCGTCATCTGTGATAGTGACGGTTGTTGTTGATGGGTCTCCTATTGTTACAAGATCGGCGTTTATGTCATGTTTGACTAGACGAGCTGTGAAAGTTTCCTCTGATTCAATAAAATTATCGTTCGTAATCGTAATTGAAACATTGACCGTTTGAATTGCATTAGCAGATGTTTGAAATGTCAACACAGTGGACGTGGCATCATAGTCATTACCAGCGATGGCATCGTCATTTAATGTCGACAACCTAGAAGGTAATGCAAGTCAACAAGTAGCAAATCAACAAAAAATATGAGTTAATAATGCAAATAGAAAGTTTTTAGACAATAGACTTTTATAGTTGTCAGCAGTTTAACGTGCAAACGAGGTGAGGGAACCATTTTGCCTTGTTTGCATGCCGAGAATACCAAAGAATATTTAAGGGTGTGTTTACTTTTTCGGATCGATCCTCAAATATAAGTGATCAGCGTACTAACGAAACTTTTGTCATTTTGACCTACTTCCTGTTTGAATTTCGGCTGGAACACATTTTTCATAAAACCTGCATAAAAATTTGAGTCAGAAAAGTGCTTTTTTGCAAGCGGAATGCGCCACTGTTGCACAGCGACAGACAATGACATGAAGTTAAAAAAAAAAGTTTTTGAATCAGTTTTTCTAGTTTCCTCGGACCTTAATAAGTTAAAGCTATTAAGTTAAACCAAGCTTGTTTGTTCTCAATATATATGAATAAAATCGTACGAACCTGGAAGAAACTATTGGTAAGAATACCCTTCATTTTTCTTTCCCGCTAGCTTAACTTTTATAATACAGATTTTTAAGTTTGTCTGCTGGGAAAAGTTTGTAACAACTAAATATAAGATGTATGTATACACCGACAGTGTACTCGTTCATAAAAAATCAAAGTACTTTCAAGGTCTGTTTTGCAAAAACCAACATGCATTTGTGCAAAAGCCAACATAGCTCATCAAAACAATCTTAACATCTACATCAAAATTAGTATAAAGATTTGCATGCAATAGGCCGGTAGCCAGCGTTCTTAATGAATGACAGGATGATACCATGCAATTGTAAATGGCAAGAAACGTGTCAGGGGCCCGTTGTTTAACGAGATTAACTCAGGATCAATGAGAACTTTGTCGATGAAATACTGCTAATCTAGGAAAGAATGTTTAAGGTATTCTGTTTACATATCACAGAAATATAGACAGATTTTACCAAAAAAAAGTTGTAACTAAAGTTACCAAACAAAACATGTCCAACCAAAGAGCCGATTAAATTTGGACCCATGACTAGTGGAAATCATTCTTTCAGCCACCGGGTCCTGCTTTTCAAACTTGAAAAAATGAGTGTAATCAGCGTGTTATTTTCACTCATTAAACTTACAACCACTGAAAGCTGAACATTGATACTATTCATGTGGGAGGTCGGAGTAAATCAGAAGACCAACGAACGTTCGTCAAGCTCATGATCTCAGAAAAACGATTTCTGAGGCCTAGAGGAGAATCGAATCCGCAACCTTCCGATGACCGGTGAGACGCTCCAACCAATGAGGCACTAAGACTCAGATGGTGAGCTGAGTTGCAGGTTCGTCATATGTGCAACCTACGCGGAAGGCAGAGGCTGTAGCGTGTCACCTGTCATCGGACGTTTCTAGGTTCTATACCCATCTGGGGCTCAGAAATCGTTTTTCTGAGATCATGAGTTTGACGCACGTTCGTTGGTCGCCCAAACTTAGAACCATTACGTAAATAAAATGACGGTCTATTAATGGCACTTCGGAATAAGCTTCCACCGATACCAACTAACATTAATAATTACTATCGTAATTACTATGGCATGGCTTTTTAGGAGAGAGGATAGTGCTTAAAATGGTTGTTGTGGTCGAAGTAATATCCTAATCGGTGGTAATGACTGTGATCATGGTGAAGGGAATGTAATATCTTTTGCAGTTGTAGTGGTGACATAGGTCGGGAAGGCGGTGAGGGAGCTGTAGAGGCTGATCTTGCGTTGAGATTCGTTTTCGAATTTGAGAGAGAACTAAGATTAATAATGTTTAAAAGTTTATCTGACTTATGGTTTTTTTCCTATTCTATCTGTAACTCAAGATTAAAGATATTTATTTATTTATTTATTTATTTATTTATTTATTTATTTATTTATTTATTTATTTATTTATTTATTTATTT
>JBAHVQ010000268.1:702679-713594 GCA_036872915.1 Nanipora kamurai | reverse complement strand
AAGCTAGTCAGAACAGAACTTGCATAAACAAAAACAGACTGGTCACAGTATGACTATGTATAGTCTACACACCATACCACTTAGTTGCATTTGTACGACTTATTCAAATGTACAGTGACACTTAAATACTTAATATGCTATAAGTATATGATGCTATCTATTTCAGTTTTAGTTTATACAACTGTAATTTACGGTAGTAAAACACGCTAATTATGACAGTTTGAACATTGGTAGTATTGCTTGTGTTGCGTTGTCTTTGCTTTCAGACATTTTTATAAATCTCCAGGTTTGAGACTTAAATCTCAAGGTTTTTTCAAGTAAATTTTTGAAACCTCAAGGTTTTGGATTTCAGAGGTTGGCAGGTATGAGAATGACTCAAAGACGTCAAATTTTGCTAAAAATTTGAACAAGCTCAAATTAGTCGCAAGCAATGCAAGCAAACGCAAGATGGCGGTCAAACAAGTCACAAACTAAAACTGGCAATGACTTGCGTTCTTGATTGATTGGGGCTTTAGTGAGATAATTTAAAATTTATAAGCTAAGCGAAAATATAGCAATTGTGTTCGGGTTGGTCTTGCCTAAAATAATGGAACAAGAGCACGGCGTTCTCGGAACATAATTTTATGTTATTTCGAGCTTTCGACTATGCTAATCTGTTGCTTGCAACAGCTTGATGATAAATACAAAAGAAAGTGTGGTTACAATACCTATATGCGAAGCTATAAATTATTAAAAACGACAATAGACAGTGACTGCTATTAACGAATGTCTGAATTAGTTGCAACATTGTTTGTTCGTATGAATAAAATATTGGCTAAGCGTTGTCGTTGTCATTTATCGTAACAGCGGTATGCCAGGACTAAAGTGACTTTCTGGCTCGGTAATGTCCTTTGTCAATTACTTAGCCGTTCATAAAAAAATGTCTCCGTGACAGGTGTTCCGATAAATTATCTGCAATGTTCCAGCCCGGTGTATAGTTTTTAGGGTTTCTGATGAGCTCTTTCTTCCTTGTTTCAAACGATTATCGCGTGTCTCCAAAGTAAATTAAAGAAGATTGCTTGCGGGTATATCTTCTATAACAAGTTAGTTTGTTTGACAAGGACAATGTATTTCGATGATGGAAGTTGTTGTTGACAGACGTAGGAAAGGTTTGGTGGTAACATTGTTCTCGTGTTTTCATTAAGTGACAGTTCGTTATTATCTCAATATTTTTAATGACTAAAATGACAGAAAGACTTCGCAGGCTAAAAGCATAAAAAAGGCGTGTATTCCATAATTCATACCTGGTAATTTTCTCGAAAGCATCGTCTGTTATTTGGGTCCTGTACAAATTTAATCTTGTTAAACAAGTCAAACTTGAGAGCTCGTGAAATGCCTCACTTGGAAGTTCAACGCATGACGATAAGTCGATTTCTAAAAATGGAAAACTATCATACAAGCAAATTTCCCGACGTTAAAATATTAAAATAAAACGTTTAACATGTTCAAGGCACGTTCTTACTCTTACAATAAATTGTAAGTCAAATAAACAAGACAATCAACCTGCTATTGCTTGATGAATTATTTGTATCTCTTCAAGTTCAGTGTTGTACAAATTTCCAAACCTGTAGTGATGATCCACGTTATAGTTAAACAGTAAGATCTAGCAACGCACCTTCCAGCTCTGGACAGGACGTTTTTATCAACGACAAAATATCCCGGTCAAGAAATCTACAGCACGATAAATACAAGCACCGCAATCTCCCTTTTAAATTTTGCACGAAACTATAATAAATTTTAAAAAGAGCATAACGAGAACATTAGTTTTTACCACCATGCAGGCGATATCATGGTAACTAGGTATAAGGGATCATCAGGATAGCCACATTAAATAAAAAAAAATTTCATTTCTATATATTTGGACCCTAAGAGGTAGATATCACTGTATACGCAGAAGTAACGCAATGACCGGGAGCGAGGGATGGACTATTTTAGGGCACATAATTAGAAAGCGGGGAGGAAACAAAAGAGAGATTTGAAAGTAGATAGGCTTAACGGTCTGTTTACACTAGCGATTTATTCTGGGACTTTTCTCATTCTGATGCATGTTATCGAATGCACTCATTCGCACCAAAAATTGTCAATGTAAACGGGCCTTAAAGTAAGGGAAGTTTTAAGTGAGCTGCCGTTAACAGAAACCAAAAACCAATCGAATTGACTGGTTTTGTCAAAAATTTCATGGAAATGAAGGGCTGACTGGAATCTATGAACAAAACTGAAGAATCGTTCCAGATCATTCCGTGCCCATGGCATTGTTGTTAAACGCTTAGTTACTCTGCAAAGAAAGCAGGTGCCGAGAGTGGGAAATCCAGATAAAAGTGGAACGAGAAAAATAAGCAGTGGCGTCAGTTCTAGGCTCTTCAAAACTGCTAAGACGTTTAATCATTATTTGGGTTCCTCATGGTGAACTTACAACATCGGAAATTGTTTAGAATTATGTCCCAGAAACATTCATTAAACTCGTATTAGATCTTTCCATCACAAATTCCGAAGAGATTTGGGCTACATTCTTAATGATACCCGCGATCATTTAACGTTACGAGTTCATTTATGAGCCTAACAACATCCACCAAAGGTTCAAGAATGTCTTAGTAGGGTAATAAACTTAAAGAAATCATATTCATAAATAGTCGAAGTAGTGTCATGTATTGAATCCAATCACTCTGACTCGTTATGATCGCGTAATGGTGAGCATCATCAGTTTCTAGGGGTTCGGCAACACGATTTTGAGAGCCTTTTCTCATAAAACAGTAACTATTTCTTGTTTCACCTTCAGAAATCTGCCTTTGACGAGTAAAATAGTTTGGTGTTGGTAAAAGTAAAATGATCTGACGTCAGCCAGATAAAAGTATAAGCGCCTCGTTTGGACAAGAAGCAGTTAAAGGTGAGATAAAGTTAGTTTCTTTACTTTATCATTATCTTTTACCCTGAAAATCCGGCTGATGAGATCAGACCTCCTGGTCCACACCACGACAACTTCAATCTCTCGGTTGTGCCGCACCTGCTACTGAGCATCTGCAGATCAGCATCAGTGACCTAACGAAACAGCAATCAAAAGATTTTAGTATTTAAGTTTCGTCAAGAAAGGCTCCAAAATGTTTTGAGGTAAATTTTTTTTGGCCACTGGGCCAGGTTGCATAGAACCTCCCCTCAAGGGCCATCTCGAGTGGTACTCTTGCAGTTTAATTAAGTCTAGATTTATGGCAGTTACACAAAGAAGCGTACCGTTCTCTGAAGTGTACGATTTGTAGGATTATTTAGGGGTTCACGCTGCCTAAAGTCTTGATAAGTAAAAATATTTTCACGTAAACTCACGGAATCTACCAAATGTACGGGAGAATTTTCATTGATGTGTTGTTATATGTAAAAACCTTTGGATAACGTGAAAACCGTAAAAGACCCCGCAGTTCATATACCCTCTAAAACAATAAATGTTCACCTACTTGAATCGCAAGAGTCCCACTTACGATTCTCATATATACATAGATGGAGGTTTTACGCAACCGGGAGCTGGTACCCAGGACTTTTAGCTCCGCTGCGGTGGGTCAGCATGTATGTTACAGGGATTGGATTTCACACGACACCGAGAATTTCAAGAAAATTATATTTTTTTACATAGCTGATAGTTTTTTCCTCAATGATTAACAATTTTTGGGCGAGACAAAGGCAGAGACAAATTTATCTACATTGAAAAATTCACAAACTTTATAGCGATAACCGAGTTCAACCATTGTTTTGTTATTCGTTTGCTTTTTGATCTTACCTAGTTTTATTATTGGCGAACGTACAAATCTTTTTGGCAAATCGGCTGAACCAATTGGCCTAACGAGCCTTATTTAGGAAGCGCGCGTGAATGAGCAAAATATCAGTTGCATAATAATAACGTAGCCCAGTCAGCGCACATGACCAAACCATTACTTGCAGGTAGTAAGGTGCAGGTTACGCAGAGATCTTTGTTCCAATAAAAAAGGTGAGTAAAATAAATCAAATTATGATAACTTTTTCAACGGCCGTGTTCCCGAGAAGCCCGAATATGTAAATTGTGTAATTTGATTGGTTCATATGCGGTTAGCTATTTCCAGCATTCGCAAGCTCACAGGGCACAATTAAAAAGCTAATTTATTTCGCGTAAAAACCAAAGATTTAATTGTCGAAATGCATGATAAGCAACCTGAAGAAGAAAAATTATGCTACAACATTGTTTTTCTTAATTGTTCTGAATAAAAATTGAACTCATTGGCAAAACGTCACGAGTTCTTCAAAGTCTTCGTAGTTTTCTATTGTATTTCAGTAGTACAAATAACCTACTTACTTGAAAACAACTTACTGACCTCGTCTGTTCTGTCTGAAGTAGTGAGATATCAGACGTTTGTCTTTTTGCACGTGGAAAAACGTCGGTCCCATATTTCACTAGTTCAGACCTCACGCTCGATGAATAAGTGATAAATATTGATAATAAGAGATAAATATGATCACAATTAAGATCAACGTAGGTTATGAAACCACAGGCTTTTGTTTTTCCATGTTTCCTGAAGGGATTGGATAATTCAGTAGAGCTTGTTTAGATGATTTAGGACCTCCACTCCCCAACAGACTAGGCTGTGGCGGAGGTCAGTATCACCCGAGGCAGGAGAAATTGTGATGGTCATTTTTGAGTAGTTCTGTACCTGAGTGATTGGAAACGGAATGGTAAAGGATGGTTTGGGGGTGCATCTGACGACAGGGCGGTGTCTACGTATTTAATATCCGCGGTCCTTACTAGCAAACCGTAACGTTTAATTTATTCGGACGTTAATCGAAAATTAAAACTAAACAAAACCAACGCTACAAGCACCACTTGTATCATCTCGCCAATCACAGTAGTTTATATCAATCACCAGTTATTAGTTTATACAGTAATCAGCAGTCTATATCAGTATGACAGCTTATACAGAAATCAGTTTATGTTAGTATAATAGTTTATACAGTCAGCAGTTCTCAGTTTATTCAGTAATCAGTTTATGTTAGTATAATAGTTTATACTGTTACCAGTTATCACAGTAGTTTATACAGTTTTTAATTTTCAACGTCTTATTCGTCAACTTTACTTAACGTTGAACACAAAGTTGGTTCATGTGGGAGGTTGGTAAATATCAGACGACTGGTAAATATCAGACGACTAGTAAATATCAGACGACTGGTAAATATCAGACGAACGTCCACTCTTTGTCTTATTTGTTACTTTTTTCATCTGCACAGTATAAATCTTTGATTTCGATCAGAGTTGGATCAAACAGGAGTTCTTTAATATTGCCTGAAAACTGTTTCAAACGCCATTCGATCTCACAGCTTGCTGTCCAGCCACGAGCCGTGACGCCAGGGTCTTGTAATTGTGTTACGTCTGAAAACTGGGAAATTTTGCGACAAAATATGCTCTAGATGCATGCAGATGCAATATACATATTGGCATAATAGCAACAACGAGAGATCAACGACCTTCTGATCTTTACGGTGGTTCTTCTCAAAAACATCGTGTTCAACATAATTAGTGCTATTTTATCTGTAACCATACATGAAACAAAAAAATTGCACCAGTAAACTAAATGCGTGGAGGGCTTGGCAGAATTTTGGAACCTTTTCTAAGACTTTCCAGCATAACTCTTTTCCTTTTCGAAAACTAATGATCAAACATCATTTCCGATTATTTAATTTTTCCGAGAGCTATGAGATGGGTTCCTTTCACAATTTTTTTTGTAACATGGTTTCAGATGAATGCCATGTACATATGCGCACTACTCTGATGTTGAATCACACTTCTGTTTGTGATGGTTGAAACCACCTTTTGATTTGCGAAGATTTTACATGTTCAAATTCTTTCTTTGATACTGTTAACTTAATAGTTTGACATTATTGTATTTCACATCTTTTATGTCGTATTTTAACAACACGATAGAAACTCATTATATCTGTAGAAATATAAAACCACACGTACATGAAAACAAGTTAATCCAAACTGAAGATCGCACAAAATCGTACAGACTGAATGACGAAGGTCTGTGCAAAAAAAAAAAGTAAATACTTTCACGTACGGACCGAACAAACGAGGTTAATCAGGAATTTGTATATGGTTCCTTCCTTCATCGTTTTTAACTGTTCTTGTAATGTCAGGTGACGGTTTAAGTTTCCATGCTTGTTTCCGTGAGCCTTTTTATTTCATTATTGCTCTACCTTAAAACCCTCGAGGTAGATGATTTCATTAAGTCATAAGCGGTTTACGTCCTTAATCCTCCGTAAAACGGATCTGAATCTGGTTTGTTTGTTTTTAAATCAACTTAGAAATTTTCCTGCCGAAACTTGCCGATCTTCCAAGCAAAATTTCCCAAGTAAAAATAGCAATAAAAATGCAATTTTAACTGATCAGAAGGGTTCTTTGCCCTGCTATAGATATGAAAGAAATGTTTTGTGTCAAGTTCCTATATTTCTTCTAGAAGTAATATTTTAAGTTGTACATACCAATTAATAGCACCTGCATTGCCTGCAGCATGATTGAGCAGTATGCACATTATAATCAAGGGCTACATAGCTCCCACAAACATAACAGCTTTTTGGCCATTACCCGTAAATATGCTCGGGAGATTGTTTACTAAGACATTCCTTTTTCCTAGCACTTTGGTTAATGGTGTATCAAATTATTTATTTGCTATTTGCTAGCCACTAAATCAGCAATAGAACCTGTCAAGGCCTCGTGTCATTAGATACAAAAGCACGCTCAGCATATGGTTCTAAACGTAAGAAAATATGTTACGACTAATTGTATTAACGGTATATCCTTACCAAAGAAATCAACATTATATATGTAGAGCAGCAAAAGGTCAAATATCATATTTTAAGATTCTGTAAAAATATAAGGGAAAATTATTATAACTTATCAAACTTCGAATTATTCGAGTTTTAAACAAACGATAGAAAGGAAACGGTAGCACTGTTTACCTGATATTGTTGTCAACGATTAATTGGCTTTAAAGTTGTGGTACTTTATAACTTCACCAAGATTAACCTTCTCGTTTTTCAATCAAATAAGCTTCAACACTAATATATTCAGCTCTATAGTAGTGCGAAGATGTTATTCAAAATTATATTTCACGATAATATATGCAAATTATGGTACTTGCCCTCTACTCAAATACTGACTCCCGCCGTTGCAATACGCACCGAGCTCGAATCACCGTTTACCATCACGTTTCTGCAGAAATCATGTCGATTTTCATTGTCTTCAAAAGTCAAGTCAATCCTACATTTCGATCCGATTGACTTTTCGATCTGCTTTAATTAAGTCAATCCGCTTCATGTAAACGATCAAGGGACATTTAACCAGATTGGATCGAAAACTAATTAATATTTCAAGTCCATTCAGATTTTGTCGATCCAGATTTTCGATCCGGCTTCATGTAAACAGTCCATTGAGAGTATAAAGGCTCATGTACTTAGTATGACCATTCTCATATCCAGATCCCGTCCCTTTTCTCGAGTGAGTAGCGTTAAGAAAGCTGAATGCATCTTGGGATGAGAATGAGCATGATTGTGGTATACGACTGTCTTACACTCTTACTTGATGTGTAAGCGATGTATCATGTGGTAAAAACCGCTGATTGGTCAATATAGTTAAGTAATGAACTTGCGCAGACAATAAATCTACTGACCTGAGACGTGAAATTGGCGATGTTTACAAGTTGTTCTAATGGGAGGAAGAAGAGTTTAAGATGGTGTATGGCTTAAAGTTTTCTCATTTTTCATGCAGCTCATCATTGAATACGTAGGTAATTGTTAAGTTCACCAGAAGTACCACAAAGACGACTGCAAGTTTCAATCGGAGGCGTGTGAATGACTAGAGGGATTTGTAATTCGACGATTAATGTTTGAATTGATACAATTCTTCACAAACACCATGCCACGAACAATAGGCCGGCGCTAATGCAGTTTCGCACACCTACCATATAAACAGATGTAACATAGGTAAATTATGTATCAATCGATAGCTTATTACCAGGAGATTGTTTTGATACCATAATATCAACCGTTCACCTTAACTACAAGATATTACAGCCAAGAAACGTTTTCACTTCGTTCCGACAAGCTTCGGTTGATTGGGCGACGCTTGTGACCTCCATAGCTGTGAACAGGGGGACCGTCACTTGGTAATATGGCAATGTTCGTAAGACCAGAATGGCTTGTAGTCCACTTCTCTCAAGGCGTGGTAACATGCAGACCTTCACTATGTTAAGCTAAAATTGGTTAAACCAATAAATAATAGCGAGCTTTCATAACACTGCGATCGGTACGGTGAACCTATGGGTAAAAAAGTGAGAGTGCCATATCATACATAGTCTTTATAGATAAAAGAGAACTATTCGCGTAGCACTGGGCCTTAAAGCCGCTCAATTTAGTTACATGGTGTGCAAGCCTCGGCGGAAAAAAAACTTCTTGACGCACTCTCACGATTACCATTTCGAATTGGAAATTAATAAGCCATTCTGGTTTTACGAACGTTGTCATATTACCAAGTGTCGGTCCCCCCGTGCACAGCTGAAGGTCAAAAGGGTCGCCCAATCAACCGAAGCTTGTCGGAACGAAGTGGAAACGCTTCTTGGCTGTAATATCTTATAGTTGAGGTGAATGGTTAATATTATGGTATCAAAACAATCTCCAGGTAATAAGCTATCGACTGATGTATAATTTACCTATGTTACATCTATTTATGTGGCAGGTGTGCTAAACTGCATTAGAGATCAGGATTGTAGTCCGGTAGCATTTGGGCTTAGCTGACGTGGTCTTGTTTTTAAACTGTCTTGTACAACATCAAGAAAACCTATCCGTTTGATCGAGGTAAAAGGACAGTTAACTAATAAGCATTTAGCACTACATGGAAAAGTCCTAACCAAATTATAAAGGCTGTCAAACATTTTTTATCAAGGCTGTCCTCAACTAGAGAATAAGAAACTGAAGAAGTAAAATAATGCGAGGTAATGGATTGATAATGTTGAAGTCAGTTCATGCATTCATACGTACTTGCGCTTGGGTATGAGCATGTCTTTCTGTAAAAACCAGTGCAATATACATTTATATTATTGCAGCTTACTTCTTTCCTTTACCTATTTTTAAATGCTTCAGCAATGAGCTTCTTAAAATATTCCCATCTACGATAATCTCCAGTTAGAATAGGAATATCTTCATTAAGGTTTTCTTTTAAATTTAGGTGCAGTGCTTAATATATGGTCTGGACAAGAATAGTGGCCATCTTGGCTGTATAGTGTTTGAAGAAATTAACCTTATAAGCCAAGTGATTTTTAATAGGGCTAAGTTATGGTGTCTTTCATAAGAATGCAATCTAAAACATTTTATGCTGTGGATTGTATCTCAGTCACTTTTTAACCAATCTTTCTGAAAATTTCAGTATTGTAAGATGAAATAACTATCTAGGAGCCAAACCTGTCAAAATAGAAATTATTGTGTTTCTCTTTCATTAATTGTATTCTATATAAGTACAAAAGTTGAGAAAAACACTATTTTTGAAGGAAATGTTTAAAAAATGCAGAAACACTTGTGAATGCTCCATTTTTTAGGTTTAGCTCCTAGAATATACATTTATTAATAAAATAAGCCATTTTAAACATTTCTCAGATTATGTTTTTTATGCTAAATTTTGTCTGAAAGTAACTGCATATTTTGACCTTGGGGGTAATGAACCCGGTTACCATGGCAACACACATGTGGACAATTGTGTTTTCTGATTCCTATTGTCATATGCTACAATACTATGAAACTTATTTTGATCTACACCTAAATGGCAGGAAAAAGTTTTTTTGAGTGTAAGACCACCTTAAACCTCTCTAAGCCGGACGCCTCTCTGAAGCGGACAATGAATTTGGTCCCGAGATTGTCCGCTTTTGAGAGAGTTCACTGTATTCAAAACCCCGCCAACATGGCCGATTTCGAATCTGACGAACAGCCGGCGCTTGCTGTTACTAAGTCGAAGACGACAGCAGAGAAAGAAGAAAACCAGGAGTATTTGGGTTCATGGTATAAACAGGCAGCGTCTTCTACTAGGCGAATTTCATACTCTAGCAGGGGTGGATCTAGACTGTTGCAACCGTTGCAAAAGCAACAGTCAGAATTTTCGAATAATATCGGTCACAACAAATTTGCATCAAACAACTAATGCATTAGGAATGCATGCGTGTCGTTGCGCAAATTCTAATTAGCTCTACGTCAGCGGCGTATTCAGAAGTCTAACATGAAGTAATGACGACAAATCATCAAGACGCGATCTCATCGTTCAAAATCACTCTGATCTGTATTCTGCTACAGTCGGCAACAGTTGAATCATCAAAATTTCTAAATATAGCAACCCTTGGATACAGTCAGATGTATCCATCCAATCAGATTGCGAATTGCGGCAACAGTCAGACGTTGCCTAGCCAATCAGATTGCAAATCACGGCGACAGTGGCAACAGTTGCATACAATTGCGCAATATGCTTCATAAGACTGAATTTCTTGGTGTATGTAAAATAAAATAGTGCGCAAATATATTCACTATTGGCCAGTCCAGGCCCGATGAGAGGGGGGGTCAGCCTGGTCGTTGACCGGGGGCCCGGGGCCAAAGGGGGCCCGCTTTTAAGGAAACAAAAGAATATTTTATATATTATCTTAATTGTGAAACGATAAAATCGATTTGACAGCCAACCTAATTCGAACAGAGTTTTCCTCCCTCTCTTTGCTTCATTTTCTCCGCTTTGTTTTTCTTTTCTTTTGGTAGAGCCGGATTTATGTTGATAGCTCATAATCATGAAATACATTCATTATTCATGAACATTTCGCCACATCGGTATTCGGCTAGC
>JBAHVQ010000268.1:618564-629028 GCA_036872915.1 Nanipora kamurai | reverse complement strand
TAGGCTACTGGCTACGGGGGAAATATACCTTGTCATTTTGTCTTTGAAATTTGAACTTTCGAGATTGAGTGAAGTATATAACACCTCAACTCCTCAAGTGGCAGAAATTTGATCATGTTGGATAAAAAATACTTATCGTATATTGGCAGCCGGCAGGCCAGAAAATTGCAAATACATGCTTAGAGTACTGATTGACTGACAATCGCTTTACAAATGTACTTTATAACGATAAAATTTATAATTTTATATTAATATAATCCTTTGTAACTTTTAGATCTGATGCAAATGGTAATTGCCTCATTTGCCTGTATAGCTCTGTTTCCTTAGCTTTGACAGGTTGTATGAGCAGTTGTATGTCCTGCACAAAATGTCCCAAATAGTCTCCCATTTCTAACAAAATTCCTTTGGCTTCCACCAAAGGTGTGTGCGCGAGTGTCTGGCACCTTAAAACCGGATTGCTCATTTTAGGCCTTTCATTACAGATGGGCTGTCCATGTCCGGAATCACATACATCTCCTTGTTAAATTAGGGGATCGGTGTTTCCTAGGCATGCTGATGAGCCCTGGCATGGGGCGAAACAGTCAAACTTAAATTTTAATTCAAATTTTAAAGTTCAAAATTCGAACATTGACGGCCCCAATTCTGTCCCGTATCATCAAGTAAACATGCGCGCACGCAACGCCCCCCCCATGTGAAACCATCGGCCACGCCCCTCAAAAATGTTTTGACTAACGTAAAAAAATTCCTGGATCCGCCCCTGGTAAAAAGTACTATGTATTCTCTTTCGTTCCATGGTCGCACAATACGAGTACTCACGCCATTAAAAATATGTACTGCCGGTATCTAATGAACGAAAAAAAGGTATCTTACCTTTGAATGTTTGAAACACCAAAAATGAGACGCTGAAATCGCTTTAAACTTTTCTCCAAATTAGCAAGGTAACTTTAACTCGTTCGAGCTTCAAGCAACGATTGTCATGTGCTTTCATCTGTGCGTGGTCGCCAAAACGTCGTGTGCTCGGTACATTCTCGAACATTCTCGATGATAAACGGTTTCTAGGCCCCTTAATCAATCGGTCGTGTAATCAAGCAAGTGCGCAATCAAGATCGGCCACACTTTTACGCTTACGCAGGCCCGAAGGACAGCGGACCCAAAAACTAGTACTTTTACGGTATCTACTATTAAACTCAAGAAATAGGAGCGATTGTTGAATTTGCTCTTGTTTGCTCCCCCTAAATGCAGTTCCAACAATGGCTATCTGTCGTCCTTTCATTTATTTCCTTGTACTTACTTACTTACTTCTCACTTTTTATCTTTAAAAGCATCACACGATTACTTTCTCGCCTCGTTTAAACTGGAATTCCTGGCCAATGTTCTGCAGTCTTCTTGATCCCTTAATAGCAATTGCTGCTCCTCTAAATTTGCGTCTGGCGTTGAATATTGGTTTTGTTGCTTGTTCATCTACATTCTCACGCACGTCAACGCCTTTGTCTTCCTGAAGCCAAGGATGATTAAGGATTTGTTGAGCTTTATACCTCTGCCTTGAATCGACAACCAATAATTTCCTGACCAGGTCTTTTCCTTCGCTCGACACACCATCCCAGTAAGGCGACAAAAACTCGTATTCACCTTCAATGATTAAATCAAACAGTTCATCCTGATCCTTGTTTGGACTTCGGAAAGGAGGAAAGCCACAGAGCATAATGTACACAATAACGCCTGCAGCCCAAATGTCAACTTCAAGTCCATATCCAGTTTCCTGCAGGATTTCAGGGGCAACGTACGTTGGAGTGCCACAGATTGTAAATAATGGACTTCTAACTTCTACTGCAAGCCCAAAATCCGCTAGTTTTAGTTGTTTATTTCCATTAGCTTTGACATTCACCTGAAAAATATTAAAAGTTGTTTAAAATATTGCCGGAAGTTGATAAATTAATAATCTATTTCTAGGACAAATTTATTTTTCCTCTCAACGAGAAAAGGAAAGTGCGGAATCTACCCTCAAGTGGTTGTCCTGGTCATGGTCTGGAGTCTGAGGGCATTGCAACTGCGAAAAATTTTGAATTCCCTGGCCTCCAAATATCCTTTCCAACACTTTAAGAAACTTAAGAGAAATCTAAAGGGTCTTCTCAATTATATGTACATATCATCAAATTCAACTGATCTGTCGCCTAGTTTTGCCCACAGTTCATGTTCATCTTTAACATTACGTCGGCCTAATTAACATGACGACGTCAAAATAATTTATCTAGCTGTTCACTACTTCCCAAACACACAGTATTGATTAAGAAAATGAATTTAATTCCTGTCAGACAATCAGAAAACTTTTCTGGGTTTATACTGTAACTTGAGAGGTATGCAACGGCATTAACCATTTCATCCGAGGTAGCCCTTTACAAGAACCAAACAAACAGGAAACATCAAAAGACAAAAACAAATTCGCATTCTGTAGATAAGGTTAATTGACTTGCTGGCGCTGATACAGTAGAAGACAACAGTGCTATAAGGGAGATGAGCTTTCAGGAAATTAGGTTAGTGCAGTGGTGTAGCCAGAGAATGTGTAATGCCCGGGCATGAGAAGCACACTAATTGGGGAGGTCCGGCTGCATGCTCACCGGGAAAATTTTTGAATTCTTGGGTTTCTGAAAGAGTGCTTTCAGCATTTTGAGGGCGCTATTCTCGTATTTTACACTTCGGCGCCGAGTTGGATTCGAAGGCTTCAATTGGCGCTATACTTGTACAGATCGTCCAAATTACTTTTTGAACCTCACGATATCTCACTGATGAGAACCAACTGCGCAAATTGTTGGCTTGGAAGGGAAATGTTAGCATGGTAATGACCACTGACTAATGATTGTGTATGTGTTTGAGGAACTCTTAGTCGTACTCGTGCCGTAACTCAAGCAAGAAGTTACTCTCGTAAGGCTGTAAAGCCATTGGTCACTTAAACGAGGCAAATCTGATCTGCTTTGATACAAAATTAGTCAGGTCAGGTGATATTGTTCGATTGACTTGAAGTTATTTGTGACTGATTCTGAAAATTTGCGTCAACGACTGGCTGAAGAGGCGAAGGAAACCAGCTAGGTCAAAAATCAATGCGAAACTTGATAAGTTCTTATTGTCGTCTCGAATTGTTCAAACTTTACCGTATATTTTTTGGTTGAATATGCCAAATGCGTTTTGGAACACCCCCATGTTTGAGCTGACGCCCGGGCCTGAGCCCGGGTGGGTCCAGGTCTGGCTACACCACTGTATTAGTAAAGATTTACCGACACCTAACGGCTTGAAGTTCAGCAAGTTAGTGAGGTAAGCTTGCTCTGCCGTCTGGGTTCTGGTGTTCCACAGTTTGATCAGCAAGATTTTCTAAAACTTTAATAGCATAGAATCGCAATCTCAAAATACAATACAATAGAATACAATCTCAAAATACAATACAATCTCAAAATACAATGGAAGAGTTTAGTATGAGTAGTTTCAATTAATGACTTGTGTGCTGACGGTGTTTCAAGCCAGAAAATCCTCCGCATGCAGCTAATTTGGAACTTTTATCCGATTTTTGGAGCAAGTACGGGAAAGATACAATAATCCCATACGGGAAATACACAATAATCCTTGTGTGTGATACATAAACACACAAACAAAGAAAAGCATAAATGAGTTGAACATGCTGTACTTCAATCCATGAGAATGCATAAAATTAATGACATTTATCAGACCGCGTTCATAGTTTCCACTATTGTCGGATTTTCTGGATCTCCTCTTTTCCTCTTTTTGGTCAAACACTCATATAAAGATGCTCAGAGAACTATGTCAACTTTTGCAACTTTCACCATCTTTCTGTTCAAATCTTGGCAGGAAATTAACTGTTTTGGAACCTACGATAAAAACTGTGTCAGAAAAGTGCTTTTTTCTGCCCTTTAGTGGAGTTGACCGAAAGCTGAGTAAGATTTTTCTGGCAATTTTTTCAATTACTTCTGACTTTGATTAATGATCAAAGTTTCATGATATAATTGAAAAGTAAGAATTGTGCCACGGCTTCAGTTTTAAAATTTGTCGGTGATAAAAATAATATAAGAACTTATAATATAACGTGCCCTAAATGCTGGCTTAGTGATCTTCCGCAGGTACGTTAGTATTTGCTTAACTTATTTTTTGCTTAACTATTATTTATTTTGCCATCACTTTCGCTATCTGATATAGTTATCTAAACGGTAGATTCATTGATTGTACTTCGCAATGATCTTCAGGATAATATGAAGAGAAAATTTTGTGATAAACCTATACCACAAAAATCATCTTGAAAACTTGAGTTGACTTGTGCAGGATTCAAATTCGCATCCTCAGGTTTCAGTACAGTACCTCTACCAGTTGAACTATCAAGTCAATCAGGAACAGTATGATTATAGAAACCAATTTAAGTGTACGAGATCTAACGCCTTTCCACGAGGATGTGCAGAGTTTTTATACTATTTTAGAATCATCTTCGGGGTAACATAAAGCAGGCCTCTTGATGAAAAAAACGAAGGGCATTGATCAATCGAGCTCCTAAACTTAGCCAGGGGCTTGATCGAGCTCCTGGGTCGGGTTTAAAGGAACTGCTATGCAAGACATCTAAAAATGACTTACAAAGCAGTACAGCCTGGCTGACTAATCAGACTAATTCCTTTACAATGTGTGACAACAAAGCTTCTATGAATAACGTTTGGTAATATATGACATACGTCAGGGGCGGATCCAGCAAAAAGCTTGAGGCTAGCTTGATGACATCATTATATGTATGGCGTCATATTTGGTAAATGACGTAGTCTATATGTGTGGTATTATCGTTATAAGCTAGGATGGCAAAAATAATCGAAAAAATTTTCGAAGGTCAGGCAATCAGGAGTCACCACACACAATACAACATACTCTTCACTACAAAACCCACTGTGAGTGGGACGTGTTATACATCTGCGACGTCAAACTCGCACCGAAAATCAGTATCAATATAAACATATTACGAGCAATTAAACTAAAAATTAAATCGTCCCCGTCTCGACCACTCTAGGTGTCTTGTTTACCGTCGCAGGGTAACAACTATGACATTGGCAGAGCGGAAAATTTAGAAGCAGTAGCTGTCTGAAATGTGAACCTTTTGTCTTCTCGACCCAATTAATTTATGGAAAATCGTTTTAGGCGACTTCAAAGAACGACTGTGGGTTGCAAAGGGCTCATATTTCATCACTATATTCAAGAATCCCTCGGCAAGAAAATTTGTTGGATATGCTTAATCAGTATAGCTCCCGCCAAATTTGAGCTACACTCAACCTTATATTTGATTGGCTAAGCCTAATCAGTATAGCTTCTGCCAAATCTGAGTTACACTGAAAAACATCAATGTGATTGGGCAGACATAAATAGCCATACACGTGCTGGCAACAGGCCTAATTAATTCCCTTTCCTTCGTTGCCCAGCGCGAATAGCAGAATAGATTCCTTGAATTCCTGATAACATTTAATAAATTTACTTATAAATGTACCGGTATCTTGTTATCATTTGAGGCGAAATTAACTAACGAGTCCTATTATCGAACCAGACTATTGAGACAATTGCGCAATATATTAAGCTTCTGTATTTCATTTCAAAGTTTGGCTGATGCTCAAGCATCGTTCGCTGCCCTCTGGATCCACCCCTGTACGTGTATCAAAGAAACAGTAGTTACAAAAATTCTTTATATTCTTTAACATTTCAAATGTAATTAATGTACAGTTTATCATATAATGTGTCTGTTACAGTAACCAAAGTAAATTCTATTCAACTGTTTTCTTTACGGTCAGCAACATTAAAAGAACAAAACAGCTGAAAGAACAAAAGTGGCAATAAATAGGAACAATTATAAGTTTATGCTTAAAATTTGGTAGCAATATCAATCTTAAAATAATTAAGTGTACTAAGTACTAAATATCATCATTAGGCTCAGTCAATTCAAGTTCCTGAACTGTAACACCACTGGTGCTTACGTTGTCATCATCTAGAATAGATGAATGTAAGACTTGCAATTTTTCTGGTGGTTCATCATTGCATTCTAATTCATTTTTAGCCTTCTGAATCTGTTTGGATCTTCGTTTGTCCATCTATGATTTCAAGGCCGTCTCAATTATTTCCTTTATTATGAGTTCAGTTCCTGTCATTTTCCTTGAATAACATAAGATCTTCCACCACTTTGGGTGACGTTGATAGATGACGATCTGATAGCATCAAAGTAAGAACTGAGAATGCCCTTTCGATTGTGCTATTGGATCCAGAAATGGGTAATATTACACATGCAATCAGGCACAAATTGGGGTATTCTGCCTTTCTGTTCCATAAGGCATTTTTCCAAAGCGAAAGAGCGCCAATGCTTCTTGCATACATTTCTCTTACAAAAACCTTGAAAACTTTCCATTCGGACAAAGATTTCATCAGATCAAACACTTTCTTACCAAGAGGCACTTTGAAGTATTATATTATGCACGAAAAGAAGTGTTTCATCAGGATATGCAAACACCGAGAACTTTGTTAAAAACCGATGCAATAGCCGAACTTTTTCACAAACGTTGAAGTGTTTGGATAGCTAGAAACAGTTTATATAAAATTCTCAAAAACTTTCAAGAAAGGAATGCAACAGAAAGGAAGGTTGGAAATGGAAAAAAAGCTGAACAGTTGACATCTCAGGAGAGGAAGAGGTTATGAAGGCAGCAACAGACAATAATGGCGTGTCTCAAGCAAAACTGGCCTTGCGATTTGGAGTTGACAAATCCTATGTTCTTCAGCAGAAGAAAAAAGGATGCAAAAATTACACGAGAGAAAAGGCACCAGAATGCTCTGAGCGGAAAGAAAAGAGGCAGAAAAGGTGCTGCAGAAAATTGTCAAGGACTGTGCTGAAGCCCTCGTCATGTGTGACAGTTGTCATGGATGATGAGTTATATTTCACATCTGACCATTGTCAGATGCCTGGGAATGGCAGATTCTATTCACAAAATAAGGAGAAACGCCTTCAAACATTAGATATTACGAGAAGTAGTAGTTTGAACCGAAACTTCTTCCGTGGTTGGCAATCAGTCAAGAAGGACACAATGAACCATTCTTTGTTTCAAGCAGGGGTAACATCAACGGAAACGTTTACCGGTAGGAATGCATTACGCGCCGTTTAATACCATTCTTGCACGAGCATTGTGCGGATGATAGTTCCTTCTTTTGGCCTGATCTTGCCACCTCATATTACGCCACGAACACAATTGCTCATTTGCGTGGGAAAAAGATCCACTTTATTCCGAAGGGTGACAATCCTCCAAATGTGCCACAGCTTCGTCCCATTGAGAATTTCTAGGGTATTCTGAAATCAAAAGTATATGATGGTGGCTGGACGGCAAAAACAGAGCAGCAGCTCAAATTCCAGATAAAGAAATGTCTCCGTTAGCTTGATTGCAATATAGTCCAGGTTATGATGTCATCAGTTAAAACAAAGTTAAGGAAAGCCGTTGACTCATCATCCAGATTGCCGCTGCAGATAAATTCGAGAAAATTAAAATATATCGTTTAACATTACCAACGTTTATCGTTTCGTCACATGTATAACTACTTTGCTTCAAGCTTACAATTTTGTCCACTTTTTAGTCATCACACGATCTGATACTGCATCTCAAAAGAATCAGTATTAGAGGAGAAAATCGAGGTGGAAGTTGGTTTAATTTATGTAATTTCTTCCTCAGATATCCAAATAACGTCTCGGTAGTGATTTCCATTGTGTTTTGCTCACGAATTATCGATGAATTTGAGATGTAATTGTAAACGTCTGTTATCTGCTGATTTCTATAACCTTTAAAGACGTTAATCCAGTACTGAGGGTCAAACCACTTCATATTTGTGTAAACATCCAGGGAAAATTCACTGAATCTTTCCACTAAGTTGACTTTAACCTCTCAGCTACACGACCAGCTGTAGCTAATGTTACATGTACTTTGATTCCATCCATTGCCACATAGACAGAATCTTTATTTTGCCCTTTTCGAAGTTCATGACCTGCCTTTTGATAGGTCCTGGATACCATAAAAACATCGGTGCCCTCCCTGGTTTGTAAAATATTAAAAAATCTCAGGCAGCTGTCACTACGTACATCTCCAGTCTTGCTCGCTTCAATAACTTCAGCAAGCCCAGAGAAGGATAATTTAAGGCTAGAAGCAAAATCAAAAAGCGGGAAGGCTATGACTTTCAAATACCAAATATGATGGGCCAACCTTTTCTAAAATGTCTAAATATGCACAAACCTTGTGTAAGATTTAGACATTCTGGAACTTCAACAGTAGGCCTTGAATCTTTGTAGTTTCAGCCTTTTGTCGTCTTTCAGCCAGAGCGTTCTCATATGCAGTTATAAAAACAGGCCACATGTGCAAAAGACGTCAAAAGCCACGTTTTCTGTGGTTTATAAACCTGGTACCAACTATTTTGGGTAGATTGTAACAGATAATGTTGAGGGCAGCAGCAGATTTTTTCAGCTTTTCTTTCAAGGCTCCTGAATTCTTCAGCAGTTTAAAATTGGCCAAGTAGGACAATTCAATGTCTTCAAAATATTGATCTTTTAGTGTTCTTTTACGAACAGCTCGATCCGATGATTGACACAATGGACTGTCAGTAACCATGGTCTTGCTGACTTTTTCGGGATTTTGACAATTGGGTCAAAACACCGGTACTTGCCAAAATTTACACTTGCACCATCTGCAGTGCTTGAAATCATTGAATAGACATAATAGTTCCTCATCAACGCCAGGCTTTTCAAAAAACACATCATCAATAGCTGTTTTGATTGAATCTACATTTGCTCCTTTTGCTGGACCCGGAAAAAAAAGGTGGAGTTCGATGGCCTTTTCGTTACTTCTGCAGATTTTGCATCATATTTTGGTAACGTACCGTGTTCTGTTATGTTTTGTTGATTTGTATCCAATAACGTTTTCTTTTTCCCATGCCTTAAATGTTCGCAATTCAACTTTTTGCTGGTCTGGGTCATTACAAGAAAGCCAAAATGAACAAAAGAGCAAAATGCATCACACTGGTTTCATATGGCCCTTGTAGTTCCCCTTCGTGGGCCCTTCCTGCCCAGTACTTGAGCGCCATATAAACGTGCGAGTTTACCAAAAACAGGAATGCGATTTGAAATTCATACAATTAATGGTGCGAATAAAAAGCATTATAAGCATCATTTTCTGGTTAAGATGTCCTTAAATGCTCTCCTGACATAAATAATTTCATATACTGAAGGATTATTTGATTAAAAGCACAAAATTGCAGTATTTTGCTGCACGATTGTTCTGATTAAGGCGATCGGTTAATAGCGCTCAAAAATCGCTCGAGGGGCGTGCGGAGGCGCTCTCATTACAAGACCTTAAAGAGAAAAATTTCATTGTTAATCATATAAATTTTCTCTTGAAGTTACCCTTAGGACGACTCCGCAACATCAAGCATTAAGTACAGTAGTCACTAGAATACATTGGGCAGTTAAACTGGACTCTACAATATAAGCATACCATACCCACTTGATTCAATAGCTCAGTTGGTAGAGCAGGGATCCACAAAGCCAAAAATTAGAGTTTGAATCCCAGCCAAGTCAAGTCAATGTTCAGAATTGACTTTTGCAATATACATGCAGATCAGACATGAAATTTTCACTTGACATACTTTAACTGGTTGGTAGGGTTTGGTTTAGTTTTTAATATGGGGTTGGGTAGTTTGGTTATATAAACCTTGTAGGGAAGGTTAGGTCATTTTGTTTATATTTTATATCCAAATAAATACTAAAAAAATTAATAAAAATTAAATAAAAATAACAAATGTCATACAAGCCCATGCAATCAAGGAAATGATTAGGATGCTTAATAGTAAAACAATCCTAAACAACTTTTTGACCTACTGCAGTTAATGTTCCATTTAATTTGGTTGCATTTTGAACAACCAGAAGCAGATAGTTGACATAGAAAACAGGGATTAAAATTTATAAGTGTTTTTACTATAAAACTGGAATAGTAGGTTTTGAAAAGTACTATTCCCTCAGTAAATCCACTTTACATAACCTTATCAACATGACCTTCTGGAATATTGTCAATTTTGTTGTGGGAAATAAGTTGTTTATGATGACAGACAGGTGCCATTTTTGCCTACAAACAGGCTTGCTCTTGGGATAGTGCCATTTACAGTTAGCAAAGCAGACAAGTAAAACTTGTGAACAGGTGATGCCTCAAAGTTATTTTGAAATATCATGCTCTTTATTTTACCTGGTGTTTTTACTTATATTTTGGGTATCAAGATGCTTATTTTACATTGCACCTTTTACATTTGGTAGGTATGCTCTTTTCAACTTATACAATGTGGCTGATGACTAGCTTATCCAGTGGTTAGTCTTTATGGTCAGCACAAAAAATCTATTATGTTCTGCCATAGAAACTATAGATTTAT
>JBAHVQ010000268.1:563121-597472 GCA_036872915.1 Nanipora kamurai | reverse complement strand
TTTTGGTTTACGAAATACAAAGAGGGCTCAATACCAAACAGATAGAGCAAATAGTATTATGTCACTTACCTGAAGATTCTTTCAGAAGATGAAACAGGCTGTGGTTACTTTTTGAGGTAAGTGATTTTATATACACATATACAGAGATTTTGCTGCTGACGCAAACATGCTACTGAACTCAGTAAATATATTTGGAACTTAAAAGAATCAAACGTCCAACACTCGATCAAATGGAAAATAATTAAGCAAAATAGGCCCTATTCCAACTAGACCAAAAGATGTAATCTATGCCTGTACGAAAAGTATATTATAATTTGCCATCCAGAGCTGAGTTCACTGAACCTTAGGAACAAACTTATATCGACATGTAGACATCGGAAAAAACAACGAAAGGCTCGTTCTTCAAGCTTTATGAAAGCTCAAGAACGAGCCTTTCGTCGTTTATATCCAAGCTTGCAAACACCTACACTCTTCTACGCTCTGTAGATTGAGTTTGCTCGTATATAGGAAAAAACACTTGCTAAGCAGCCAATAACCGGACAGCCTAATTATAATCACATACCATTCTCATGACGTCATTCGAGCTATTCCAGTTTCAAGTTACCTAAGCAATAACATCAAACGCGTTAATCACCTGATGAGTGTGGTAAGCTGCGCTTGCCATACGAAATAAATTTGTAGTGATTACAGTTTAAATGAAGTAATTCAAGTTTGTCATTTTGTCGTACTATTCCGCTCTACCCTGGTATCGAGCACTACTCATATGCTTCTGAACTTGCTACGCTACTCTGGCGTAGAAAGTTTTGAACGTAGCTTACGAAACTACCGTTCATGGGTGTACGGGTAAAACCATGTCAGATTATTCACCTAACTGCGTTGGGAAATACTTCGCGCGCACATACATACGTATATATATTTCTCTCCTCGTCACTTAGTCTGCCGGATTTGGTGTTGACCTCCGCCAAGCCGTCATCGCGATACAATCCAACATTTTTTCCGAAGCGTTTTTGAAGTGAGTTGCGTATGAAGAGACCGACAAGCTCGCATATATCTGCTCCGTCGTAACATCCCATAGTTACCTCAAATGTGTTGTCTGTGTTGCGTTTTGACCATGTTCTGTTTTGGTGGAAAAGAAGTGATTTGTGTGCGTGTTTGATGATTTAGATATCCATACGAGCAAACTCAATCAACAGAGTGCAGAGAGTGTAGGTGTTTGCAAGCTTTCAACTATGAAAGCAGCATGTCAAACTAAGGACTCCGGTCCCAAATTTACCTCAGATTTGTTGTCGAGCCCTCATGGTCTAGTGGTAAGACAACCGTACCGGCAATCGAGAGACGCGGATTCGATTCCTGTTGGGGAACTCACAACTTTTCTGAGTTTTCATAAAGCTTGAAGAACGAGCCTTTCGTTGATTTAGATATCGTTATCTATGACACTTGGGAATTGTTTCCCCCATGCGATGCATCGGTCCAGGAGATGTTCAGATATTGAAGGGTAAAAGTTTACTATATCAAAGGATATGAATGATTTTGTCGGTTTGTTCTGGATTGATTGGAACCACGAGATTGTGTCGGTGGAGTTTCGCCACTGGTTTACTTGGGTTTGAATTCGTATTTGATTGTTTATGTTGTCTAGGATAGATTTGCTTACTTTGCCGAGGTTACTTTTCGCAGGGTTAATGAGGCAGCATTTGCGGTTGTTCTCAAAATCCGGTTTATGATCTTTCAGAGATATAAAGACTGGTGTTTCGTTCATAGGATCTATACGGTTGGATATGTCTAAGTCATCGGCGATGGATTTTAGTTCGTGATTGATTTCTTTCAAGATGTTGTCCTGCACGTTAAAGTGCCTACTGTATGCAATGAAAAGTCACCTTAGTATTTTTATGAGTTTATTTTATTAAAAGAATCCTTAAGATCATGAAAATTGACTTTTAAACATCTCATACAGTATCTTACACATATCTCATTCTCGAGAGAGAATGTATTGTTTAGAATCAGGTCTGAACAGTAACATTAATTTTTATCCTAAATGGAACAGTATATCAATCACTGGAAGTCCTCAGTCGGTGGGAAGCTAAATCAAATGGCTAGTGTAGGGTGGATTAAGTAACACCACAACAAAAAGCATCTTATAAACTGGATATCTGAGTCACAAAATAAGACAAAACTTATCGCAGTGATATTTTGACTTCATTTCAATAGCTCTGATAATTCATGAGGGGCAAAGCAGATAGTTTGATTCCATCCATGTGACAAGACTGGAAATTTGTTCCATTTAATTTCCACACTTGAAAAAATTTCAAGTCCAAGGACACTGGACCTACACTTCAATTGGCCCACAGGTACATGACAAATGCATAATTAAGTCATTTTCAAGCCTTGAATTTGGACTGGACAGGTTTTCATCTCCTTGCACATACCTAGTTACAGTCTTTGGCTGGCCTCAGACTTCATCGAATTGGTTGGACAAGAAGGCCTGTTCAGTCCTCATTCTTGGGCTTGAAATATTCACTCCAAATTCATTGTCAAAACATGATTTTGAAATAAAGTTAAAATATCTCCATGATAACTTCCATGTTGTTTTTAACTCAAATATTTAATTTGCAAGTTAGATGGGTTTGTACTCTATTTCTTAAAATTATCAGCTTACAATGGTTTTAGAGCTAACAAGTATGTCAACATTAATCTTTTTACCACAAATATCGCAACACACCAGCTTGCATTTTTTTAAACGTTCTGAATGAGATGCAAATGGCAGAAGATTATTTTTAATAGAATCAAAAATCAATGCACAAGATTTTGGTACAGCACTAACACATGGAAACAACTGTTGAATGATAGGTCTCAGCCATACCCAGTTATACGATTTACCAGCGAAACCAACCATTTCCTTTTTTTCAAATGAGCACTCCCGAGAAATATCAACTTGAATCTAAGTAGTTTCATGAACCTAAATTTTTGCCAACTGAATGATGGACTATTTTCCACACAATGATAAACTCTAGCATACTGACACTAACTTCGGTGCCATTTACAGTATACATACAGTAGCTTACTCAAATCAACCATTGCACAAACCGTGGGTACAGATCCAAATGAATCAAATTGCACAAAACGTATCTCCTGTGTACTTAAAATACGCCCAACAAACACATGTTCCTCATGTAATTAAGACTTACACGCATCATAGCTGTATGAGTCACTTGTATTGCAATCTTAAGAATGTTCTTCAGTTCTTGCCTCCACGATGTTTAGGCATGCGAACTAATGGAGCATAACGTGTCTGTTCTGTTTAATATTTTTTCTTTATTTATGTTCCACCTTATCACTTCCATAGCTACTTCGTCCTTAACAAAAGCGCTTTAAGGTCTCTGGTATAGATGGACGCCAAATTTGTGGATCACTCTGCAAGTCTTTCAATACTGCATCTGTTTCTTTTTGAATACGATCGAAACACGTACCACAAAGGTGGTTCATCAACTTTGGATTTCCACAAATAGAACATGTTTCTATATCTTCTCTGTTCTTTATAAACTTTCTTTGATGTCGAAGCCATTTCTTTTTCCTTGATGTTCTCTTCTTTGGTGCAGCCATCCATACCACAACTTCATCCAATGTATTTGCCATTTGATTTGATTTTGATAAGCGTGTTGCCCCATAGTTATAGTTAAGCGATAACCAAGGTCTGCTATTTTCATCAACGAATTTGGTAATCAGCATAAGGGAAGACTGAACAGATCTAGCAAGCAAAGAAAGTGTGTTTCTTGGTGATAAATCCAAAATACGACTTAGTGCACTTCTAACAACCATCTTGTTTTCACATGTGACTATTGAGGATCCCAGGGGACACATAAGATAAGCGTTTTTCCAGAGTCCCCACTTGTTCAAAATGCCATGACCAACAATGACCAACAATGATCAACAGTGATCAACACAAGTGATGCAACGTCAACCCGGATGGTTGTGATTGGTTCGGTTGTAGTGATACCATCCATGCCTCAGTCCACCAGTAGATCACCATTTGAAAACGCTTAATTTCAAAATTACCGTAACAGCTCCCGAAATTTACTTGGGAACATTTCAACATTAGTGTCTAAAAATGAATATTAATGCCCAGCATAAAACACGCGAAAGCGTCAAAATCCTAAATATTATTTCAAATTAGTTAAAAGAATGTCTTTTTTATTGTTTTATTACGCTTTTTGCTTGGCAAATCACAAGACATTAGTGCCTTGAGTTCAACGACTTCGACGTTTGCATTGTAACTGTTTTTATACCGTGGTAACATGGTACCTAACAAAGGCTAGAAATTGCTTGAAAAATTGCACACAGATCATATAATTTGTACATTTAACTTCGGAAATTGCAGTTTGGCACTGTTAAAGGATTTTGATATATCATGCTATACAGCAAGATATGTCAAAAACATTTAAACTACAATCAATCAGGCAATTTGCCTTAGATTCCTCCTGTTATTCAAATATTAGCTTATTTAAGGGTATAAATGGATATAAATTCTCAGTTAATCCGGCAGTAACATTTTCCACTGATACATTAGAAATTTTTGTCACGTGATTTCCAGGCTTTTCCAGTTGTTTCTCTACCTAGCCTTCAGGCCCAGAACGCCTAGAGGATGAGTTACATAGTAGACGATTTCATATCAATATGAGAGTTTATTCCGTTGTGAGAACTAGAGTGAACTTATATCAAAATGAAAAATTTCTCTTGCATTTCTTACCGTAATTTTATTCATCAAACACATCGAGCAACATTATAGTTATATAACACGCTGAAATACGTTTTACTTCAGAGTTTTATCATGAAAAAATACGGGGAATGCGATCATTTTGCTAGACATCAATTAATAACCCGAGAGTCCCAGTACACCAGGACGTCTAGTATACAGCTGACAGGACTAACAACGATGGCGAACCATAGTTCAATTATACAAAACATTATGGCGAAGGATCATTATTATTTATCATCTCAATGAATTATCTGTCATAATTTCTGTTACTTGGATTGAGGTGATATGCAGTGAATGACAATGTAGAGAGTTGGCAAACTTCCGGAACTTAGATGTCGAGAAATTGACGTCTCAAGCGAAGGCCCTTCATGTTTTACTTCAATACTGCCTGACCTGCACTCTACTTTTATATGATTGAATGAATGACAATGCCGTTTTCCAACAGCAACTGCAAATCTAACAAGCTTGATAAGTGTAAAATTGTACGCTGCCTCACAAATGTCATGTAAAATTGTGGAAAACTGCTTTTTGTCCGTGCACTAAATTTACTACTGAAAGATCAAACAGGGAATGTATTTCATCTCATCCTTAAACGATATGTGTTGGTGCATCTCCCCTTTCAAAATCCTATAGATCAGCCACCGTCATTACTATATGTTGTAAAGGAATGAAGTTACCTTGTATACACCCCGAGTTTTTTCTTTGTTTCTTCATTCGCCAGGTAAACACCATGGTATCAGCTGTATAGAAAAATAAAAACGGTTAACTAAAACCCGTTCAGAATTGCATTGGCTTGTCTCAAGTATCTCATAAAATGTGGGAAAACAAACTCATTGTGGGTGGTATAATAGTAGAGTGCTGTGTCGGCAGTTAAAAACAGCTTGTAGATAATGAAAAGTTTTGGAAATTACCAGAACTTAAGGCGGGGTTAACCAAAATATGAAAATTTTTGGAAAAAACTTTTTTTACAGAAAATGACTTGTCAATCATTAGATTTACCATTGCCATATTTAGTTTGCCTTCATGTGAAGTTTTTCCATGTTTATTCTGCGTTTTAAAATAGTCATGCTCTGGTTACCATGGAAACGTGAGTTAATTTTTTTTTGTTTATTCGGTGTTTTACCCATCCCTCTTGGCCCAGATGTCTTTGAAGACAATGTTAACTCATACCAGGAAGCTAACATGAAGTATACCATGTTAGAAAAGGTCAAACCGCTGACGAATGAGTATGATTTTATGATTTTCTTCCTTGACAAAGTTGTTGTGAGGAATTCATTCTGAGACATTTTAGTCGAAGGTCGTTGGTCAGAAGAATAAAAGCTGTTACTGGAAGACAAGGAAAGGAAAACCTTTTCCTGGTGTGCAAAGATATAAGGCAAATGTTCAAAGCATTAATGAAACGGCTGGAACATTACAAGCAGTTAGGAACGACGTTGAGAATGAGCCGTATGAGCCCACGTGTGTGACCAGTTCTTCGAGAAAGAAGATGAAATTAGAGAATAATGCTGAACCGCCAGCCAATGCTCTTCTTGACTTTAAGTAAGACGAATACAGGCTAATAAATGTCCTACATTTGTCCTCTGTTTTTACCGAGATTCATGGGTGTGAAGAAGGTAAATTTATTTCATCACGTGTTGTCAAATTATAGTAATTCATGTTGAATTTGCATTATCGCCCAAATATTATGTTTTGATCTGCTGCAGTTAACTATTTAAAGCTTGCCATGCAATGATTACTTAAATTTTAAAAGCTATGAAAAATTTGCTGTGTTGAAATAAATACATCGTGTGCATCTTAATAGTCTTTGATATACAGTATGTGTATTATTATTGTATTTTTGGAGTAGAATTATCAGTTCATAACAAATACGTCTTCAACACTTGAAATAATAAATTTTCCTTAATTTTTTAGGTAATATTGGTTGAAAAGAGGATTAAACGAGAATTTAAAAGAGAATTTACAAGAGAATCCCAGTGAAGAAAGATAAATCATTATGTATTTACTCGATTTTCATGAAATTTTCAGGGGTTGTTGCCCTGAAAGAGCTTTCTTGGATAAGCACAGGGATTTTTGAAATGTCTAATTTTAGGGAAGATATGAACCAAAGTATAACTAGATTTTTACCTGTGAATATTGACCGACCGATGTGTCCATTGTTTTTACAATAGAAAAAACTTCTATGCTTATCCAAGAAAGGCATCTGGTATCTTTCATTTGATACTAAGAGAAAACAATTTGATGTAATACCCTCTTTGAAATCTTTTCTCAAAGAGACACAGGTAGCTCACAGCATATGATTGCCGATGTCGGGTTACAATGTATATAATGATAACATAAATTGTATATTCAGAATCTATGCTTCATTAGCTTTCATATGATATATAGTTTGTCATGGTTTAGAGTAAAGCCTGATCCGTTATGACCATTTGAACGAATTGGCCAACGTTTGGGTTAACCCCCGCCTTAAGAATAGAGAAACTGACGTTTCGAGCGAAACCCCTTCGTCGGAGTAAAACGTAAAAAGCAAGAAAAATAAGTGGTGTTTTTATATTAGGAAGAAATTGTGTGACAAAAAGATTACCAATAGCATACAAAAATCGAAAACAAACCAGTTAATATATTACCCTGAGGATGATTCTGAAACCAGTTAATGAGATGTAAATGATGGATAGTCATTTGCTATTTTGAAACGTCGATCAGTTAATCGAAAAGGGAAGGGCCCGGCAGAGGCCCCAAGGGAATGATAATACGCAAAAAAGTAATAAGCAACAGGTTGAAACAAAAGAAAATCCAAGGGAATAAGGGATACAAACCAATGTTTTTTATGCTAGATAAAAACATTAAATTGTGTGAAGGAAAATGTCATTGTTAAAACAATAAATGAAAAAACAAATTTTTTAAAATTTTTTTGTTTTTCCTACTAAAAAGAAAGAAAGAAGGAATGCATGCCAATATATTTATCCGTCCCTGCTAGACAAATTATTAGCTTGTGAAGGGATACGTGACACAAACTGAAATAATTACTAAAATAAAATTTGAGGGAATAAAGCTCACAAGCTAAAGTTTTTATCCGCCCTTGCAAGACAAAAACTTAGTGAGAGATCAAATGAAAGAAAAGCGCTCATTAATTCCATGGAGATAAACGGTTCCAAGTTTGGAAATGAGACGTCTTTCTTGTCTTTTGCGGCTGTCGTTACTCTCGAAAATTTGTGAGATGGCACATATTTTCATATCACTAAACGAATGGTTGGTACTATTAAAAAAAAAATTATTTATTGTTTTCATAATGACATTTCCCTTCACGCAAGTTAATATTCTTTTCTAGCATAAAAAACATTGGCTTATACCCCTTATTCCCTTGGATTTTCTTTTGTTTCAACCTGTTGCTTAGTACTTTTTCACGTATTACCATTCCCTTGAGGCCTCTGCAGGATCCTCCTCTTCTCGGTTAACTGATCGACGTTTCAAAATAGCAAATGTCTATCCATCATTTACATCTCATCAACTAGTTTGTTTTCGATTTTTACATCCTAGCTATTAGTCATCTTTTTGTCGCATGATTTCTTCACAATATAAAAACCCACCTATTTCTTTGCTTTTTACGTTGCACGCATTGTGGGTGGATTTGTACATGATTAGAATAATCAAACATTATATATTCCATCATATACATATATATTCCATCATTCCACAACTATTTCAAAATCATATCAGAATACAAACTCGTCACAGTGCAGACCACCCTGATCGGAAGGCACGTTACTTGCCAAAACCAGCGTCTCTTCCAACAAACGGAGGAATTGAGTAAAAACCTTGGATCTGATTATGATAAAGTATAACAATAATCCGTCGGGGTCAAACAAAAACGTAGCTCTCCTAACACATTTCTATAGCATAAAAGATTTCCTCGGCAAAACTGTAACTAATCATTGTCTAACTAACCATTTAACTATTATCGTGTACCTGACCGTAGTCTAAATCAATCTTTCGAGTATATGTTCTGAAATGTCTATGATCTAGTTCTTTTCTAAAGAACGAACTATTTGAGCTTTTCTCCCTTGCCTTTACTTTTGTCAAATGGTTGGCTTTAGCTAGATACTCAAATGTGCGGGACGGAGATGATATAATGTTTGAAAATACATTCAAGTAAGGTATGAACTTTTTTCTAAAGTGAACGTTACTCTTTAACTCTTACACTGTCCTTATCTTTAGAATAGTAAGGGTTAACATATAGATAAAGAGACGAATCCTGGTTAAATTTTCCTAGAGTTTATAGATGACTTTGTATGGTCTTAATTCATTTATCACGGTAAGAAATAAAAGAAATTATATTTTTCGCTAGTTTGGAATCATTATCCTTATTCATAGTTGTAGGTACGAGTATCTAATTTTAATAATTCGTCACTAACATGAATATTTAATGAATTTCAGCAAGTTGACTGACTAAAAGATTATAGTGACGTGGAAGCCTTAACTGCACTTTAGATCGATGTTATCATAATGGATACATCGACCTCAACAGCAGCGAAAAAGAGAACATTGTATCACGAGTCCATTCTGTCCAAATGTTTCTCTTACATTAACAAGAACCTTTTATTCTCAAAAATATTCTACTTTTTCTATTGGGGAGCCGTTGGATCATTTCTTCCTTTGCTGGGTGTTTATTTTAAACAACTTGGAATGAGTCCTAGTCAAAGTGGAACGCTCGTAGGATGTCGACCAATGGTGGAATTCGTTAGTGCGCCAACGCTTGGCTCGTTAGCTGACAAACTTGACAGAAGGAAAACGTTATTTATATTCTCACTCACTGCATGGATATCTTTCACATTTTCATTTGCTTTCATCAAACCAGCGCCTGTTTCGTGCAAGAAGTATTTTCTTCTGACGAAAAACGTATCTGAGATTTCGAAAGACGCTACATTAGAGCTTAGAGATTTTCTTGGACCAAGAACAGCCGCCAAAGCTTCGCCCCCAGAACCTAAAGTTAAGAACTCTCTCGTTTTCAGCCCAAACGGCGTTCACCAAGTGTTCCTTGTTTTACTGTTTTTAACAGTGATTGGTGAATTCTTCTCGGCACCGGCCATTACATTGGCCGATTCAGCAACTTTACAAATACTTGGTGACCAGAAAGATAAATATGGGAAACAAAGATTATGGGGAAGCCTAGGATGGGGAATGTCGATGTTTGTTCTTGGCTTTGTCATCGATAAGATCAAAGGTTACGAAGTTTGTGGTGAAATTATAAGTAAAAACTACACGCCAGCCTTTTACTTCTTCGTCGTTCTTATGTTCTGCGCGTTACTTGTGGCTACCCGTTTTTCCTTTATTTCAAAGCCCAAAGAGTCAAAGGACAAGGCTGGTGGCGGACTGCAATTATTGCGGGTGCTCGTTACGTGTCGTTATCTATCTTTTCTTCTCGTAGCTTTCTTCATGGGGTTCGGCAACGGTTTGATTTTCACTTTCTTGTATTGGCATCTGGAAGACCTTGGAGGACCACCTACTTTATTTGGCATTGCGTCGTTAATCGATCACATTTCGGAAATTATATGTTATTTTCAAGTGGAATACCTTATACAAAAAATTGGTCATGTTCGTGTTTTATATGTTGGTTTAGCCGGAAACATTTTGCGTTTTATATGTATCTCATTGCTCTGGAATCCTTGGTATGTACTACCCTTGGAAATTCTTCAAGGCATTACACACGCTGCAGTTTGGGCTTCTTGCACTAGCTACATCGGCAAAATTGCCCCTACGGAGTATGCTACCTCGGCGCAAGGCGTTCTCCAGGGTCTCCATCACGGTTTAGGAAGAGGTTGCGGAGCGATTCTTGGCGGAATTTTTATCCATATTTATAACACAGAAGTGGTATTTAGAGGCTACGGCGTCCTATGTTCTTTGATCTTAATTATTTACTGCTCAATCAACTGTTTGTTAGGACCAGATATTAAGACTACGTCAAAAAGCAAACAATCACCAATCATAACGCCGACCACATCACCTGTAGGTGACTTGACCCTTGAGTTTATTCAAGATTGCATTTCAATTGACCATACAAGCCACAGCGATGAAAATATCATAGCTCATCCAAAAAAAGAATCTGGGCATCAATAATTACAAAAAATAGTTTTTTCGAGTACAATGACCAGTGATATATTGCCTATTATGACAGTAATCATAATACTAACAATGAATCATATACAAGTTTCAGGTTATTAGATTCATTGTGGTTTAGTTAATCAGAGGTCGATAGGCTGTCTCAAATCGTATTTTCGAATTTTGACATTTGTCCTCAGGTGCACTAATTTTTCATACTTTAACCATTACAAGTTTTACCCCTAAAAGTGGCACGCATTATTTAACCCATTAACCCCCGCCTGAAGTGACGGTGGTGGTCTTTCGAATTTTTAAGTTGGTTAATGCAAAAAATGGTTTTGTAAAAATTCACCAGTTTGTTTTTAACTCCAATTTAAATGTAAATTACCGGAGATTTAATTGTACTCTGAAATGACTGATATCGAATTCGACAAGATATATTACATTTTCTCGTAAAAGAGTTTTTGAACGAATTTATGCGGCAGGAAATGTTCCCCATTGTCAATTTTTTGGATTATATTTGTTTGTATCAAAAATATTTTATGTCTTGACACTTTTACCATTTTACGCATTATCACATTCACTGTTTAACAGCTTTACCATGAAGGAAACCCAACAAATGATTTCAAACTAATGTTTCTTCTTTCCTGTGTATTTTAGTTTTTGAATTTCATATTATCCTTCAATAGTTTAAATCCACGTAAAAAAATAACAATTTTTCGACACATCGCACAATTCCTATAGCGTCAACTCTTCCCGGCAGTATCAGTTTTGTATTTACTCTCCTGACAGACTGGCCAACGCCAAACGATTTTGCACGAGAAAGGAGAGATAAGAGTTGCCTGGGAGAGATAAGAGTTGAGCGTGATTTAAGGGCTGATTACATGGAGAATTTGAACCCCGACTGAAATTTCTGCCGTGTAATCGCAACGTCAATTTTTAAGTGATTTATTATTGACCCGGGCTGAAATTTCAGCTAAGCTGACCCAGATGAAATCTCTCCACGTAATTATCCCCCTAAATCCATTACAAAGTAGAAAAAAAGTATATTGTTCTTCGCAAGAAACGTCATTAGATAAAATTATTCACTTGAAAATTAGCTCGCTGCTTTAATTTTATCGCGGTCGTTCGATCGTTAAATGATAACGCATTTGAATTACGAAGGATTTAATTTCTTGTTGTATTCAAAGATTGTATTCCAAGTTTTTTAACTCTTTCCTGTCCGAGGACTTCCCCTTGACGAATAAAACCGTTTGAGTCAAATACTAAAGTCTCCATAGGTCACTGAGGATCTATACGAACAGAAAGGAATTAAGAGTTGTGCCTTACACATCTTTATCTCTTTATGAGTATGTTTTAGAGCTTTAATTTGGTAAATATGGGGAGAAGAGCGCCTGTAATCAACCAGCTTCCGTGTCAAAACCCATGAATTGTTCAACGTTGTTAAGAGACGTGAACAATGCTGGTTACAGCTCGCGAGGAATCTTGTATATTGCATCTTGCACAATGAGTACAATACTGCCAACAGTGTTGTTCATTCATAGTAACCATGTCGTGCCTCTTTAATTCATTACGCCGAACAATCATATTTGATTAAAGTCATGGACAGGGCTGGTGAATCAATACATTTTTTTCAACCTGTTCTACCAACCAAGAACAGCAGTGGTGTCCTTATTGACGGTGAAAAATATTTTTGAAACGATTGTGAACAATATTAGAAAACTAAAAGTGTTGGAAAGGTGCCGGAACTTTCCGGCGTAGCACTCTGTTTTTATGTCATTGTTTGTGTACAATGTTGTTGTCCATCAAATTATCATGGATGGAAACTATTGAATCAATCTTATTCATCTATGATGAAAATGTTGTTGCATTATTGTTCGGCCAACAATTCTGTAAAAACTCGTGAAATTTTCTGTGTGCAGCTAAATACGCCTGTTAGAAGTGTCTGTTGCACCATTAAGGCTGATTTCCAGTGTTGCGTTTTTCTAAGTAGGTGTTACGTGCGGTGAAGTTGAGATCTGTTTAATCATTACGTATATAAACTCTGGATCAATAAATGCACACGTATTTAAACACATCACTAAATCCTGAGGTTTTATTAATGTAGGCAATGCGTACGGAAAGTTAAACAGGTTTCAGCTTTTACTTGTGTGATACGTTCGTAGAAAAACGTATCATTGGATCCGGAAATCAGCCTTTTCAATGAAATAGTTTGACTTGGCTCATTGGTTCTGATATCACTTTTTTTAAACAGTTGACCGTTAGAAGAATTCGAACCATGTAGATAACTAGAACCCATCAAACCTAATGTGCTAAACGTTTACTGTATAGCTGTTACGTGCTGATGAGCTTCTTGCTCAACATTTACTAACCCCATCGCATCCCCACTCTGTTTTAACCAGCTCGCATCTGCCCTCTTCAGCGCCCGCCGTAATATTGCTTCTGATAATCGTACAACTTCTTCACCGCCCCAAATCAGGACTGAATGCCGGATGCCTGCCGAGTTTTCTAAGAACTGGCTGTACGGGATTCTTGACGGATTCAGCTCCAGTGTTGTTGAAGATGTTATCAATCTTTTTCGAAGTTTAGGCCAAAAGTAATAAATATTTCTTGCGAACTACTTCATGGTCGACCTCACCCACGAGTCACATCATCTGCTAAATTTCGTCTTGTTAACGTTCATACCTTGGATTAGAAAATCAACCAGAAATTCGTTTGTAGAAATTTAACCAATTATGAAGGGACTGACCATGCTAACACATACGAACTGATAATAAGGTATGGATGTATTTGTTTGTAAAAAAAAGTATTTCTTGGCGACCTTTGTATAATATCTTTCGAAATTATAGACGCAATTAAAGAAAACGAGTGTCAAGATTATGGAACAAAAAAAGCCACTAAACGAATGAAACCAAGATCCCATACTACTGCTTGCCTAAACTTGGCAATTAACTGAGCCGATTTCTGCAATTCTGGCTTAGCAGGATATTAAGACGCGCTCAGCAGAATACTTCATGGGCCTGATTAATCGGCTTAACCATTTGTTTACCACGATTAGATACGCATGCCTACTAAACACTCTACAAACTTACGAATATTGAGATTACGTCGGTAAAGAAAGGGTTAAACTAGCAATCGACAAGACTAATCACAGTGTGTAAACAAACCCTTACAGTTACACCACTCTGTTATTCGACTATCATGTAGTACATTTATATAAATATTATAACGCAATTTATTCAGTAACAGATTCAATTCTTTTAGTTGAATCCCCAACAAACTTTTTTCCTTTGTGTCTGTTACCTACGAAGATCAAATCTTGCAAAAATATTTGAGTTAATACCCTTCAAAAATGTACGAGGAGAACAAAACCAGGTTACAAGGGTTTACAGCAATTCGCCACAGACTTCAACAATAGTTTGTTATTGAGTAAATAATTGTTTTTAGGAGAAGCAATGAAATTATTCTAGTGGGGCATAACCAGTAGGTATATATATATAGTTCTGACAGGGCAGTAAAATAGTCAATTACGGATCTTTAATAAATACAATCCGTAAATCAAGTCATATGCATTAGGCACTATTTTAGCCAACAAGATGAATTGCAAATACAGTTACAAAGTAGTTACAACGGTCGGTTTTTATCTTGTAATTTTACTTCATTACTCTGATTGGAAAAGAAGCTCAGTTTAGTTAGTCTTACTTTAATATAAAAGGGTTTAAGCTACGCTTGGTTAATCAACTCATTTGACTGTTACATGTTTATTGTTCTTCAGAAGTTAGAGGGAGTGGCTAACTTTTGTTATTTCGGACTTTGATCTCAACTTTGAACAACTTTTACCTTTTTTGTTCAGGAACCTTCTTGATAATACTGTTAAATATTAATGTTGGTAGAATTAGTCCACCATCCATTTGGTTAGTCTACCATAAATTTAGTTTACCATCCCTTAATCATTCAAGTGATAAAAAATTTGACAGGTGCTTTCTGTTGCATCAAAAGTTTTCCGACCTGCCATTTCGAAGTTCACGTCGATATTCGCTCTTTTATTCGAAAATATATAACGACTTCTATTCGTTTGAAGGGCAAGGCTGATCATGGATGTCAACCTCTTCTTGGTTTTCGTCGGGTTCACCACAGGTATGAACAACAATCTATATTTGTTCTTTCATAATTCTTCAAATATCGTGTGAAATCAATATGCAATAGTTTTCAATAAAAATGAACCATCTGGATTCACTAAAAGTAAATAGAATAAACAATTAATAAAAATAGATTGAAGCACTCGATGATACGACCGTGGTAAGTAATGTTAATAGGGCCTGTTTCACTAGTATTTCATTTTTTCCCGCACTGTACAGTTATTGGCGAACTTTAAACTTACATGGAAGCTAAGCATCACTGGAGCGATTCCAAACCTATCTAAGCATGTACCCTATTTCAGTTTTTGGTAGGTTTTCGGTACTTGACAGCCTTACCACGTAATAAAAACCATGACCAGCCGACAACTTCAGAAAATATAAAGAAAGCAAATTCCGAAAAACAAGGTCATCTTTCAACTTAAGATTTGAGTTAAGAAGAGATAAAAACAGTGAATTGGTGGTATTTCGATTTTATTGAAGAAAAAATTGTATAAGGTAATTACGTACAAACCAGGGTTTAATGCAGTTGTAAATGAAGATAAATTGCCTCAGAAATGAAGAACAAATTTATTTAACAAATTTGCGACAAAATTAATCTGGTCATGAAGAATTAATAGTTGAAAGAAAAAGTTAAAATAGTAATATGTTCCTTTGGAGGCTAGTATCAGCAATTAAAACACGATTAAGTCGGTTTTCGTTGTTCTTTCGAGGGTTCTATCCCTCGAAGAAACATATGAAGGACAAAAGACCAATTTGAAAAGCTGACGGTGGCTTTTGAATTCTCCCCGTGGAAATAGAGGTTAATGTACTGATTAGCTGGTCTCGGAGATTGTATATACAATCCCTGCAGTTTCACGCGATTGTATATATACAAGCCAGCACAACAGTTATTCTCAAGAGGAACACAACCTCAAAACAATTAAAGCAGCATTAGTTAATTTCTAACAGCAAAAACTTTAACAACACATTTTCAATAACAGATTAGTTACTGGGAAATAATTCTACTCAAACTTAATAATTAGCAAAGTTCTCAATATGCAATGAACAATTGCTGAATATAAAACGTGACCCAGGCGCACTGGCAGATACTTCCTCACTTGATGCGCATAAACGTTTTGGTTTCGATTCATCACTCTTTTCCTGACAGTTTTCAAGAACACGCGACACCAACTCTTTTTGCTCCTCGGAAGGCCATTGATAGCTATGCAACGACGTTACCGAACGATATTCCGTTCGCTCTATTTGCATTTTATCTGGAATACTTAGTTCCGTTTCTCTTGTTGCTGTTGTTGCTCTTAGCAAATGATTTGTTCAGTTTCCTTTAATGATAGCCTCTTCACATAGCCGCCTATCGGTGTTCCCCTTTAAATACCGTAATGCTTCGACTTCGTCACTCCGCTTCGTTCTTGGTCGGAGATAAAATTGTTCATCCAAACTTTCTTTTGGACCAAAAGAAAACAATCCAATTTACTTACCAAACATTAATGTTGTCTACGCATGTACATTAGTATATATCTTCACTCGGCAAAGTCTAAGAAGAGTAAATATCCCTCATCTCTTAGAAAAGTATTTTCGGTAAAGTTAAACCACACATCGAGAAGCATTACTGGGATTCGCATGGTGTTCAATTCTCTTCGGTCTGTACTTTCGATCTTTCAGACCTCCCTCACAGTTTCCCTCTCTAAACGAATTATAACGTAACTTATCTTGCAGGCCATTCTCGACACTAATCATAGTGAACTGCTTAAACTTTAAGCTCCGGTGTTCTTTTTTCCCCTTTCAATGCGAAGAATTTCCGCAAAAGAAAAACCATGGTGTCCAACAGGCTCCGAGGATTGTGCCCGCCAAGAAGACCTTTCTGCCAAAGAACTTCTTCTTCATCTCTTGTAAAGGGTTGGGCTTGCTTAACTTTTACTCTAACGCCGACTGAAATTAACCTTATCATTTCAGCATCCAAGCTACCTCTAAATAGTTTAAATGCTTGGTTCTCAAATATGTTTAACTCTGGTTTTCCACTTTCTTTCATATAATGTTGCAACCTATGCATAATTTGGTAGAGTGTTTTTCCACGATAAGGTACGCTACTTTTTTTTCGTTCGGACCTTGAGGACGAATTTTGCTAGCCAGTAATTAAGTTCTTCAATTGTAACTATCACAATATCTTCGGGGACTTGAATGAACTCTTCCTCTTCGTTCGTCGGCTCTGAGTTTCTCTTTTTTTGTCCAGTTTTCTCAGACTGTAAAACTCCACTTAGTATTGTCAACTGTGGCATTCGGTATTCTTCCTCGAACTCGCTCTCGCAAGTCGAAGTCGCTTATACTCTCAGCTGACAACCCAGTAGATTCCTCTTTATTCATTAAAATATTCCGTTGTTTCTCTACCTCGGTTGTTGTCGTTTGCACTTTGTCTTTGCAGGCATGTAAAGACTCTGAGCTACAATAGACAACATTCTGCGAAAACCCTATGTTGCATTATTCACATTTCGCAGTCACTCTCCTTGTAGTTGTCCATCTTCCAGTTCGTTGTCAAAACAACAAGTCATGCATGTTTTAATGAACCGCGTAAATGCAAATTGAAAAAATTTTGTTCTCTTCCGTCTCAAAGAACAAGCGAACCATGTTGCTTAATAATTCCCTAAGCAAACCTCCTTCAATCGTGTTTTAAGTCAGATAAATACCTCGAACCTTGGCTTTAAGCCTGCAAACTGTCTTGAGACTAAATATTTTCCGCCTTATTGAACTTTTATTATTTTTCTCTGAATAACACTAGACTATTTTACTCGTCAAAAATACACGTCTCAGGCAGGAAAAAATTGGAAGTTAAATCACGGCAGAACATTTTGGAAGTATGTAACGAAAATATAAAATTGCGTCAAAATAGCGTAATTCGACCTGGTTTTGATCGTACTAATAAAACTGAAAAAATCGAACAAAAAGTTTGTAGTTTAACTCATTCAAGTACGAGGAAATTGTTCAAAAACATTTCCTAAACTTCGTGTCAGGTGCAAAAAAACACTTTTACTAACTCAATATTTTAAGCAAGTTCCAAAAACTAATTTGTTGCTAGTGGAAATTGAAATAACAAGTGGATCAAATAAACAAAAGTTTACACTTTACGCTCATGTTGGATATTTTAGTGCCTGGTCCGAAGAGAGTTAAAAAAATGCAAAATCGCTTCAAAATAGTTGAATGAAGCGAAGTAGCTAAAGGAGATTTAACCTCTAGTGTTCGGTCGCACACTTCCTGAGCGACCATTGCGTACATAAATTATCCATTAGAACAATATAAAACAGAAACTTGTGTGGGTAATCTTTCACTTCAGAGAATTGCAAACAATCAAGAGAGCAATTTACAGACAAAAACTTGAACAGTAAAGGTTAATGAACTGATAAAATGATAAAATGGGATAAAATCGAGTTAAGCTTACGTTATACTACAATATTATCAGAGGGATTCTACAAACCGAAAAGTTGATTTTCAAACAAAAATTTTCTAGTCTAACTCATCAAAGCCCGAGAAAGTTGATAAAACAGTTCAAAAACGTTTCCTAAACTTTGTGTCATATTTATTTTGTTAAATAATTATTATCATATTGTTCAAAATGGCAAACGTTTACACCGTACACAGAGGTCGGATGAGTCAGACCAAGTAGAGCTAAGGGTTTTGGTGTTAGGATTACTTCAGTTTAAGGAGTTAATATTTGGGTAAATTACACTTGATTAGTATCGTCAAAATTTATATTCGAAGATCATTTTTAAAGGATAGTTAATTAATTGAGTGAATTGGGATCATTAATCTTGAGGATAAGTATCCGAAGTCAGCAATCCGTAGCTCACGAGCTTCGCTAACAGTATATATAGTATACTTTACTCGATATAGAAAATACATTTAAATAAACTTCACTACAAATTTATTGATGAAGTAAATGGTGTTTTTTCTACTTTTAGTTTATAGGACCGAATGCACAACCTCACAAGGGAAACTAAAGCACAATGATCTTTCACAATCTGAACCACATCCTTATACTATATCATTTTTTACTTTTCCACAAGTAGCTGCCTCTGAACTATATAAACCAAAAATAGAGACTAAGCGACAAAATGACGGTAAGCATAGCCAACTCAGAACAACAATATAAACGGCATAACAGGTTTTATAATAATCCAGGGGGATTATCATAGACATGGCGTTAGCTCATGCGTATTTCACCTGTGACTAGGCTTTCATTCCATGTCAGGGCAATGTCTTCTGTTATTTAGTTAAGTATCATGCGGGAAAGTTTTGTCAAGTTCGACTATACAAAGCATAGCAGGTTTTCTCTGGCTACTTCAGTTTCCTTCAGTAGTGACACTGCGTCTTTCAAGGACGGTCTGTACAGGACCTTTAGAAAGAAATAGCTTAGTAAGCTTTTGAAAAATATTTATTGGGAAAGGTGATCGACTGTCAACATTGTTTTTCTTGGAACAAAAACCAAAGAGATAGTTACAAAAACACTTTGATCAGCTTGAAGCTAGAAGTTTGTCACGAGTAAATGGACCGCCAAAGTACGTAACTACAAACAACCTCAGTGGCACGGCCTTTTCTCTTACATTAAAAAATGGTAAAACCTTTAAAATGGAAGACACCAAGGACGTTAAAGTAACTTGAAATTCTTTACAATTTAAAAGAATACTCCAAAAATTTAAAAGTAGATAAACCTCACCCTGATACGAAGGTTTTCACTCCATTATAAACTCTTATTATCCTATTTATATAGGTTGTTTTGTCAACTTAAAGTAAGGTTGTTTTGTCAACTTAAAGTAAGGTCAGGGAGGAGATAGACACGTAAAATATAAGATCGGCTTAAGACATCCAGGTACTGCACAAAAATATTCATGGTCAATTCAAAAAATTATAAAGACTCTCTAACATCTCTAATTTTTCATCTTAGTGATAAAATTCTTCCACCGTCAGTCGCTGGAACCAAACGAGAAACCGGGTGCTGTTGACTGATTGTTATGTCCTAATAGCACCTGTTAATTTTCGTCCGATCTGTTGTGTGTACATTTGTAGAGGATCCTGTATGTATGTTCTTACTATGTAAAACGAAATTACGCCTATCATGTCATTGTTTATAAGAAAGTGTCTTCATTACTTTCATAAAATAAGCATTAAAGAAATTAATGGAAGGAAGAGGCAAAATTAAGCTGAACTTTACGCTTTTAACACCTGTCACATATCTAGTAATTATAGTAAACGCGTTGCCTTTAGCTGAGAAAGTCATTTAAGTCTGTAGTCGTTTAAAGAAAGATTCTTGTACTTTAAGATTTGAATCAAAATGCCGTCGAGAAATTGGATGAAGGATCTGGAGAAGCCGAAGACGCATCAGGATTAGCCGAAAGTGCAACTTTTAACTCGTTGGGGTCTGGTGACTTACGAATGACTAAAACAGTTGAATCTGATTCAAGCAATGTAACATCTTCTGTCTCATCAAAAATATCAAAACCAAAGGAAAAAAACAAAACGGTTAAGGGCGATTTGAGACATCACCAAGGTTCTCACCCATTTGTTCAAGTTTATGAAAAGCCCAATGCTTTAGACAAGGTAGGAAAAGCACCAACCGTAGGACCTGAGAAAGGGCGTCAGAAAGCAGAGTCGTGGAAACTTGGACCATCCCATAATAAGATACAGTTTAAAGTACACCAAATGGAAACGTAAGAAGTGATTAAAATCACACGATATCTCAGACATTCCAAAATTTTTCTTCATAACAAACTGTCTTTACTCATCTTTCTGTTCCCTTTTTCCCGATCTGTCCGTCTGTCTATCGCACACACATTTCTCTTCTTTTCTTCATTCTCTCACTCTACCCTTACATTGCCTTTTATTGTCCTCGTTCCTTCTCTTTTTTTTACGTTTCTGGTAATCAGGGCTTTTTTTTTAATCTATCCGAACTTTTTCAAATTTACGACACTTAAGATTATCGTGCACATTCAGACGAGGCTTTCCGTCAAATGAAACAGCGTCTCGAAAATTCATCGCAGATTTTTGAACAATACCTCATTTTAAATTTTTACAAAATTTTATACAAGAACACATCAAAGATTTTTGTTTAATTAAAGTCTCGAATTTACATAATGTGGTTTTCCAGTTCAGTGAGTTTGCACTCCGAGAATTCTAACTTTAGTGCAAATCAATGAATTTAAAATTTGTTTCTTTTATAGGACGCCTGGAGACTTATACTACAAACGGGTGTCAGCGTTTTTCGAAATTTCCAAAAGAACTGCGTCAACAACAATTTTCGCATTTCTACTTATAACGCGCGCTAACGATATCATGAAAACTAATTGAAATTTGTAACGGAAACGAATTTTGACGATCGCCGACACCCTTTTGTAGTAAAAGTCTCCAGGAGTCCTATGAAGAAAACGGATTTCAAATTCATTAATTTCCACTAAAGTTGGAACTCCTGGAGTGCCAACTCACTGGACTAGAAAACGAAATTACGGAAAATTCGAGATTTCAATTCAACACAAAACTTTTGGTACATTCTTATATAGAATTTCATAAGCTTTAAAATGAGGTATTGCTCAAATATATGTGAGGAATTCTCAAGACGCTATTTGATTTAACCAATAGGATACTCTGAAGGTGTATGATAACCTTAAGATTATGCCATTGCGAAATAATATTTCACTGGATATAAATGGTTTCTTCTATCCCACATTAACATAGTTTCAAAGTATTGTTTGCCTATACATGGTACAAAATCGAAACGTATCCAAGATAACTAATTAGAACATGAATTATATTTATTTTATGTCCTCATTTAATTCGATGTTTCGAATCAATTTTATTAAAAAATGTTGATGCCAAATTTTTACCGGCTATATTATATAATCCATTTCAGTTGTGAATATTAACTGTTTCGTGACAGTTAATACCATTCGAACCATAAGACTTCCATGTTTTACTCTGGCTAACGCCCGATTAGTTTACTTGTAAAGGAGAGAGCCCTCAATCGCCAAGGAGTTTAACCCATCTGGGCCGGGAACAGATGCTGAATCACTACATGCTCATGTTGTGAATGGGCTCTCAACCAAGTTTTGTGAAAATATATCAAATAAAAAAGAACTTAAAGGGCTGTCAAACGATCTTTCTCTGGAATTCTCGATATCAAAAATAACCCGCCCTGGACAAGGTTTAACGAAAAGGTTGCGGAAAAAACCCGGAAAATTAATTATGACATCTAATAGACCTTCCCATGTTCAGTCCAATGCCCACGAAACAAGCGTCCCAAGTCGAAGCCAGAGTGGAGATTTTAAGACGTTTATAGGCTCTGTTTTATCCACTCTATCCTCAACTTAGATCCGTTATTTCGTAGGCATTGGACCGAATTCGGGAAAGATCAATTAATTCTCGGGATGACATTTAGTTTTTTTGTTTTTTTCTCCATAAACAATGAATTAATTTCAAAATTTATACTTTTAATAATTCTGTAGAAATGAACAGTATCAAGAAGGAAGTATCAATCAGCCTTTACATACAATGTATCCATTATGTCATCACTGTAAAAGTAACTCCACTTACGATGAATGCTCAAGCAAAAGCACATTATCAAAGTGCAACAAAGGGCTGAATAATATCTGCTTCACAAAAAGTTTCAGAAGTGCAAATCGTGGAATTCTCTATGAAATGGGTTGTTCCAACCACCTTAAATGTAAGAAGGCTAAAGCAACGCCCTGTAAAGGTACGTCATCTGGTACATGGCTGACAGATGTTAAAGATATGGTGTATTTATTGTTTTATTAATTTTAAATGGTGGTACCCCGGCTACTTCATAAATTTGATTGGCTATATCAGTGGGCAGTTTTATACGATATCTGACCACGGACCGAAAGTAATATTTTTTCGCCGTGATATAGATTTCAGGTATGCAATTCAACTTCTTAAAAACGGTGCTTGTACGAGGGTTACTGCAACAAAGAAAAACTTTACTATCGGTTGATGTCAGAAAGTGAGAAATTTTATACTATGGACCATGAAGTGGGTGATAGAGGAACAAAAACAAAACATACAAAATAAATATGTTATCGAAAGTTTTATGGTCGGTCCGTGTAAAAAGTATTTTCTCTCGATCTCACTTACCACTCTCGGGCTAAGGGTTCAGGCCGTCATTGAGACCTCGAGAAAATCTCTCTTTATTCGGACCTTAAAACTGGTAAGTAACATATATAGATTTTCTACCTCTTCAAGGGGCGTCCCACTCTCAACGGGCTGGCAAGCAGTGATAGGGCGAGCGATTCAAGTAAATTTTTAATTCCCTGAAAAGAGAGAAAACTTTTAATTTTCTCTTGTTAACTTCCATTAGCGAATAACAAAAGAGAAAAGAATTTTAAACAAAACAAATTATACTTTGCCGAAGCTATTAGGGGTCGACAGAAACCTAGAGTAGGAAATTCTGCCATTTTGAACCAAGGCTTTTTGTCGCAGTGATACGCCAAGTGACTTCACGTTTCATTCCGACTAAGATCCCTCGCTCAAACCTTCAATATTTTCGATCCTACGTTTCGGCAGCTCTCTAACTCTTTCCGCTTTTTACACATTCAACGTTACCTATATGATATTCTACTTTTATTTATTGTTCATTTAATAATGTTTTGTTGTTAATTATGGTATTACATACTCATGCTGAGGTAGGTTTTGTGAAAACCTCGTGGACCTAATACCTCCATGTTCGGGGACTAATACTCTTTATATTATCGTAGGTCGTCGTAGACATGGTTCACATAGGCTATAAATCCCTTCAAAATGATTGGATTAACTTATAAAATTTTACCCGTCAATGGGAGACTTACCTTTAGGGAAGAGTCATTGCAGCAATATCTTGGCAATGGTTAAACCTTTATTTTGATGGTCGCTGGCAGATGCTTTTTCAATGAGCAGGCTGCAAATGGGTGTCTACGGATCCTTTGTCAAAGTGTTTGTAGCTGAACGTTTTAAGCGTCTCATCCAACGTACCAACAATGATTAATCAGGGGTGTAGTGGAGGGGGCTCGGGGGGGCTGAGCCCCCTTGTTAACACCAAGTTATCAACATAATAACAAGTTGTCAACACCCCCCAATTGTGGACACTTTGGAAGAGCCCCACTTGTTAATATTGCAGGACTACGCTCCTGTCATTAATATAACTGGAGTGCTGTGAATTGACAGTTTTTCTCAAATGGAAACACTTAAAAGGTTGTTGACCGCCAAAAACATTAAAGAGTAACTGACATTTAGAGCGAAGAACTTTCGTCGGAGCGAAACGTTAAATAATTACGTTTCACTGAGACGAAGGGCTTCCGCTCCAAACGTCTGTAACCCGTTTGCTTTTTGGCTGTCAACAACCCGGCTTTAACCGTTTCTGTTAAATCTATACCACCGACGTATACCAGGGATTGAGAGACATTTTCTGTAGCACATGTCAAGAATCTTGCAGTCGAAAAAATTTTAATCGTAGTACAAGTATACATCAATTATAAACTAACAAAAACACGTGACCTCCGAAAACTTCCCCGTAACAGAGAAGTAAAACAGTAAACGTTTTCCTGCAACCGAGATCTTTTTAAGTTTCCTATGAAACAAGTATTCTACGGTAGGATGTCGCATCTTACCTCCGCGTCCTACTGTATTTGATGTAAATATTAATATTTGTATTGAAATAAGATTGAAAAATGAAGTGAAGAATTTGTTAATATTAGTACTGATTAATAAAATGATATACTATGTATAGTTTGTGGAACACCACGTTTTATTTTAATGCTAAGCTTTCGACCTGTTGACTCAGGACTTCATCAGAGCAATTGCCAACGGCCCGTTGGCTCACGTCATAAATACGAAACAACTAATTAAAAATCACGCAAGACAGCAACACTCCAATTTAATTAACTAAAACTAAAGACAACTGAGTAAAAGAATTAACCGAACAAAGCCGTCCATGTGCTGTTCAGTGGCTGTCCTTCTTGGCAAATCATAGGAATTGACGGCTCTGTTGGGTTAATTCTTTTACTCAGTTGTCTTTAGCTTTAGTTAATTAAATTGGAGTGTTGCTGTCTTGCGTGATTTTTAATTAGTTGTTTCGTAATTATGACGTGGCCTACGGGCCGTTGGCAATTGCTCTGAAGAAGTCCTGAGTCAACAGGTCGAAAGCTTAGCAGTGAAATAAAACGTGGTGTTCCACAAACTATACATAGTATATCAATTATCTCCATGCAAAACGTCAAAGGATTGATTAATAAAATGATACTAAAATTAATCTAACCGTCGTTCTCTGTCATTTTATATCAACCAGGAAATACAAAGAAATGCTTTGTATGTTGTCAATACGATGGATGCAATGTTGTACCACATCACAACCCTTATTCTACAGAGGACTCAGATGAGACTGAGTTCGAATTTCTGAATGAAGCTATGACATATTCATCCTCAAAATGGGCTACAGGAGCAGTTATTTTCTTACAAGTGATTACGTGGATGACGAGATAATCTATGTCGAAGAAAGGAAGAAAAGTTTTGTGCTACAGTTCCCTAATGTTGACGTTTTCTTGACATACAGTTAAAAAAATATATTATTGCAGCTTAGATCAATTGAATACTTATTTTAATTTGTACCAGATGAGCTACTAAACTTTGTTATTCTGTGAAATGGGGTACTTATAACCGATTTATCCAACAAATATGAGCTCAAAAGGCTAGTGTCTTATAAGAATATTATGGGTTTCAACACAATAATGCAAAAAGCAGCGAAGAGCGGTGTAATGTTACTAGGAATCGAGTTAACGCGAAGGATTGCACAAGTTTGGGCTGACTTCAAATTCTCATAGTGTAGAAGATTCCCGCGAACGGGCGCAAACCCAAGAATCGGGTTTGACCTTTCAGGTGGGAGCACATGGTTTTACGAAGCGAGTGACTTGTGACACGAAGTGATTTTACGGCATTTTATGTAAATCTATTTTTTTTATTAAACATTATTATCATTATTTGTGTGGAGAATTATTCAAGGAGGCAAAAATGAAGTAATTTTCTACAAGTGGCACCTCTGACGACGAGATTTAGCGTGATTTAGCGATATTTTAGCGAGACTTTCACACCAAAATATGATGGAAGTGACGAACACGAGATTGGAGACGAAGTTCAATTACGGATCACTGTGGATCGAACATACCAGATAATCCAATCGAATCGACAAGATGCAATCGAGAGACGTTGTACAACTATCAAATCGGTAACAGATAATATAAACGAAATACGAGTAGCTGTTGAAGAGAGTAAAATACAAGCCGAAGTAGACATTACGGAGATTACAACTTGGAATACGGAAATCGACAAGAAACTAGCAGAAGCGGATATAGCAGTGGAAGAACTAAGGAAATGGCTCGATCAGTATAAAAGAGATAAAGATAACGTAGCGAGAGAAGAACAAATTCAATTCGAAACAAAACTTTTCGAAACAAGAATGAAATTTGAGACGAAATTGGCAAGTGCTAAAGCGGAAACACTGACAACAAAAAACAGAAATAAGACAGGTGAGACAATAGCTGAACTTCCGAAGTTAGTTATTTTAAAATTCAGCGGGAATTTTCAAGATTGGTAAAGATTCTGAGGACAATTTACAGAAACAGTCGATAAAACCAGCATGCCCGCCATCACAAAGTTCACATATCTGTGTGAGTTGCTTGACCCTAAGATAAAACATAACATTCATTCATTACCCTTTACCGCTGAGGGTTACAATAGGGCGAAATCTATCCTTCAAGACCGTTATAAGGAAACAGAGATAATTAAGTCATATGTTAAAGGTATAATGGATTTGCCATATATCCCAAGTGCAAACCCCCGAAAAATCACAGATTTCGGTGAGCGGCTTAATCAGTGTGTGCAAGCATTGCAAACAATGAATAAATTAAGTTGATGGAAACGTCTCGATGACATTAGACAAACTTCCCGGAATCCGAGGTGATCTTGTTAGAACAGACCCAAACTGGGAGGAGTGGACCTTTGCCGAATTATCCGAAGCAATCCGTCAGTAGACGAGGAGAAACCCTGTAGATTAGAATCGAATAGACCGAGATAGAGATCGACATACCGGTACGAGAGTTTTCCATGCTAAGTCACGAGAGTGTGTTTATTGCGGTGACGTCACACACAAAGCCGGGAACTGCACAAAAATTACCAGCGTGCTTGAACGGAAACAAATTTTATCCAAGAAACGGTTGTGCTTCAATTGCGCAGTTGGAGCCATCGTGCAGCCGGGTGTTCGAGCAAGGGTACGTGTCAGAAATGTGGAAAACGACACCAAACTTCCATCTGCGATGCGACTGAAACCAAAGGAAAGGAACAGGTCTTCACCACAAATCAGTCGAGCGAAAACGTGTTGCCCGTTATCATCATCAAAGTTAATGGAGTAAAGTGTAGAGCGTTGATCGATACAGGATCTGGAAGTTCATATATTTCGGCGAAACTTGTGAACATTCTGAAAGCAAAACTCGTCGCAACACAAACCAGGTAAGTTGAGATGCTCATGTCTTCAAAAAGCGTAAATATTGACATATACGAAATGAATACTGAATCCGTTGATGGACAGCATCAGATGAAGGTGAAACTTCTTAAAGTGAATAAACCAGAACTTCTGGCTGTTGAGAATCCACAATATGCAGATCTTCTACGAGACAACGCACATCTCTCAGGAGTTGAAATCATTGACAAGGACACAAAAAGCCAACTTTCTGTGCATGTTATCTTTGGCAGCGGTGAATATGTACTCATCAAAACTGATACAAACCCTCGAGTGGGAAAGGACGGTGAGCCGATCGCAGAGTTGACGAAGATGGGATGGTTTGTAATGAGTCCAGGAACGGAATTTGATCGTAACAAAATGCTGTTGACACAAACCTCACAAAGTGATTACGAAGGTTTATGTAGAATGGACGTTCTCGGACTTGCTGATGTAGCTGAAAATTACCAGGGAGTAGTACACCCTGAGTTTAAAGAGCAACTTCACCATGACAAGGAGGGCTGGTACGAAACCGGGTTGCCCTGGCGCGCAAATCATCCTGAATTGCCAGACAATAGGCAAGGTAGCTTACTGCGGTTGAACAAGCTAGAAAGAAATTTGCGTCGGAAAGATTTGACAGCAGAGTACAACAAAGTTATAGAGCCTCGGGACAACAGTTTTATCTTCCGCACAAACCGGTTGTGCGAGAAGCGTCGTCCTCAACAAAGTTGCGGGTGGTTTACGATGTGTCTGCCCGTGCATCTCCCGACTACCCTTCCTTCAACGAGTGTCTTAACCCTGGACCACCGCTTCTCAACCGATTATGGGATGTTTTAGTCCGACAACGAATGTATCCAGTCGCAGTATCCGGAGACATTCGCCAGGCGTTCTTACAGATACGTGTACGCGAATCCGAACGAGATGCCTTACGATTTCACTGGCGGTCGAGAGAAGAAAACGAAGTCGAAACGTACCGTTTTACGCGAGTTCTATTTGGACTCACACCTTCCCCGTTTCTCCTGAACGCAGTCCTGGAAGCTCATCTTGACACATGGGAAAAGAGATGTCCAGACGTTGTAGCTGAGCTGAGGAAGAGTCTCTACGTTGATGATCTTCTGTCGGGAGGACAAACAACTGAGCAAGCCCAACGCATCAAGCAAGTAGCTACAGAGATCCTTCAAGATGCAACGTTACAGCTACATAAATGGAACTCGAATGTTTCTGAACTTGAGGACAAAGATACAACGCAAGCTACAGACGAGAAGACTTACGCGAAGCAACAATTAAACGTTAACAAACAAGGTTCAAAGCTACTCGGGTTGAAGTGAAACAAGCAACAGGACACGTTGAGCGTAGTAGTATCCAAGGAAGAATTGCAGTCAACAAAACGAGAAGTATTGGGAAAGATAGGGAACGCACGACCCTCTTGGACTTATCGCACCAGTGACACTCGAAGGTAAACAAATTTATAGAGATATATGCGAAGCGCAAAAGGCTTGGGACGCACCTCTGGTCGAAAGCATTCAGAAACGTTGGCAGAAGTGGGAACAAGAAAGGCCCAGTGAATATACAGTACCACGATCAATGACAAGTGATCAAGATGAAATCGAATCGGTAGAATTACATGCGTTCAGCGATGCTTCAACTAAAGGGATCGGTGCAGCAGTTTATTCGGTCGTTCATCAGCTGTCCGGGTCTAGTCAACAACTGGTGGCAGCCAAAAGTCGTCTCGCCAAGAAAAGCTTAACAATACCTAGGCCTGAATTAGTTGGCGCCCACATGGCTACCAATCATCTTATCAATTTACGCAACGCACTAGATAATATTCCGACACCACAACTTTTCTGATGGGTTGACAGCACCGTCGCCCTACATTGGATTAAAGGAAACGGACAGTATAAACAGTTTGTTGCAAGCAGAGTGGCCAAGATACAGTCACACAACGGGATCCAGTGGAGATACGTGTCCACCGGTGATAACCCTGCGGATCTAGCAAGCAGGGGTGGTCAAATCAAACAGGAAACGCTTTGGAAGAAAGGTCCGAAATGGCTCCAAAACAAAGAAGAATGGCCAAACAACCTGGTAACACAGTCTTCACCAGCATCCGAAGCCGAAGCGAAAGCAACGAAAGAAATTCTAAATGTAGCACAGATCAAGGAAGATGCTGACGAATTCGATCGATTACTCGAGCGTGTGAACTTACGACGAGCGTTGAGAGCTGGAGCATGGATCAGAAGATTCGTACATAACTGCAGAAACGTCGAGAAGAAATCGGGCCCAATTACGACCGAAGATGTAATTGCGGAACGAAGTTGGTGGATTCGACGAGTACAAGAACGAGTGCAGAAAGAAACACATTACGCAAAGTTGGCAGAAGAGTTAGGATTACGTACGAACACAGATAACCTACTAGTATGTCTCGGGAAATTTCAAGGACAACATCCAGTATTCCTTCCGAGAGAGTCGAAGTTTACAGAGAAGTTAGTACAGCGAATTCACGTTGAAACGTTGCACGGGGAGTTAAATTTACTATGGCTGCAGTTCGTGAACAATTCTGGATACCAAGGTTACGGAGCCTCGTCAAGATTGTTCGTAGTAACTGTTATGGGTGTAAGAGATTCCGCGTGACAGCGATCACCAAACCAGTACCAGGTCAACTACCGGAAGGACGTACCACCGTTGGAGGAGCCTTTGAAGTCGTAGGCACAGACTTCGCTGGTCTAATCAGTTATAAGCAGAAAAGCAACAAGGAAAGAAAAGCCTATTTGACTATCTTTACGTGTAGTCTTTCTCTTGCGGTGCACCAAGAGTTATTACCGAATTTGGAAACAGGGACGTTCATACCATGTCTAAAGCGTCTCGTCCCCCGTCGTGGACGACCTCGCGTCATTTACTCGGACAATGGTGGAACGTTTATTAAAGCCGCAAAGTGGATCTCACAACTACGTAAAGACGAGCGTATTCAAGGTTTACTAGAACAACACGAAATAACCTGGAGGTTCAATTTAAGTCGCGCCCCATGGTGGGGCGGACAATTTGAGCGACTTATCGCCGTTGTCAAGTCAGCTATGTATAAGGTAATCGGAAGTGGGATTCTAACTTGGACGGAGCTTAGTGAAGTGTTGTTGGATGTCGAGACGCAGATCAACCGGCGACCGCTCAGCTATGTTGAGGATGATCCAGAATTACCCACGTTAACACCGGCAACTTTCCTACATCAACGTACGTCTCATTTCCCAGTAGGGGAAACGTGAACGAGATCTCAGAAAACGAGCAAAGTTCTTTAAATTGTGTAAGGATGGGTTATGGCGTAGATGGCAAAGAGAATATTTAACAGCATTACGAGAGAGATATAATCTAACACATAAAGCGAGCAAATTTCAGCCAAAGGAAGGGGACGTAATTATCGTGAAGGGAGATTCTAAGAATCGAGGAACTTGGCCCTTGGCTGTAGCGAGCAAAACCTTCGTAGGGAGGGACGGAGTTATTCGAGGTGTCGAGCTCAAGACGGGGAAGGGAGCATTGGAAAGACCAGTTCAATTATTGTATCCCCTTAAGTTAGCTTGCGATACTAAACCCAACGTGAATGTGGAGAAGCTAAATCCTGAAGCAACCGAATTTCGACCCAAACGAGTAGCGGCAGCTACTGCGAACACCCTGATAAGACAAATCCAAGAAATAGAAGAAGAAGTGTAAATGCAGGGAAAAAAAATTTAGTGGGAACAGTGTATGTCTTTTCGTTGTTATTTATTATTAACATGTTAAAGTTACACAGGACCTTGTTGGACTGTAAGTAAAATAGTCACATAAAGAACATATGCATCTAGAGCAGAATGCATATGGGGGAAGTGTGTAGAAGATTCCCGCGAACGGGCGCAAACTCAAGAATCGGGTTTGACCTTTCAGGCGACAGCTCATGGTTTTACGAAGCGAGTGACTTGTGACACGAAGTGATTTTACGGCGATTTATGTAAATCTATTTTCTTTTATTACACATTATTATTTGTGTGGAGAATTATTCACGGAGGCAAAAATGAAGTAATTTTCTTCAACAGCAATGCTGTACAAACATGGTCTTGAGCAGACTTTCGTCACTTGATCTCTGAAAAATTGATTGCCTTCTAAAATCAGCTTCTACTCATCCTATTACAGCTGGCGTTGATGATGACAAATTGGTGTTAAAGTTACAAGTTTTGTTCTGCAAGAAAGGAGTACAAGAAAACGTCCTGGGGCCGGAAATCCGTTTCCGACAGTTCCCCCGAGAGTGCCATAAAAGTAGAAACTGATTTGCTGTTTATTGCAAACGTAACGCGTGCAAAAGATTCCAATAATTGTAATTTCGAAAAGTCTGAAAAAAAGATCGAAAATTCGAAAAGAAGGCTTGAAAAAGTAGAAAGGGTTAAAATATAGTCCACTAAAGTGTCGTACCGAACAAACCATCAAAGCATCTATAACAGAACTGCTTTAGAAACCTTAACCTCGTCCAGCAACTATCCATCCAGCTCAGCACCAAAGAAGGCGCAAAGACGCATTTCTCGGTCAAAAAAATTAGATTGAGTTTTGGCTTGTACTATCATAAGGTCTTTCATAGTTATTCGTTAAATATCATTGCTTCATTTGCAGAGAACATATTTCAAAACTATTTCAGACCTTAAAGTTAACAGTAAGAATAAAATAATGAAAAAGTTACAACTCCAGTGCAGCTGCATTGCTCAGTATAATGTTCAACTCATCACAGATAATGAAAAAAAGAACCTCTTTGCTCAGGTCTGAGGACGAAGATTGCGAATAAAATAATGTGGGGTCTATGTCAGCAACAATGTAGTAGCTTTTTTGATTTTTATGAAACCATGATAGTATTTATTTTGGGCGATTCTCTTTTTAGATTTCTAGGGATTGTTCTTCTAAGCTACTTACACCACCAGTTCTTTAACGTAATTATGTATTCATACTGTAAAACTATATTATGCATTTATTACAATATTTACAATGTTATCGATGATTCAATATACCATGAACTACTACTCATCTGATTATCTGATATGAAAAGTTGCTAATTAAAGGAGCAAATTACATGATATACAGCACGTGAAAATAGACTCACATTTCGTTTCTTTTGCTCATTTAGAAAACTTATTCCAGTAGAATAGCTAATGTTTTTTTTCATAATATTTCTGCTCGATATTCTGCCACGTCAGCGATGAGTAGGCAATACAGTTGAGTCGTATACATTTAGACACTATTCAACTTGCTATTGGCACGCTAGTTCAGAAATAAAGCACATAAATTAAATATGGAGGGAAAATGTTTAAATTGCGGACAATTCATATTAATTCACAATAATAACCAACCGTATTACTGGCAGTGAATATTTTTGATATCAGCCATGTTGTACTAATTTGCAGGTACCGGCAAAAGAAGATACAGTTTAGTGTTCATCGCTGCAAAAAGCTGTCAAATGAAGACACGCAACAATACAACACGATCTTACCATTTTACTTCGCTCTAGAATGTCATGTAACGCTCTCTGCATTTTCCTGGGAACCTTTGGTCATTATTTCCTTGTAGTCGGAAGATACTCATCGAGCACAAATTCTATGCACGAATACTGGCGAGACATAAATGAGCATAATAAAGAAGTAGCAGAACAACACACACATAACTCGAATCAAGTTCATGAAATTGGCGTAGAAAGTGTTGGGAGATCGGTCGAGATCCTTAATGAACAAAATGAGGTAACTTATGAGAATATCAATAAAGACAACGAACGGAATAGCGAAAAATATGAAGATATCCACGAAGACAGTAAACGAACTACGCTGAACAGTTATCGAAGTAAGAGAGGAAGACTTAAAAAGTACATAATATAGTGAATGCTGTTTTTCTTTATCTTGCCTTTTTATTTTGCTTTGCTGGAGCCTTTTTTCATGGGCGGCATTGAAATTCACTGGTAAACGCGATTTCGTTTAAGTATGTGACCTGTATGTCAGGGAACTTAATAGATCCATAAGTCAGGGAATGTCAGTGACGTCCGTGGTCAACCGCCTTTTCGAAGTGAGAGAAAAGGGTTTTTGTTGCTGATCATGGTTTTGCTGGCGCACTCCAAATTAAATTGAATTTTGAACTTTCACAACTATATTCACGTCTTTCTGCCATATCGATCGTTTTTAATTTCCTCTTCTCGATTTTAACTCCTCTCGTTTGTGTTTAATTTTTTAATTATGTGTACACAATTTGATTTGACTATAATGTAATTGAACAAATTATTATGAAGCTCTTTCATAAATATATTTTTATATTGTGGTTTGTTTCAGAAATAAGTCCGTTCATGAACGAGAATACTGCTCGAAGTTTTGTCCACGTGATCCCTTTCAGATTTCATTACCGACGTAAGACATAGAGTTAGGTACGAAGAGATTTGCACTTAAAGCAGATATGTGATGTATGAGTGAATACTATAACACCGACTTATCCACAAACACAAGAATACGGCATTCTGAAGAGTCGGCAGTCATCAAAAGCAAATGACGATTAAATCGATGATTCTTAACTCTCTCCGGTCAGACCCCTCAAATACCGGACGTAAGTGTACTATGAAAACAATTTTGCAATTATACTATCTATAGTTTGTGGTACACCACGTATTATTTTACTGCTAAGCTTTCGACCTGTTGACTCAGGGCATCATCAGAGCAATTACCAACGGCCCGTTGGCTGATGCCATAATTACGCAACATCTAATTAAAATCACGCAAGACAGCAACACTCCAAATAACTAAAACACGCGTGGGAATTCGACCATCAAATAAAATGGGAAGACTCTTCGCTTCTAGCTACCGACAGTCATTACTTCAG